>CAUDMG010001490.1:6037624-6427624 GCA_958450375.1 Homarus gammarus
GGTCGCCTCAGGATCGCATCTATCACCTACATCAGATACATCCTCCATTACCACCTCACCCCCTACCGTAGCAGCCTCTCCTTCCTCTTACACTATCCTTACTGGGGTAGTTCGTCGCATCTCACCTGAACCTCTTCCCTCCCTCCCCCCCCCAACTTTCTTTCTATTGCAGCAGCTCATCTCCGACTAAGCCTCCACCATCATCACTGTAATGGTGCTCGCAAATCACCCATCCCCCACCGCCGTCATTAAACCCACACTTAAACCCCATCCACACTGCAGCAGCCCCCACAATCCTGACTTAATCCACAACAATGACCTTTACTCACTGCAACAACCCTTTCCCCACTACACCAAAACTCTCCCCCACACTACAACAACAACTTTTCCTCCCACAATATAACAACCTTCTCCACCAAAACCCTCACCACCCTCATCACCACCACGACGACGACTAGCTCAACACGTAAACATATAGAAAACTACAGAAACACACGGCCACTGCGTCACTTTGTTTATGCCTGGGTGACAAGAATTAATTGAAGCGACATTTTATGATCCCAAACCTTTGATTGTCTACGGCCGACTCGTGCACCACATTCCTGCTTTCTGGGGGGAAACGGAATTACTGGGTTACTTTTTCTTTTCTGCTAAATTCTGAACGTTCACTCATATTCCGTGATCTTTGTATCGGAGAGATGGGGAATGTCAAAGTTCTGGAGGGGTGGTATGTGTGTCATGAGGATTTTTTTTTATATATTGCGTGTGTGCTGAGTTTTATTTTGGTTTTACTTCGTGAGAACAGACGGGCTAAAATGGGGAATACATCTCATGTTTAGTGTGTGGTGTGTGGGTGGTGCATGATGTGGGTGTAGGTGTGAGGTGTGAGGTGTGTGTGTGTATTTGTGTGTGTGTGTACGTTGTGAATATATACAAAAGGTGTAGCTGGAATTAATCTCGCGCTTGGTTCTTATGGGTTTATTTCTCTTACCACACCATCGCGACCAAGTGTGACCCCAGTGGCCAGCACCAAGTTTGTACCGCCTTCACCACAGTAAAGTTTGTGGTAATGAGTACTTCAAACTTTCCTACCAACTTTTATTATTATTATTACTACTGCTATATTATTATTATTATTATTATTTTTATTATTATTATTATTATTATTATTATTATTGTTGTTGTTGTTGTTGTTGTTGTTGATGATCTCTTGTTGCTAGTGTTGTTGTTGATCTCTTGTTGCTAGTGTTGTTGTTGATCTCTTGTTGCTAGTGTTGTTGTTGTTGATCTCTTGTTGCTAGTGTTGTTGTTGATCTCTTGTTGCTAGTGTTGTTGTTGATCTCTCGTTGCTAGTGTTGTTGTTGATCTCTTGTTGCTAGTGTTGTTGTTGATCTCTTGTTGCTAGTGTTGTTGTTGTTGATCTCGTTGCTAGTGTTGTTGTTGATCTCTTGTTGCTAGTGTTGTTGTTGATCTCTCGTTGCTAGTGTTGTTGTTGATCTCTTGTTGCTAGTGTTGTTGTTGATCTCTTGTTGCTAGTGTTGTTGTTGATCTCTTGTTGCTAGTGTTGTTGTTGATCTCTTGTTGCTAGTGTTGTTGTTGTTGATCTCTTGTTGCTAGTGTTGTTGTTGATCTCTTGTTGTTTGTGGTGGTGTTATTGACCTTTTGTTGTTTCTTGCGGTGGTGGTGTTTAGAGAATATTAATATTGGGGTTTAGTTAAACATTGAGTAGTTAAATCACCCGGGCTTTGATAAATTTAATGACTCGCTCTGACTCTGTATATGTGTGATGGTAATAATACTCAATAATAATAATTATTATAATTAACGATTTATTGAAAAAGTTCGGCAGCCCGAAGGCTGAAAATATACATTAAACAAAAATGACTTATTACATACAAAGACATGGGGTGGGTGGGTCGTTTAACAAAAGCTTTCATTACTGAAAGAAGAAGGAACAATGATTGAACATACAAATTATTATAGTTTACAGTTGATGGCCCGGGCCTGGGCTGGTCATGGAGACACCAGGTGGTGAGGTGTTCACGTGGTGTAGTAACTCTTCCTCGAGTGTTGATATGAGGGACCTCACGTGGTCATTGAGACACCGGGTGGTGTGGTGTTCACGTGGTATAGTAACTCGTCCTCGGGTGTTGATATGAGGGACCTCACGTGGTCATTGAGACACCAGGTGGTGAGGTGTTCACGTGGTGTAGTAACTCGTTCTCGGGTGTTGATATGAGGGACCTCACGTGGTGATGGAGACATCAGGTGGTGTGGTGTTCACGTGGTGTGGTAACTCGTCCTCAGGTGTTGATATGAAGGACCTCACGTGGTCATTGAGACACCTGGTGGTGTGTAGGTGGGTGGGGTGGGGGGTGTATGAAGTGTCTCCAAGGAAAACCAAAGTTGTATTGTAAACTTGCCTCTCTCCTTGTGTAAATGTCCCCCCGCCAACCGCACCGTATTTGTCATGCATGGAAGCCTGTTCTTGAAAAAACAAAAAACAAAAAACACTGAAAATTCTGCCATACGGACGTGACACATTTATCAAGGTATGCTGAAGAATAAATCGATTCACTAACATATGTGGCGGCTTTTAGGCGTGATGAATGTACCACACAAACATATGACGGCTATTCTGGGAACTTGTGAAGCATTTTATGACCTGCACGGTGTTTATTTTAGCCAGTGCGCGCACGTACGCGTACATACATACATACATACATACTTACTACTCCGACTATTCCTACTGCTACACAAACACACACACATGCATACATACATTACATACTACCACTATTACATATACATACATACATACTGTATACACACACGCACACGTAGAGAGAGAGAGAGAGAGAGAGAGAGTCAAGTGGGTGGTCACTACTTGAGTTATGAATGGTGAGGAAACCGTTTTTGTGTAGTACAGTACTTATCATTGTCTTCACCGGGCGCAGATCAATAGCATTAAAATAAGCTCCGGGGATCATACCTATCGGCCTCTATTGGTTCACCCACAAGTAACGTTTATAAATAATAGAAGATAATAAATATTTTGCGGTTCTTTTGCTTTTTTGTTTATTTTTTCTGACAATATTTATTTTAAGTGTTGTTTTACCAAGCTACAGAATTATGTCTAGTGAAGTTTTGATGTTGTCATTTTTTTATATTTAAAATTTCAGGCTTTTCATGGTACAGAGTTTTGCTGGAATGTACACGCTGAATTTTACTGTTAATATGTACCATTTTTTAAAATTAAATATTCACTGAATTTTAGTGCAATATGTACTAAATTCTACTTTAATAGTTATACATTAAATTTAAAAAACAAAATGGTTTAGATTGAAAATAGAGGTAACGTGAGTACAGTTCAGTATTTCAGGTTGTGTAGTTATTGTAAATTGTGGTAATTCTGGTGTGAGCGTCATAGTTGATCCCTCTGTGAATGTGTCGAGTCTCTTCCCATCAGTGTCGATGTTCACTGGAAGGGAAATTATGTGGTTTGATTAAAGTAGAAGTACAGTTTTTTTTATAGCTGGTAACACAGAACACGACGAAAATATTTACATGTTCAATTTTCGGTTTTAAATGTCAGTAGATGGGCCACCAGTGTCAGGAGGTGAGGAGTTACGGTGTTCCACCAGGGAGTCACTCATGAACGCCTCTGTAAAAAAAAGGTCAAAGAAGGGCATCATGGTTGTTGGTATCTCGGTAGCTTTTGAGATACAGCAGATACAGAGTTAAAGTGAACCTGTCAGGATGAGGTTGTTTGGGCTCTCCTGACGCTAACCGAGCCCATAACCGCACATATATTTCATCAGGGTATCCACAGGGGGGCGGGGGGGGGGGGGTGGATGCAAAGGCGTAAGCATGATGAAGGGGTGGGGGGGCTGAGGAGATGCCATCACACCAGGTGAAACAATCTCAAGGCCGGAGCATAACACTGGTAGTGGTGATCACGTCCAGGTGAGGGTCGCTCTCAACCCCAACCTGTCTCACACCCCGATACTAGTTTATGAGGAAATTATTAATGAAGAAACAGCACAGATACATACAAGAATTGTACAGGTAAACAAAGAACGGTACAGGTACATATAAGGAGAGCTCTAATATACGCAGCACACAGTCAGCACCACTGTACCATGTCACATTATCTCAGCACAGAAATTATTGTTATTCAGGTGAGTGTTTTTAACGTCACACTCGTACATAAATGGTTCTGGAGACTGTTTACGTAAGCACCACGAGGATTATTAATACAAATTTGGTTGTGAAGGTTGGAAGGGGAGAGGACACCGACCTTTCTTACTGCATGATATTAGACGATTTATTTAACTTGAATAAGATGTGTGTTTGTTTTTTAAGTTGAATTAACGTTATTTGTCTTTAGCTAGTGTGAGGACCTGTTAACTTTTATTACATTTGGCCAAAAAAAAAGAACAAACAAGTATCGAGAAATTCCTCAAGTGAGTGGCATTCATGTAAGCAGCCTGAAGGTTGTAACAGTTGGCAGCCTGTGTCTAGACTCACATTCTGATGAACAAACAAGAACAATTGTCAGCTGTTGTGTTCCATTTTGTTTCATTCTTTCTTAAGCTTAAATGTTTTGCGATTTTTCTTCATTGAGAATAACTGAAACGAATCCTGTGGCTGAGTGGAGACAGTCCTTGTTTCCTCTCCTAAGAGCTGTTGGCTTAATACCGGGTCACTCCCAGTCCACCCAGCTGTAAATGGGCACCCACCTGACTGTCTAAGTTAGAGAAGTGAAAGTGTTGGAGTACAGTGTCGGCCACGCTGCCTCCTTGTGTACCGGAGGCGTAGTTTAGTACCTTATAGAGTGTGCTACTCCCTATGGAACCCGCATTCACTTTCACAACTACCTGAAGGAACTACAGGTATTCTCCGCGCGAGGTGAAGTAAGGTGAGGGGTGAACTTCCACCTAGAGAGAATAAGTTAATCAGGTAAAGCCTCTCTCTGACTGTGGTGATCTGCAGCCTCGATATAACACGACGTGACCTAACCCTCCACAGCCCTCGACATCCCTAAAATCCCAATAAAGCAGTCCCACAACATCCCATAAACTGAGAGATTAAGATCAAACTGATGACCAAACTCCCAACACCACTCCTTATTAAACCTAAGTAAAAAGAAGAAGAAAAAAGGGTCCCACATCATCCTATATTGAAGAAAACCTATATAATTATCCTTATGATCACTAAAATCCCAATAAAAAAGGGAATAAAGGTCAAATAGCCGGGCAGACTCCCAACAACATCCCTTATTGAGGAGAAGAGTTCCCCCACCAGCTGATCTCCCTGACGATACATCCAAGTCGGAGAATTTTATTGAGTTGCGGCTCAAACGGCTCTTGTCCCAGTCTGATTTGTTTACGAAATTGAAAAAAAAAAGAAGGGAGGTTTTTCTGGGTAGCTGTGTTGTTTGAAAGGGTTGTCCGTGTTTTGTGTGTGTGTGTGGAGAGTATGAACGTTAACCTGCCACGTACTGTACCTTCAGAGTCGCACCATAATAATAGTTCAGGAGTTATCACAGACATAATACTTCCATATTGTATTTAGGATTCGTAAGTCATTTATTTCCACGTATGTAAATTTATTTTTGCATAGATCTCTCTCTGAATACCCTTTATAACGTGAGGTATTAGCTTGTGTTGCGCCCCGTGGCCGTGGTGTTAAGTGGAGGTGGGTCCTGCCAGGGCTTTTAGATTTTCCGGAATGATCCCGGACTCCAGACTTTTCCTCCAAAGAATCTTGGAAGCTTGCAAGGGAGACTTTTTGCAGTTCTTTATGAAAATTAAGTTTCAGAAGTCCGGCCTCGGAGGAGCGTGCACACACACATAATTTCTACCACCTCTCACCAGTGTGATGGGGTGGTGAGGGTGAACCTGGAGTCTTGAGGCCGTGTAGCTACCTTAAACACTCAACACATTACGGATAGTACATGTATGTATATTAAGTATGCTGGATTATATATCATGTATGTATATTATGTATGTGCTACATTTTCTCAATATTTCACTCGTGCCTTTTTTTCATTGCATGAGTCTACGAATAACTATGTATGTGCATGTATGCATACAGATGATACAGTAATGTAAGTACTGTACGTACACCCATTAAGAAGAGTCCTGTTAGTCCTCTCTCCCAACCATGAACCCTGAGACTCATGAACATGTGAATCCGAGACATCACACTATGCACCACCTATGGGTCTACCAACACTGTGATGTCTCGGATTCACAGGTTCACGAGACTCAGGGTTCATGGATGGGAGAAAGAACTAACAGGACTTCTATGGTGGATGTACATAGGTATACAGTAATGGATATACGCAAGAGTGGATGCGTATAGAAGTGGATTCATTGAACAGCGAATGTTTCCAACACTGGGTGCGTGCAGAAATGAATATATGTGTGTGTATAAATTTATTCATGCATCTTGTAGTATATTCGTTTATGCATGTACATATGCACAGCAGCGTGCATCATGGGGGTGTGAGCGGGTGGTAGGGGGCACCACCTCCACATTCCTCTACAAACCAGTTTTAGCTCAGCTGGTCAGCTTTGTCTTTTTGTTCTGACTCACCAAGGCCAGGTGTGCCCTCCATACCTGCAGGCGGTGTAGGGTGGGGGGGCTGGGAGGATACTGAGTGGCTCTTGAGTGGATAGGCAGTTGGTTAATTGTCATAAATTCAATGGGTAGTTTGAGTTGGTTGCTAAGTTGTTGGAGTGGTGGATGAATGTGGGTACTGGACAGAGAGTAAGTGGCAGGGACGTTCGATACGGGTGGGTGGTCGGCACTCAGTGGGTGGTAGTGGTTGTTGTGGTAGTGACGGTAATGATTGTGGTGGTGATTATGATAGTGATGGTGGTTGTAATAGTGTTCGTGGTGATTGTGGTCATGCTTTGGGGTGATTGTGGTAATGTTGATAGTGGTGATTGTGATAAGTGTTGGTAGTTGTAGTAGTGGTGTTAGTGATTGTGGTAGGTGTTGATAGTAGTGGCTGGTGGTGGTAGGACTCCTGGACCTCCTTCAACCCCCACCAAACTGTTGCTACCCGCGACCCGCCCTGCTCACTCACCCCTTCATCTGGTATTCTCCGGAGGAAAGTTGGTCGTTTCCCCTCGACTGCGGCCACTAGTAGCTTCCTGGCTTCTCTTGGAGCTTCTGGAAACTAGTTGAAAAATCTGTGGAAGTTTTGTATAGTGTGCTTTTGTCTGTGTCAAGCCAGCTGAGGCGCATGGGTGTAGTTTTTGGGTATTATATTACTAAGAAAATTGGGGGAAGTTGCCTATTTCTGGAAGGATGGAACGGAAGTGGCTGAGAAGATGGAATATTTTATTTTATTTTATTGTTATATTTTGAGATAGAATACAAGAATTGATGATTGCTGGTGAGATGGAAGGGTAAAATAAGGATTTCTGAATGGATGGAAGACAAGGATTGAGAATTTCACAAATGGTAGAAGGATATTGGAGGATAGAAAATAGGGTCTCTGGAAGGACTGACAAAGACATTTAGATAAGGCATTAGGATAAAGTGAAGAAAGAGTATTTGAAATTGATGGATAACTAAGAGAATGGAAAGACGATAACGAAAATGATGATAGTAAGAAAGAATAAAAAGACATAAAGAAGAAACAGATGTAAATGGAGAGATGATAATAATAATGACGGCAATGATAGACGCAGAGGAAGGAGAAGGGTGATGATAATAATGGCTCACAGAAGACGGCGACGAAGAAAGAAAAAATGTGAATGATAAGGAACGGAATGATGACTCAGAGAAGATGAAGAAGAAAAAATAATGTGAACACGTAAGGGAGAAAATATATTGTTGATAAGGACGCAGCTAGGAGTTGCTGAAGAAGAAAAAGAGAAGGAAGAAGAAGAAATACGAGGGAAATGGTAAAGAAGAAGAAGAAAATGGTGAAGAGGAGGAGGAGGAATAAGAAGAAGAGGAGAAATAAGAGGAAAATAGTGAAGAAGAAAAATAGAAAAAATTAATTAAAAACAGAAGAAAAAACAAGAAGAGAAAGAAGAAGACTACAAAATGAAAAGAGAAGGTGAATGTATAAAAGCCAGAGAAAGGTAGTGAAGATATTGCATAAAGGAAGGTGAGAGAAATAGAGACACTAGCTAAACCAGGGAAATAGGATGAATGCCCAGAAACGTTGATTTTGGCCAAACTAAACAAGAGAGTAAAGAAGAGGGCAAAGGAAGAATGGTAATAATGATTGGGAGGAAGACACAAGAGGAGGGATAGCACTAAAGAAAATGCCAATAATGATGGGTGAAGGAGATAAAAGGATGAGAATAAGGAAAACAACAATAATATAAGAAGAAGAATAAAGAAAATGATAAATGTAAAGGATTAATTACTAAAGAATATGGAGGATAAAGAAATTAGAATGAAAAAATAATGAAGATTAGTGAAGGATATAGGGTAGAGAATACTGATCTAGGTAAACAAAAGGATAGAAAGATTAAGAATGAAGAACAGCGAGAATAAAGATGGAAGAGTGAGATAGCCAAGAGAATAGAATGATGATGAAAATAAGGGGAACTTAAATAAACGGAGCGAGAGAGAACCATGATAAACGCCAATAAAAGAGAGAGAAGGAATAGAATGAGGTAGATATAAACAGATAAAAAATGAGATAAGACGTAAGTAAAGATGGGTGAGGGAGATAAGGGAGAATAAAAGAATAACTCAAAGGAAAAACCCCAATAATGATGAGAGAGGCAGATAGAAGGGAGGATAATTACAACAGGGGTAAAGAAAGCACGAATGCAGATTGCCAAAGGGAGATAGAGAGGAGAGGAGAAGAGAGGAGAAGAGATAAGAGGAGAGGAGATAAGATAGGAGAGGAGAGGTTTGTGAACAGAAAGACAGTCAGACAACACTCAAGAGAAATATTAATAAAGATAGGAGATAGGGAGAGGGAAAAAGGAGGAGGAGGATGGTGGTGGAGGAGGAGGGGGACGATAGTGGTGGAGGAGGAGGCTTCTGATGGAGTAATGCGGTGGAGGAGAAGGAGGTGGAGGAGGCTGCTGGTGGAAGAGAAGTAACATGGAGGATGACGAACTTGATCTTGTGATGATAGTGCAGCTGTGGCCTAAGGTCCGCCTCCCAAGGATTATTATCAAGGGTCACATCTTACCTGTAGGGGATAGCGGCCACCTCTACCACCATTACCATCACTACCACCATTACTACCACCATTACTATCACTACTACTACCACCATTACCATCACTACCACCATTACTACCATCACTACCACCATTACTATCACTACTACTACCACCATTACCATCACTACCACCATTACCATCACTACCACCATTACCATCGCTACCACCGTTAGCATCACTACTACTACCATAACTATCACTACCACCATTACCATCAATGTCACCATCCCTACTACCATTATCATCACTACCACCATTGCCATCACTACTGCCACCATTATCATCAATACCACCATCACTACCACCATTGCTATTACTACAACCATTACCATCACAACCATTACCATCACTACAACCATTACCATCACCACCACCAGGACGCAGTGAAGGTGGAAGAGGAATAAATAAATAAGAGAAAATTAAAAGAAAAAAGGAGAAAAAATTGAGAACAGGAGAGAGAAAGATACCAAGTGATAAGTAAGATAAATGGGGAATGAATGTAAGAAAAGGAAGGATAAATAAGAAAACTAGGAGAGGAAAAATATAAGCAGAAATAAAAGATAAGAGCCAAGAATAGAGAGTTATTGTGAAGGATCAGTTGAGGAAGAGGAGGGTATAAGAGGGAGAGGAGGGGTGAGAAGGATGAGAGGGAGAGGGAGGAGGGAGAGGTGGGGTATGAGAGGGGTGAGGGGGAGAGGGAGACGTTTCTTCACAGCTGGAGTGAAGATGAAGAAGGCGGGGAATGATTTTTACAGGGGAGTTTTTAACGCTGTGTTGTGGCGGCCGAGATGGATGGTGGGGGAACCTGGAGTGTAAGTGGCAACTCGAGTAAATGAGGAAGATGAAAGGGAGGAGGAGAAGAAGAGAACTAGGAGGAGCAGGAGGACTGTCAAGAGGAGGGGGGAAGAGGCATTTCAAGAAAAGAAGGAAGAGGACTGGTAAGAGGAGGAGGGGAAGAGGAGGTAAGTGCAGAAGGAGAAGAGCTAACTGCTGGAGGAGGAGGAGGAGAAGAGGAGCTAACTGCAGGAGGAGGAGGAGGAGGTAACTGCAAGAGGAGGAGAAGAGCTAACTGCAGGAGGAGACAAATATTACTGATAATTAATTAATCATTTATATTTATTTTACATACACAGTACATAACAAACAAACACCGGTATATAACAACAACAACACTCCCTACCCCTAAGTCACCACAAGTACAGGAGTAATTACCACACCCACATCACCAACCACCACACCCGCACCATCAACCACCACACCCACCACCACAGACGTCTTATACCACCTCCTGTATCACCTGAAGACGAGAGCCAGGCGGTGTGGTCATGTATTGAGAAGATCCCCAATATGGTCTTAACATTTTCAACATTTACAACATACTCGGGGAAGTCAATTTCTAGTTACATTATTGTTTTTTATATCGGCGTTTTGTTAAGTTAGCCCCAAGAGCACCGTATAGGATAGGACTGATATTTTAATTTATTTTTATTTATTTATTAATATTATTTTTTTGTGTGTGCGTGCGCGAGGGATAGCTTTTGTTTTTCAGGGGTGGCTTAACACAGCCTGTGAGCTATTCGTGGACGCTCTTGTTTTTCGCTTTTGTTTTACTGCAGCTGTAATAAAGACCTTGTGTGGGGGGGGGGTGTATAGTGTGTGTGGGTGGTGTATAGTGTGTGTGTGTGGGGAGGGGGGGGGTGTA
This sequence comes from Homarus gammarus, assembly GCA_958450375.1. Taxonomy (NCBI): domain Eukaryota; kingdom Metazoa; phylum Arthropoda; class Malacostraca; order Decapoda; family Nephropidae; genus Homarus; species Homarus gammarus. Next base: position 6,048,541 of record CAUDMG010001490.1, read on the forward strand.
TGGTGTGTGTGGGTGGTGTATAGTGTGTGTGTGTGTGTGGGTGGTGTATAGTGTGTGTGTGTGGGAGGGGGGGGGTGTATGGTGTGTGGCGACATGTGGTGTAATGGTCGGCGTGCTCGCCTCGCAGGCGAGTGGACCCGGGTTCGATCCACGGGAAGGATGAAACTATGGGCAAGTTTCTTTACGCCATTTGCCTCTGTCTACCCAGCAGTAATTGGGGACCTGGATGTTAATCGATTTACGGATCGTGTTCCTGGGTAATTGCTAGCCAGTGCAGTTGGCGAGTTGTCCGGTCTTTTCGGACTATTCTTTGACACTGGGTCATGCATCTCGTTAACTTAGGGTGTGGTTGTTGTGTTGGCGACAGCATCTACACTTAAACAAATTCACGCCTAGGTGGCCCTTGGGCCGGCCATCCTCGTTAAACGAAGGGCAGCCATTATTATTATTATTATTATTATTATTATTATTATTATTATTATTATTATTATCATTATTATTATCATCATTATCATTATTATTATCATTATCATTATTATTATTGTTATTGTTATTATTATTATTTATTATTATCATTATCATTATTATTATTATCATTATTATTATTATTATCATCATTATTATTATTATAGTGTGTGTGTTGGGGGGGGTGCATTCTATATATAGGGTAATATGTGCGTGTGGGCGGGCTGCCACACGCTTGGGAAAACATTATGTGGAAAAGGGAAAAAATCGTGACTGATGGATAAAGATGGCGTGCAGTGGACTCAAAAAATAAACCAATCATATATAAAGTGGAAAGTGGACATGGAGAGCAGAGAGGATACGATGAAAGAGAAAGTGGTGTCAGTAGAAGAGAGGAATATAAATTGAGGAGAGAGACTAACATAGAGATAAAGGGGAGAGAGGAGGAGGAGAAGGCAGGACCTGCTATCTCAACTTGGTGGTTCTCTCTCAGATGCTTCAGACTGATAAATGATGTGTAGTGCCATCAGTGAAGTCTGCACGGAGAGAGAGAGAGAGAGAGAGAGAGAGAGAGTCCTTTTAAGGGTAATTTGTGCCACTTACAATCTGAGGCGGATTTTGATGGTCTCTGAGTGGATGAGGCGGATAACTGCTTGAATAATGTATATTGTGTGGATGGCGGATGTTGATGGATGAACAATCTACCGGATAGTTGGGGTAGATAGATGGATAGGTGAACATGTTGATTGATGAATGCTTACCTGGTGTCGATGAAAGGTTGAATAATGGGTTTTGTTATCGTGAATGGATGAAAAGATAGAAGATTTAAATATAATAGATAGCATGTTTATAAAGAATGACGTGGATTGTGTGTGGATAGTGCGGATATAGCCACGGACGGGTATACGCTGGATTTATGAGGTAATGATATCAGTTCACTTTCATTTAGAGGTAATTTGCATATTTAGACGTGGTTGTTTTTTGTGTATTGCTGTGGTTTAACAGGTAAAATCTTTGAATTTTTTTTTAATTACCCTCGATAATTAGTTATAAAACAATATTAAAATGAATCCTTTAATTTGTATCGATTATAACAGTTTTTTCTTCTTCTTTCTCAGGTAAACTACACGAGAATCTTGTTAATGAATCATGGTGCCTTGAGGAGTTTACCTGCAATACCTCTTCAAGATTATCCTTTCATCCTTGAGTCGCTGTCGGTAATATTCTGTAATATATATATTTTTTTTGTAAAGGGAGGATAATTTCAGGTAGGATAATGAATTGTTGGATAATTTGTGTTATAGTGGAAGACGTTGAGGAAAGTTTGTCAGGTGAGCAGGTAACAGTATACCTTAGTGACCATGGGTTCGGGGAGGGAGGGGGTAAGGAGTCAGCAACAACCCAGACCGTGTAAATGTCTGTCAGTGACATTTTACGACTTGACTTATGGTTACCCAAGGAAGGTGGTCGCTTAAACCATTCTCACCCCCCACCACCCCCTACCCCCATCCTCACCTCTGATGATGATGATTGTTAAACCCTTATGTTAAGAGGTTTAATTAATCTTCTGACCGTGGTTTATTCTTGTGATGTAATCTGAGTGCGGAAGTAATTGTTGATGTGGTGGTTTAGCCGTGTGTGGGATGTTGGTTTAGTTAGTATAAAGTGATCGTATTAAACCAATGTTAATAATATGGATTGATTTTATTCTGGTTTTTATTGTTTTTTGTAGTGTTTTCTGTTTTTGTGCTTTTCGTTTACTCCCTTTCCTCCTCCTTCCCTCTTTCTTCTTTCTTCTATTCATTTCATCATATTCATCCTATCCTCTTTACTTTCCCCTTAATCTTTAGTAATCAATATCATCTTTTTCTCTACTCCTCCTCTTGCTCCTTCTATCTTCTTTCCTCGTTTTATTTTATTCCTTCCCTCCATTGTCTTTCCTTCCTTCATCCTCCAATCCCCTTCTCTCTTGCCCTCGCCCCCCCCCCCCCCCCATGTTTACCTTTCCCAGGGTAATTATAACACAAAGTCACAAGTGTTGCTTCATTTCTTTTCTTCTGGTGGTGGTAACTCTCGGGTCCTTGATGGAGGATTAGTTTGTTTGTATTATTGATCTTCTTTTGTTTATACTGAAATCAATTTAGACTTGGATGGCACCATTTCAATTGCATTTAATCGCATCAGGTGTTAACGGGAGTGTACCTGGAAAATACTTCACCGGTGCCTCTCTTCCCGCCTCTCTTCCTGTGGAAACATTGGTGTGAGATTACGGATTCACTCGGCTGTTTTTACCCGCGGCCCACAAACCCTGGTTTTCTTTTGCTGGGCCGCACATCAGCCACATCCTGAAGTGACTTATCAAACTCTTGAATACGTGAGGCTATGAAAGCTTTTCTTCTCTCATTGTATCTCCCTCTAGTTTTTTTTTTCTCGTCTGAGGCTGAATGTGAGATGGTGCGGAGGCGGCTCTTCTCGTGTGGCTTGATGCCTCGCCCTAATTAATGTTAGTCTTAAGTAGCGTATGTGGTAAATCACTTGAGAGAGAGAGAGAGAGGGGAGTGTTTAGCGAGAACCGAGTGTGTGTGTGTTAGTGTAGCTCCTCACCCAAGTACACGGAGACTCCTTCATCTTATAATTATTCTGATGTCTTACTTGCTGGAGATATACTCGAGGAGGGAGAGAAAGAGGGTGATGAGAGATAAATGAAGGAGAATATGAGTGTAGCGGTTATTGGTGGTATGAGAAGTGAAAGAGTGATGAAGGAATAATGTGAGGGAGGTGGATGTAGAAAGATTGAAGGAGCGGGATGAATGTAACCTTGGCGAGAGTGGTGCAAGAATAGTGTTAAGAGGGGGGGGGGGGGGAAGATGATTAGTGTCCCCACGGTGGAGGTCGTGCTGAGAGACTAATGAGGAAGAGGTGGGGAAAATAGTGAGAGTATTGAAGGATGGGACGGTGAAGGAGGTGGTCGTGACTTTGACTTAGTGAGGTGTAATGCGGGGTGGGGTGGTGACGGGGCCTCGGCAGTAGTCAGAGTAGTAGTATATGAAGTTCTTCCTGTGTAGAATCACGTAAGTGGCTCCAGATAGAGAGGACTGAATAGAATACAGCAACTGGGGAAGGGCCTTGCCGAGTAACTCGCATCATGAAACCTCAACAAAAAAAAACCGCATGGTAATCGTGTCCTTGCTTCAGCTACTCCACGCTTCCCAAACTGAGCACGACATAACAACAACAGCAAGGAAGCGGTGACATGGCAATCAAAGTGACAGCAGTAATAGCAAGATCAAAGTATTATGGTAATTGAAGTCTTGCAGTGACTCCACGTCGTGAAAACTGAACAGAATTCGACAACGATAAAAACGGGGTAAGAGTGGCAGATTAAGCGGCGTGTAGTGATGAATAAATGGTGTAGATGAGTGAGCCGAGTGCAGATGTGACGCTGTGTAGACTGACTGCCACCATTTGTCACGCCCCGAGGTAATGGTCCGTGCAGTTACGTCCACCCAATGTTCGGGGTGTTTGACAACGCACTGCTTGCCTGTCCTTGCATCTCTCTAGCTGGACAGTTTAGGGGAGGGGCAGCGAGAAGCGTGCTAGGGGGAACGTGACCTTTTGATAGATGGGATTCCTGGATAAGATGAAACCCGTAGGGAAGGCGCAGACCAGGGGGGACGTGGCATCCCAGGCGATAAGGGTCAAGGGGTAGTGTGTTGTGTAGTACGGTGGTGGAGGCCGACCGGAGGCTTCTGGTACTTGGCCTGAACTAATGTACTGCAGAAGCTCTCCCAGTACTCAGCCGTGAGATAGGTGATTGATTCTCTCACCACTGCTACATAATTCACTCAAGTTAGCAAAGTCATATTTCTTTGGATATCTCATACCACTGAAGACATTGAGGCTGATGGCCCATGTAATACAAGCAAAACACTTTTAAAGAGTCACTAAATATCGCACCGTCTACCTTTACTGTACTTGGGTATTCATTGGTTGGGTAGATTCCTCACGAGTTCAGCGTGGGTTTTGCTGGCTTAGTTGTGGAGTCTTTGCATGTTTCACACTAACATTTCACGCTCTTGATATAGTGCACATTTACTGTCCAATGTTTGACTGCAAATAACCACCAGTAAAAACATAGCATTCAGTTGATTTAATACCTTAAAGATGACTGTCGATAGTTTCTAGCGCCGCACTGTACGTCTCACCGGTACAGTATAGTATTTAATGTCTGTTTACCACTGATGTGTGTACTCGTATTATAGTAATGGTTATATAGAGTGGCCAGCGAAGCGAAGGATACACCTGGGAACTATTGACTCTTAACTTGGGACTGTTTGATGCAGTTACCTGTATTAAGAATAAAAGAACGAAGACCCAGGAATGCTTATTATTATTATTATTATTATTATTATTATTATTATTATTATTATTATTATTATTATTATTATGATGTAGTCGTTGCCAGGATACAGACACACCAGGTAAGTTAGTGAGGCTGGACCCACACCTCTTCTGACTGTCTCTCCCATTCCACCTCTTCCACCCAAGGTCAGTCAGGTAACTACTTCCTTAAATTTACTCTTACAATTCACCCTTAACTTAATTGGCCACATAGAAGAGATATGAAGAACTGATCTCGTGTGTGTGTGTGCACCTCTGTCCTCTGTGGTGGTAAAAAATGACAGCTTCTTTATCACAAGACAAGATTGAAATGCTCGGATTAGGACAAAGCTGTATACTGTATCCCATTGTCAGTAAGTTTGTTAAGCTGTCTAACTGTTAGCATTGTGTTGTGTTGTGAGTTACTCCTGGTGTGAAGAGAACTGTTGTATTGTCATTGTCATATCATTAAAAATAATATTTCATTAATAGACGTCCAGTCTATTGTACTCCTCTTATATATCCAGAGGCTTCATTAATATGCCTTCGACTCGCGGTTGTGACACTAAAACCGTGTTTGGTGATATGGTTGACTGCACACGTCCTTGGGGAGGTCCTCGCGCTGCACCCCCTTATTGCGGTCCACCACTCCCCAGGGATTTTCATATCCTGTCTTCCTGGAAACTACTTCTGGTGACTCTTGTGGAAAGACTTTGTTTTTAAGATTTAATTCTAAATTCGTTTTCCATGGTTTGGAACTACTTCATCCCGTGAGAAAATCTTAAGACGCCTTAGTAACTCAAGTTAATCTGTAAGGCTGTTAAAGTTGCCAATCTTGTCCTCACAGACGACCGTCACGCTGGTCCCTGGTCAAGGTGGTTGGTTAATCAAGTGAGGTTTTGATTCCTGACATCTGTAGGAGTGTGGGCGTGAAGGTGGTGTGGGTGTGTGAAGGTAGTGTGGGCGTGAAGGTAGTGTGGGCGTGGAGGTGGTATGGGCGTGTGAAGGTGGTGTGGGTGTAGACTTGTATTGCCGTAGGGAGTGTTGCTTTACGAATCACTTGGGACGTGAGAGATGTGTTGTGATAAAGAGTGGTGTAAGCTCAGTAAGCGTGAGGCTGGTATAATCAGGTCATCACGCGTCCCAGGGAGTGACCTTGCATGACTTAAGAAGCTCAGGAGAAATGCAGGGCGTCGCGTCTCCCTCCCTCCCTCCCCCCTTCCCTCCTGACCTGCTGTCGTCCGTCACAGCCACTTTGCACAACGCCACCGAGCGTCAACATGCAACTTCACACATTACCTCGCTTTTAATGCACGCTCACCACCCACTAAAAAAAAGTCAAGATTTGTCGCCTTATCGCATACAATGAATAAAAACAGTGGCAATATTGGCGGTGAGTATACAAAGTTGAAATTGGTGTCTGCGAGGAAGACTGGGGAGCAGCAGGAAAAGTGGGGACAAATGCCTGCCCAAGTTTAGCTTTGGTGCCTCAACTTGTGTCAAGGTGCGAGATACTGGCGCTGTGGTCTGGTTTATGACCTCTGTAAATACGGATTTAGGCAGCACAAGCAGGGCTCTCAGTTTTACATCATGGCTTACTTAGGCCCGGAAATCACTTAAGCCCTCAGGCGAGCGGTTGTAAAATCCAACAGCCGGCCGCCCTCTGCTCTGATGGGTGAGGTCCTGGGTTAAGGATCTGACTTAGATGGCACACAGGCATCCTCTCAAGATAGCTTAAATCAAGTTGTAAACATGTATTTTTCATGTTGTTTGATTACTCGAAGTAGTGGATAAGACTACAAAAGGAAATTGTTTGAGAGAGGATAGTGGCAGTCATGGTGGGGAGGGTAGTGGCGGTCATGGTGGGCAGGGTACTGGCGGTTATGGTGGGGAGGGGAGTGGCGTTTATGGTAGGGAGGATAAAGGTGACGGTGTAGGATGGAGAAAGACGAGATGGTTTGTAGGAAGGACAGGAGGTAGTAACAGGGAGGAAGCCAGAGAGTGGAAATAATATGGTGGGATTTTAGAGGGGCAGGGGGGGTGGGTGTGGGTAGTTCCGGTGGTAATGCAGGGCAGAGCGAGGTAACACGAGGTGGGTTAGGTGAAGGTCGTGGAAGCTGGCTGGAAGGGTAGGTAGGTATTAAGTAGGACGGAAGAATAAATAGGTAAGGAAGGGGATGATAACAGCGAGGGATATCTGTCAGGAGGAGCATGGGCGAGCTGAGGGTGGGGAGTATGGAGCCTTTGTTGTTATAAGAGCGACACACCAAGCTACAGTATGAGATGTATGGAAAGATTGTGTGTAAAGGTGATGGGGACGGTGTAGGACAGTGCCTCTGGTGATGAGGTAGGGAGATTTAAGATGTGATGTGTGTGTGTATAGTGTGCGAGTCCCTGTGAGGGTGGCAAGGAAGGTAGAGAAGAGGACTGTTTGAGGTGGAGATAAAAACCGCCCACCCGGGGACACGCACCGCCCGTCGCTGGTGTTGTGGGCGGCGGGTTATGGCTGGTTTATGGGCGGTGCTGTGATTATCTCATGAGTGATCACGGGCAGGCAAACACGCAGACTCCAGCCCAGGATTTATTGGCACCAACACTGGCATAATACATGAGCGTGGCCAGATACCCCAGCTTTTTGCCCGCCTACTGTGTGCTGGCAGCCAAATTTATGGAAACACAAATATGTGAAGAAATGTTTTTCAGGGGCCGAAAATGTGTTGTGTTTAAAGAAGAGAGAGAAAAAAAAGGTGAGCTGAACAAGAGTGTGTTTGTATAGCCACTTACGTTTTTGTGTCCATGTATTTTTTAGCGAGTAAGTGTGAAGCAATAGAAGAGTTTGTAAACATTGAATGTTTTATGTACTGCTAGTGGGGGCTGTAGTTGTTATCTAACAAGGGGATAAACTAGTGTGCATGAGTTGCCAGTGTTCAGTATCAAATTATTATTATTATTATTATTATTATTATTATTATTATTATTATTATTATTATTATTATTAGTAGTAGTAGTAGTAGTAGTAGTAGTAGTAGTAGTAGTGTTATAATTATTATTATAGCCTGGTAAGATGTTAACATGGCAGGTGTAGGAGGGGCGTTAGCAGCAGATGGATGGCGTAGTTGTGACATTGAAGGACAATAGCGGTTAAGATGGACTGTCGGGTTGATTTATTTTATTGATTTTAAACTATGTGGTATCTGATATGAAGGTGTGTAAGCTGGTGTAGTGACTGTTGCGGTGTGCAGGCTGGTGTGTTGTGTAGGCTGGTGTGGTCACTCTGTTAAGGGAGTTTTACAGCCCTTGTCCTCCCGGTCTGAATATTTGCTCGGCCGGTGTAGGCGCCATGGTTCTGGTGGATCCGAGTAAACAACGCGTGGCCCTGTCGTGTATATATCGAGTGTCTGTACAGGAGTGTATCGTCGAGTAAACGTCACGTGCGGTATTGTTTGTGTTGGAGTCTAGCCTGAGAGTGTAGTGATGATGTACACGAGTAATTGCACAACATGAAAGTACACAACATATACCACATATAAAAAATGTACTCGAATAAGCGCCAGGAACATGTACTGTATGTTGTAACTATCCTAAAAAGACAGTGTACTGTATACAGTATGTGAGGAAGCAGCCTAACTCGTGTGTCTTCAGAAAACCATCGTCCATAGTGCATTTGTGTAGCCATGTGAGCCACACGCATGTGCATTAAAGTAAAAGCCGCACATCGTTTTTATTTTAGTAACACACAGACATGTGTTTGTAAGTAACACAAAAAAAGGCTGAGTCAACGTCTAAATGTGGGTATTCGGTTAGGCTTCATAACGCCGTGTCTTATATTATACGTGTCGAGAGATCCTTTAGACATGTTCTGGTTATGTTCATAGATCATACGTCGGGAAAGTTGATCAAAATTGTACTTAGTGTCAAGTGGATAGAACACAGTGCCATTTGTCTACTCTCAAAGCGATATGAACTCTTGTCCATCGTGGCAGTAAACAGTGACAATGTCCTCGATACCAAAACCTGACTGATTTTTACTCAGTTTAGGCAAAATTAGACTCCAGTCTTGTCAGTCAGTATGTTTAACTCGCCACCAATACGCCCTCCTCCCTCCACGCCAACAACACCCACACTGGGGGACGTGGTGCTGGTTCTGCTCTGCCCTCACACACTCGTCAGTGATAAATGATATTCAGGAGTAGGACTACTGGCTGAAGATGACGCTCTGTGAGTAGTGTCAGGTGACGACCCACATGCCTTCATCACCCTCTTTCTCCTCCCCGACATTCTTCCAGTCTATCTTAAATTTGTTAGTCCACACTTGATTAGTCCTCAAATAAAATATAACACCAATGAATATGACCTATATTGTGTATGAACCACTGTCCTGTGTGGCAGTGAACAGTGATAGCACCCTCAGTGTCAAGAACTCCTTCCTCCGCTCCCGAATCTACTCTTCTTCTCTCTTCAGTATCTCCTCACCCCCCTACCCTCCTCCCTATCGTTTCTTCTGTTCTTCACGCGTCTTCCCTTCCTTCTCTCTTGTTACAGGCGCCTACCCCCCTCCCCCCACTCTCTCTCTCCTCACCAACTAGCGTCCCACTCCCTGCCTTCCTTCCCTTCACTGCTACTGACCTGCCATCTCCACTCCTCTCCCCTCCCTCCACTACTCCTGTGTTCCCTCCCATCGCTCCTCTCCACTACTCCTGTGTTCTCTCCCTCCTTCCACTTCTCCTGTGTTCCCTCCCTCCCTTCCCCTGTCCCTTCCCTCCACCCGTAATGACATTTTCGCCTCATCCTTCTTGCTCTCCGTCTCGCTGCCTCCCCCTTGACACTCCCCTCTTCCCTCACCCTCCTAAAGCCTATTATCATTCATTCCTTTCCTCCTCCCCATCTCAAATCCTCTCCCTCCCTCACGTAGTCTTTCCTCTTCTTCCTCTCCCTCACGCACTCCCTCCTCTTTCTCCTCTCCCTCACCCAGTCTCTCCTTTTTCTTCCTCTCTTCCTTGATTTTCCTTCCCCCTTGCCCGTCCCTTACTCCATATCCCGCCCCCCCTTCTTCCTCCCATTCCTCATTATTTTATTTTTCACCCTCCTTCGCCTCCCTCTTCTCCTTCATCTCCATTTCTTCTCTCTCTCTTCCTTCTCGTTCTTCGTAATCTCCTCACTTTCTCTTCTATCTCCGTCTCTATTTTCTTTTCCCCTTCTGTTGCCCTCTTCCTCCCACTCTTTTGTTTTCCTCTTCGCTCCTCCTTCCCCCATTTGTTTTCATCCTCCATTTCTCTTTCGTCCTCTTTCTCCCCCCTTTTCCCACCTCCTTACTTTCCTCCCTTCATCCTCTTCTTCCTCTTGGTTTTCTCTTTCTCATCCTCCTCTTGTTTCCTCTTCCCTTTCCTCCCTTCCCTCTCCTCCTCTTGTGTCTCCTCTCCAACTTCCTCTTCCATAACACGCTCACTGTCACAACATACTCACTGTATGCTCACTGTCACAACATGCTCACTGTCACAACATACTGTCACAACATGCTCACTGTCACAACATACGCACTCAACATGATCACTGTCACAACATACTCACTGTCACAACATACTCACAGTCACAACATGATCACTGTCACAACATACTCACTGTCACAACATGATCACTGTCACAACATGCTCTCACAACATGCTCACTGTCACAACATACTCACAACATGATCAGTGTCACAAAATACTCAGTCACAACATGCTCACTGTCACAACATACTCATTGTCACAACATGCCCACTGTCACACCATGCTCACTGTCACAACATACTCACTGTCACAACATGCTCACTGTCACAACATACTCACTGTCACAACATGCTCACTCACAACATGATCACTGTCACAACATACTCACTGTCACACCATGCTCACTGTCACAACATACTCATTGTCACAACATGCCCACTGTCACACCATGCTCACTGTCACACCATGCTCACTGTCACAACATACTCATTGTCACAACATGCTCACTCACAACATGATCACTGTCACAACATACTCACTGTCACAACATGATCAGTGTCACAAAATACTCACTGTCACAACATGCTCACTGTCACAACATACTCACTGTCACAACATACTCACTGTCACAACATGCCCACTGTCACACCATGCCCACTGTCACAACATACTCACTGTCACAACATGCCCACTGTCACAACATGCTCACTCACTACATACTCACTGTCACAACACGCTCACTGTTGCAACTTCCACATCAAGCAACTTGGAGGTTATGTTGCAAATCTCTGGGTCCTATTGCACCACTAGGAAGCGATGTGTCCAGTTGCACTGGTGTTTGCAAGTGGTATTATCTGGTTCTGATTGCTGTGGTGGTGCAAGTGTGCCTGCGTAGTTGTGGTGGTGGTGGTCGTCGTGTGTGAGTTGTGGTTGTGGTGGTAATAAGAATCAAGTGGTTGTAGTTATAGTGAGGGACAGATGGTAAGTATCATGCCTAAGTTGTAGTGGTTAAAATAATCATGTGGTTGTGGTGGTGGTTACAATAATCAAGTAGTTATAACTGTGATGGTGGTGGTAGTAGTAGTAAGCCTCATGTCTTTCAATTGTGATTGTGGTAGTTACAAGAATTCCCAATAGTTGTAGTTGTGGTGGTTTACAAGGCTCAAAAAAAAAAAAAAAAAACATATGATTGCAGCTGAAGGTCGACACAGCACTTGTGTTTGTTGCGCGTGTAAGAGGATATATGAGGCCACTTAAGGAGTTATTATTATGTGTCGTCACTGGTGTCTTGGTGAGTGCTCGAGGGATCAAGTCGGGTCATGCCGTGTTTACCGTAATGTTACACCCCTACTTAACTACCCGTCCGTGTGTGGGTTGGTGGGTGGTGATAATGGGGATGGGTTTGTGGTGGCTGTAGGGAAGAAGTGTGGTGATGGGTGGTTATAGGAATGGGTTTTTAAAGAGTTTCTAGTGTGTAAGCTTGTGGTTGTAATGAGTTATTTGAGGAGTTGTAGTGATAGGTTGTTATTAGAGGATCTGTAGTTATAGTAGTTAAAGGTTGTAGAATTATCTACTGTTGTAATGATAGGTGAATATTTGTAATTATAGTGTTGTTATTATAGTAGGGGAGGTTGTTGTGGATGTTGTTATAGTAGGGAAGGTGGTTGTGTTGTTGGTATGGTTATAGTGGCTGTAGTAGTGTTAAGGGAAGGTAATTGTGGTGGTGTTTGTGGTTGTGAGAGATGATTGTAAGTAGTGTGAGTAAGGCTTGGGATTGTGGTGGGGGCGGGGGGAGGTAAGGGTTATCAAGTTTAGTTTTTGTCTGTCTTCTTCTTCTTAACATGCAGAGTAGAGCGAAAGATATAGTGCTGGGTGAGAGAGTTGTGTGTATAGGAGAGAGAGAGAGAGAGAGAGAGAGAGAGCGTTTCAATGTCACAAGGCGTGGGGTGGGGGTGAGGCTGGGCGGGGCGAGGATGGGTGTTAGATAAGAGGGAGGAGTAGGATGATGTTAGTATGTATGGTGTTTCCTCAGTGTGTTGATGGCTTGTTATGGTGTAGTAAGTAGAGCGTGTGTACTTGGTGGTGTTAGTGTGCTGATGGAAGGGGCGAGGAAAGTGGTATAGGGTATGGTGGATTAAGAGTATGGCAGGGTAGGGTGGAATAATTCAGGGTAGACAGTAGTAGTAGAAAGTTCATTGGTTGTAAGGAAGAGGTAAAAGGAAGGAACCAACATATTGAGGACAGAGGTTCGTACACAAAGAAATGCATCATATTCATTGACAGTATATATAGGTCAGAGTCATAACAACATAAGTTTCATGTGGGATACTGTCACTGTCCGACTGGCCATGCAGGACAGAGTTCCTTACACAAGAAATGCCATCACTTCATTGCCTATCCAATTCGTCTGAGCTCCAGAGTCATGTGGGTGATGTCACTGTTCGCTGCCTTGCAGGACAGTGGTTCATATACATTGGACGTCATATTCTAATTGAAGACTAATCAGTGTGGGCTAGCAAATTTGGGATAAATAGCAAGAATGTCCCCAAGCACCCCCGATTCAATATAGTAATTACAAAGTTCATTATACAATAAGCCAGGTGGCCTGACGTGGTAGAAGTAGGTAGGTAGCAAGAGAGAGAGAGGTCTTGGCGGGTCTGGTCTGGTCTGACGTTCCTAGGGCCTCGTTCGTCTTCCTTGTCGACGGGAAATTTTTTGTCGCTCTGGTTTCGTCAGCAGAGCGTGTGATCGATTTGGTAAGCCAAGGATACGGTGGATTTCTAAACCTTATTTGTACAAACATACTCCCCGGCTTACTGCACCACCTTGTACCATATGTTTTGCTTATAAGTTGGTAAACTATTATGTAGCCAGAACAGTTTAAGAAAAAAAAAATTATACATTAACATCGAGTTATACATGGCTGAGTCTTTTAAACGCTACAACTCTTGAAAAAGTTTCTGAAAAATACATATAGAAATCTGTTTGTAGAATGTATACAGAATAACAAAGTTGCGAGCATATAACGAGTAAATGTATTCTAAGCTTGTACTATAATATTTTGTGTTCACTGTGGCTCTGAAGGTGTGCAATATGTGCCTGTCTGTACTGGTGATAGTGATAAGAGGAATAAAAGGATTCAACAGTAATACGACCATCAAGTAGATCAATATAACCCGTATTTAAACATAGAAACACATTAAAACACTAGAGTGACCGTGAAACACTCTCTCTCTCTCTCTCTCTCTCTCTCTCTCTCTCTCTCTCTCTCCGCTGCTTGTTTGCTAAAGTCTCGTGGTGATGAACAACAAGCTCTCTGTCTGTGGCATCAACTCCGAGCATATGTTTGGTTCATTATTTGTAAGCTAGTTCTTGTGATTACTCCCCAAGGCCTGGTATGTGTACAGGCTTGGGCATCAGTGGCGGTGAGTGTGGGAAGTGAAGTGTCCTTTATGTTGTGAGTTGGTTGTTGTGGAATGTGGTGAAGCCAGTTTCCTAGAAGCGTTTTATTCACTCCCCTCCCCACCCCCCGCTCCCTCTCCTCTCTCGGTTGGCGTCATAATATTCTCTTCCCCGTCTCCATATAAGGCAGGGGTTCTCAACCAGGGGGGAATTTCCTCCCTCAGGTTTTCGGGGGGGGGGGGGGGACTGATACTAATATGGAAAAAATAAAGGATTTTCAGTATTATATGCATATTATTTGGAATGCACTTTTTGAGGCAGACAATCTTGGAAAGGGGGTGGGATAACATTCTGACATATGGTGAAAGGGGTGCATGGGGCAAACAAGGTTGAGAACCACTGATATAGGGTCTTGCCCCGTCTCCATATAGGGTCTTGCTTCGTCTCCATATAGGGTCTTGCCCCGTCTCCATATAGGGCCTTGCCCCGTCTCCATATAGGGTCTTGCCCCATCTCCATATAGGGCCTTGCCCCGTCTCCATATAGGGCCTTGCCCCGTCTCCATATAGGGCCTTGCCCCGTCTCCATATAGAGTCTTGTCCCGTCTCCATATAGGGTCTTGCCCCGTCTCCATATAGGGCCTTGCCCCGTCTCCATATAGAGTCTTGCCCCGTCTCCATATAGGGTCTTGCCCCCGTCTCCATATAAGGTCCTGCCCCGTCTCCATATAGAGTCTTGTCCCGTCTCCATATAGGGTCGTGTCCCATCTCCTATACCCCCACTTATTTTATGGTTCCCCTGGGATGCTCCTAATCCTCCCCTCCTCTACCTCCTCCATTCGTCTCTCTTATTGTTCCCATATACCCTCACTCTGACCCTTCCAATTTATCCCTCTTCGTTTGTTTTGATTTGTATCTTAATCTGCCTTCATCCTCCTCTTTTTTCTGTCTGGTTCTTCCCCATGCCTAGTCATACTCTTCCTTCTCCTCATACTTATGCTTACTACTCTTCCTTCTCATGCTTACTCTTATTCCTCTTACTCCTCTTCTTCCTCATGCTTACTTTCTCATGCCGGGCGTCCTGTTAACGGAACCATAGATGGGAAATGTCCGTTCAAAGTTAAGCTGAAGGCGAAGAATTGGGTTGTCGGCGGAAGTGATGTAGAGATTAAGTTGTATTTGGGTCACTTGAGAGAGAGAGAGAGAGAGAGAGAGAGAGAGATTGATTTATTTATGTGTTTTGAAGGGAAACCGGAGCTAGGAAAGAAGGAGCCTTAGAGATGAATGAATGCATGTGTATTTGTGTGTGTTGGTGAGTGTATGTGTGGTGAGTGTATGTGTGTAAGTATGTGTGGTGAGTGTATGTGTGTAAGTATGTGTGGTGGGTGTATGTGTGTAAGTATGTGTGGTGCTGGTGAGTGTATGTGTGTATGTGTGGTGAATGTATATGTGTACGTATGTGTGGTGAGTGTATGTGTGTAAGTATGTGTGTGTTGGTGAGTGTATGTGTGTGTTGGTGAAAGCATGTGTGGAAGTGTGTGTATTGGTGCGTGTATATGTGGAAGTGTGTGTGTTGATTACTGCATATTTGGGAGTGTATATGGGTGTTGGTAAGTGCGTGCGTGTGTGTGTGTGTGTGTGTGTGTGTAGTGTGTGTGTGTGTTGTTGAGTGCATGTGTGGTATAGTACGTATGGATGGGTACGAGCATGGGTGAGTTAATAAGTGGATGAATTTAGTGTTTTATGGATGAGTACTTTAAGTTTAGGCATGTGGGTGTCATGGGCGGCAATGTGGTGGGTGTGTGATGGGTGGCAGTGTAGTGGGTGTGTGATGGGTGGCAGTGTAGTGGGTGTGTGATGGGTGGCAGTGTAGTGGGCGTGTCATGGGTGGCAGTGTGGTGGGTGTGTGATGGGTGGCAGTGTAGTTGGTGTGTGATGGGTGGCAGTGTGGTGGGTGTGTGATGGGTGGCAGTGTAGTGGGTGTGTGATGGGTGGCAGTGTAGTGGGTGTGTG
The DNA here is from genome assembly GCA_958450375.1 of Homarus gammarus. Classification (NCBI taxonomy): domain Eukaryota; kingdom Metazoa; phylum Arthropoda; class Malacostraca; order Decapoda; family Nephropidae; genus Homarus; species Homarus gammarus. The sequence continues at coordinate 6,064,289 of CAUDMG010001490.1, forward strand.
ATGGGTGGCAGTGTAGTGGGTGTGATGGGTGGCAGTGTAGTGGGTGTGTGATGGGTGGCAGTGTAGTGGGTGTGTGATGGGTGGCAGTGTAGTGGGTGTATGTCATGGGTGGCAGTGTGGTGGGTGTATGTCATGGGTGGCAGTGTAGTGGGTGTGTCATGGGTGGCAGTGTAGTGAGGGTATCATGGGTGGCAGTGTGGTGAGGGTGTTATGGGTGACAGTATGGTAGAGTGTATATCATGGGTGTGTGTGAGTGAGTGGGGTGGGCGTAAGTGGTGTATATCATGGGTGGCAGTATGATGGGTGGGTGGGAGGGTGTGGGTTGGGTGGGTGGTGGAAGGGTGATAGATAGTGGTGTTTGCGATTACAGCGTGGGTGTAATTCATAGCAGACTGCACCAGATGAAAGAGCGGCCACAGCTCTCCCGCTCCTGGCAAAGAGAAATGTTGTAGGTTGTGGCGTTGTAATGGATCCCCTATATTACTTATATATGTGCGTCACTTGTGTTGTGGGCGGCGTCAGATGGGTTTGAGAACAGAGTGGGGGGGGGGGGTGGATTCATGGCCTGGAGAATTCATCTATTGAAGGCTGTCTTAGAGGAAGGAAAGAAGGGGGAGGGGGGTTGAAGAGAAGTGGGAGGGTAGGACATGGTGATGGGGAGGGGGGGCTTGGGAGGGGGAGATGGGGAAGGGCCGGTTGTTGTTAAATTACAATTAGCTTTTCTTAGTTGTAAAAGCTGTCATCTCTTTACAAACACTTTAAGACGACGTAGGGAATGATGCATAAAGATTTAACCCTTTAAATATCTCAAAGTCATTCAAATAACAACAATAACAGTAACGACACACATTAGAGACGGTTAGTTCACTTTCATTATCACTTAGTTTCTCTCATTAATTTCCTGTTTTTATTTATGTTGTTAATCCATCAGCTGTTCCTGGCCTCATTACACTGCTCTAAACACTCACCTTACCAACCCCCCCTCCCCCCCCCTCTTCCATCACATACCTCTTGTACGCTTTTCCCCCTGGTTTCATTTTTTGTTTCCTCCTCTGATAAGCAATTTTCCTTCATTTTTTCCTCCTTCCTCTGTATTATTTTCGACACTTTCTCTCTCCATATTTACCTGTTGTCTTCACGGTCTCGTACCTGCTAACCTGCCGCACCTGTAATTATGTTTGGCGGGAAAAGATGACGCGACATAATAACATATATTTATCTTGAGTGTTGCTTGTATACTGCTGTCATTTGGAAGTCTTCATACGTGTGCTTGCATCTCTATCCGGGTTTGTGTCTCTGTACCCGTGTTTGTATCTGTAGCCATGTTTGTATTTGTACCTGTAGCTATGTTTGTACCTGTAGCCGTGTTTATATTTATACCTGTAGCCATGTTTGTACCTGTAGCCGTGTTTATATTTATACCTGTAGCCATGTTTGCACCTGTAGCCCTGTTTGTACCTGTAGCCATGTTTGTACCTGTAGCCATGTTTGTACCTGTAGCCATGTTTGTACCTGTTTGTATTTGTGTTAATACTATTATCTCTGAATCAGTGGAATGAATTGTGTTTAGGTGCTGTAATTATTGTGCAATATCAATTTACCTGTATCAACACGTGTAACCTGCCTGTTGGGACTGTGTTTAAATTGGTTAGGTGAGGTTAAGTTAGGTTAGGTTAGGTTAGGTGAGGTTAGGTTAGGTTAGGTGGGGTGAATTGACAGTAAATGAAAAGTATTGATCATTGTACACTCCCCTTCCTCCTCCCACTCCTCCTTTTCCTCTTCCCACTCCTCCTTTTCCTCTTCCTCCTCCTCATCTTCCTCCTCCTCCTCTTTTTTCCTCCTCTTCCTTTTCCCCTTCCTCTCAAGGGAAAATGGCCAGCGTTAAGAAAGTATAGTGAGCAGACAGAGAAGCCATTAATTTTCCAGCGACAGGAGCTAACCATACCTATCCCAGACAAACTCAAACTCCCCTAGGTTAGGTTAGGTTAGGTTAGGTGTGGTGTGGTTAGATTAGGTAAGGTTAGGTGATGTTGTTTGGTAAGGTTAGATTAGGTCAGGTTAGGTTAGGTTATGTTAGGTTAGGTTATGTTAGGTTCGATTAGGTTAGGTGAGGTGCGGTAAGGTTAGATTAGGTTAGGTGATGTTGTTTGGTAAGGTTAGATTAGGTCAAGTTAGGTTAGGTGCGGTAAGGTTAGGTTAGATTAGAATAGATTTAACGATACATAAGACTAGGATTAACGTTCGTGGTGTGTGTCTAACATGGCAACTCTTTTTTCTGCCGCTTCTTTGTTTCCAATTTATTTATTTTTCTCCAGGTCGTCCTTATCCCTTTAGGTCGTCCTTATTCCTTTAGGTCGTCCTTCCCCTCAGGTCGTCCTCCCCCCCCCCCCCCAGGTCGTCCAGCCACCACTCTCACTGTTTTGATAGGACCGGGCTGAAGAAGGCTTACAGTCCCTCCGCCTATCTCTCCAACCCCATCTCCTTCTTTCCTCTTCCCCTGCCCTCATTCCACTTCTCTTCCCTTCGCCCTTCCTTCACCTTCCTTCACTTCACAACACCTCCCAAGTCCTTTCCCTCCCATCTTTCTTTATCCCCCTTCCATGCCTTCTCTTCTCTATCTCCATACCCTTCATCTCCTCTCGTCTCCCCTTCTATTCCTTCCTCCCATCCATTTCCATTCCCTCTCCCCAACACCCTCGCCCCTCCCTCACTTCCTCCCCAAGCTCCCCAAACACCTCCCTCTTTCTCGCTCTCTCACTTTCGTACCTTCCCTTCCTTCCTAAGCTCCCCAACACCCCTACCCCCTCTCTCTCATTTTCGTTCCTCCTCCCCAACTCCCCCCCCACTTTCCATTTTCTCCCCAGAATTCGCCGCTCCGCGTGCCTCGACATCGGTCTGCTTCTCCCCCTTGTTTGTGTTTGACTGTGAGTCCCTGTGGAGAAGACTTGTTTTAATTGGTTGGTTTCCTTTCTCTCACCTCCCTCCCTCCCTCCCTCCCTCCCTCCCTCCTTCCCTCTCCTTCCCTCCCTCCTTCCCTCCCTCTCCTTCCCTCCTTCCCTCCCTCCCTCCTTCCTCCAGGCGTTTGTTTCCCCCCTCCCCCATCGCTGCTCTTAATCCCTCCCTGGCTCCACCCACGCCCTTTATTGGTTGTTCTTTTGCTCCCCAATTTCCCCCATTTTTTCTCCTCTTCCCTTTTATTTCCTCTCCACACAACGGCCTCCCCCTCTCCCCCCTCCTGCACCTGCCTCTTGGCATTTTCCCTCTCCTTCTCTCCTCTCCACCTCATTCTCCACCGTTTTTGTTCCTCAGTCTTCCTCCACTTTGTTCACCAATCTTTCTCCACTTCTCTCCCCACTCTTCCTCCCCACTTTTCTTTCCCCACCTCCTTCCTAATTCCTTTTCCTTCACTACCCCCTTATTTTTGCCACCCTGTTCCCCTACTCTCTCCCACCCTTATTCTTCACCTCACGCCCACTGTAGAACAAGTAAGATTATCCAAATGAAATATAGGCCTTGTTTACCCTCTGTTACGCCTCGGGGAGTTACTGTGTGTGTGTGTGTGTGTGTGTGTCATTCTCGTTCTGAAGTGTGGTGCCTCTTATCACTAACTAAAGCTGTGATTGTCTTTACGAATCCTGACACTCGGAAGTAACACAGTATGTATACAGCTATGACAAAACTCCTCCGTATCATTAAGAAACTCCCTCCTTCTCAGTAAGTAGCGCTGTAACAACTACTTTATTACACAACTGTTGTTAATAAAGTGGCTATTATCAGTAAGTAACGCTGTAATGTCTGTAAAAACACCTCCAGGATTACAGAAGCCAACGTCAGTAACATGAGAGGCGAGTGTTAGAGTGCGAGGTTAGTAGTAGTGAGGATCTTGGGGATAGGGGGGGGGCTGTTATTGTGGTGTCGTGTCTGAGGTAGTAATGGTCGGGGATACATGTATACGTGTGCTAATGTGTGTGTGTATGTGTGTGTGTGTGTTTGTGTGTGTGTGTGTGTGTGTGTGTGTTCATGATTTTTATTTTTTTTTATTTTTCCTGTGATATTTTTTCTTGTTTATTTTGTATTTGTATATTTATTTTATTTTCGAATCACTTATTAACGTTTCTTCATTTATTTTGTTGTGTTTACTGTTTTGGGTGTTAACATTTTCTTCTTTTTTCCTTATTCTCGTTTGTTTAAATATTTATGTTTTCTTATTACCCAATTTTCGTCGTTGTTTATATTCTTCTTCTTCTTCTTCTTCTTCTTCTTCAACAATATTATACAAAGATTAACGCTATTCCCCATCTCTGTTATTATCCCCCTCTTACTGCTTATCCAAGAAATGGGGCAGGGATATAGAAAATTGTTTCATTTGTCTGTCTGTCTGTCTGTCTGTCTATACACCAACCAAATTTCTTTCCCTGTCAGCGTACCGGTTCCTCAAAAGCGCTGGCTCACGTGTCTAATTAAAAGTTTGTTTACAAATTAGATTAGTGGTAAGGAGGTGCTTTCTGGTAAATATGATACTCTTGATATTTTTTTTTTTTTTCGTTGGTGTTAGATGACGGTTTGTTGTTGTTTGTGCTGTGTTATTGTTTGGGGTATTTTGTTTGTGCTATGTTGTTATTGTTTGGGGTATGTCATTGTTTGTGCTCTGTTGTTGTTTGTGCTGTGTTGTTGTTGTTTGGGCTGTGCTATTGTTTCTGCTGCGTTGTCATTGTTTGTGGTATGTTGTTGTTTGTACTGTGATGTTGACTTTCTGCGTCTTATATATATATATATATATATATATATATATATATATATATATATATATATATATTATATATATATATATATATATATATATATATTGTGTATTGTCGTATTTTATTATCCTTTTGTTTATCTCTTCTTTATCTGTCTCTTATCACTATTTATTTTATCATATCTTTTATCTTCCTACATAATAATGTCTCCATGATACCTCTCACCTCCCTCCCCCCCCCCCTCCCTCCACCTTTCCTACCTCAGCGTCTCTCTCTTCCTCCTGTCTGTCCTCTGTCTTCATTATTTTTCTTCTCGCCACCTCCACTTTCATCTGCCGTCTCCTTCCTCTCATTAACACATAATTTACGGCGTCCAGTCTTTTGTGGCGTCTTGATTGTTATTGAAATTACGAAATATGCATTCTTACCCCCTTGATTTATGTCGCTCTTCCTCGCCATTAACACTAATTTACGACACTTTGTAATTGCAGGTAAGCTTCGACAGGCGTGTGTGGTGGTGTGAAGAGCTGCCGTGGGTGAGGCGTCCGTTCTAACTGCCTACACCCTCTTGACTGTCTTCGTTCCTGCCTGGTCTGTACACTGGTTCGAGGGGTTGTTCTTTGGAGTAAGGTTAGATGGAGGGAAGTGGAGGGGACTTTTTGTGTTTTGTTATTGTTGAGAGACTATTTTTTATGTCCCCTCTGCATAGGTTTAGTGGAGGAGAGTATTGATTTCCAACCTGTCTGTCTGTCTGTCTGTCCCTCGGTCCGCCCTACTCGTTTGTTTACACTTCAACTCAACGTCCCACTAAGGTTTGTTTGCACTTTTTTTCGATCTATCTGAGTCCCATTGGTTTGTTTGTCCAGCTGTTTCACACTCAAGTTTGTTTACACTTATTTATCCATCTATCCCCACCCCACTCGAGTTTGTTTACACTCTATTCATCTATCTCCATCCCACTTAAAGTTTGTTTGCATTTATCTGTCCATCTATTTACGTCTTACCCAAGTTTGTTTGCACTTACCTTCGTCCCATCCAACTCTCACTTCATGACTCGACAAGACAACGGTACTGTGAGGTTGTGTTTATATACAGGCTTCACTGTACTGTTTGTGTCTTGAGAGGACCTGATATTGTCCTCAGGTTGTCGGATTCGTGTTTCATAATTTGATCGATTTTTGTGATTCCTTTTTTTGCGTTTTTTTTTATTTGCCAGTGGGAGATAAGTGACCTAAAGAAAAAAAAGAAAGGAAAAAAGTCAGTTTGGGATAGATTTGGTTAAGCCTAGGTGACTTTTTTCCTGTGGCCTTTTTTTTTTTTGGCTGTGGTTTTTTCCTGTTTTTTCTGACTTTTTTTCCATAGATCCTGGAGGCTTGTGTGTGTGTGTGTGTGTGTGTGTGTGTGTGTGTGTGTGTCCACCACTAGTTTGTCTTTTGTTTGCTTCCTATTCGTATTTCTTTTTTACAATTCTCACGTGTCTTCGTTTATGAGTCTTGTTTGTTTGTTTGTTTGTCCACTTCCAATTTCGTTGTCTGTTTTCTTCTTTTCACCATCTCTCTCTCTCTCTCTCTCTCTCTCTCTCTCTCTCTCTCTCTCTCTCTCTCTCTCTCTCTCTCTTTACACCCCCTTTCTCCTTCCCTGTGTTATTCGTTGCCACTATTTGTTTAACAGTTCAGTTCTACAGTGTAGGAGTATTGGCACCTTAGTCAGCTTCAGTGTGGTGGTGGTGATGGCAACACTGGTGGTGGCAAGGTGTGAGGGTAGAGTGGTGGTGGCCAGGTGTAAGGGTAGAGTGGTGGTGGCCAGGTGTAAGGGTAGCATGGTTGTGGTGATAACACTGGCGGTGGCCAGGTGTAAGGGTTGTGTAGTGGTGGTGGTGATGGCAACACTGGTGGTGGCAAGGTGTGAGGGTAGAGTGGTGGTGGCCAGGTGTCCGTCCATCTTTCAATCATCCATCAGACCATTCCTCTTTCTCAAGGGGAAAAAAGTAGGTGGTAGGCGGACGAGGGAGGTAAAAAAGGCTGGGGTGTGTCTACCTGGTTTCAGCCATTATTGTGAGGGTGGCGCATCACCTATCGCTGGTGGAGTAGCCACTTGACCATTGTTTGCAATTGCCGTAATACGCAAACTTTACTCAAGTGTCAAGTGTAAGGGAGGCTTACAGGGTCATGGGGGTGCTTAAAGGGGTATGGGTAGTCGATACCTTGTCTTGGGGAGGGGGGGATGGGGTTCGGGATACTGTGAAGGGGGGAAAGAGAGGGCAGGTGGGACAGGGGAAGGTGCAGGTACACTGTGGGTGGTGCAGGAGCGCTGGGGAGGGGCAGGGGAAGGTGCAGGTACACTGTGGGTGGTGCAGGAGCGCAGGGGCAGGGGAAGGTGCAGGTACACTGTGGGTGGTGCAGGAGCGCTGGGGAGGGGCAGGGGAAGGTGCAGGTACACTGTGGGTGGTGCAGGAGCGCTGGGGAGGAGCAGGAGCGCAGGTGAGGAGCAGAAAGGGAAAGAGTCGGGTAGTTGTTGACGGTGTTTACAGGCGCCAGGTCTTGTTGCCTCTCTCTTTGTTTTTATTGGTCGTGGTTCTCGTTTAATGGGTCACTCTCCTCTTACTTTTTACCATCCTTATGTTTTCTCCTCTTTCCCGCCAACTTTATTGTCATTCTTTTCTTTCCTTTTTTTCTCTCCAACAAACTTTTATCACCGTATCATTCTCATGTTCTTTTATTTTATTCGTTTCGAGGTGACTTAATTTTTTTATTTTTCTCCATTTTGTAAACTTTTGTGGAATTTTATGTCTTTGAACGCACTTTATTATCAATGCTATTTATTCCTCTTCTAATTATTAACACTATTATTATTCCTATTTATATCTTTATTAGCCCACTTTTATTGTCTTATTTCTATATTTGTTTTCGCTCTTAAGAAAACACAGTAATTCCTAATTTCTTTTATGCTTTTAACAAACTTTTTATCTTTTTATCTTTTATTACTTCTTTTTTATTAAAATTTATTACTATTTTTAGTAATTTTTCTTTTATTAACATTATTTTCATCTTGGTTTTTACATAATTTTTTTTTTAGTAAACTTTAATCGGATTCTTATAATTTTTCTTAAACTTTATTGACATTTTTTGCTTTATTTTAATTTACGTTATCATCGTATTTTTTTAGTAACCTTTAACAGGATTCTTTGTTAATTTTTGTCTTTTTAATGAAATTTCTCTTTGTCAGTGTTATTATGTGTTTGTTTATCACCTCTTTATCAGCCCGTCTCTGTAGTTCACCATTTATCCTTGTTTATTATTGTGTTCTGTGTTGCCTCCTGTTGTTTATTTCTTTTCCTGTCTCCCCTCTCTTTATCTCAATCTTTATTTACCATTATCTTGGCTGTGTTTGTAACTCCTCTTTTCTTTAATTTTCTCCACTCTCTCTCTCTCTCTTTATCAAAACCCTCACTTTTTTATCTATTCCGTCTTTTTTTTATCAGAACGTCCGCCATTGTCTCGTTTGTGTTTAATTATCGCCTCTTCATCAAACTCTCCTTCCCTGCTTGTTGTCTATATATAGTTGCAACTGCATGATTTGTTAGCATTAAATGTCAGGAGTGAGGCATGGTGTTGCTGGGAGGGGGAGGGAGGGGGGAGGTCACTGCGTCACGGAGGATCCAGGGGGGGATGGGGGCGGGTGGAGTTATTGAAGGTCACGCGCTCAGAAAACTCAGACCAACTTAAATAGACAAATTCCGGCGTATTTTATTTTTATTTTTTTTTTGTGGGGAGCGACTTTCTGCTCCTTGTTGAGATGGTATTATATTGAAGCTTGGTGTTGTATTTTATTGTCGTGTGTGTGTGTGTGTGTGTGTGTGTAATATAAGATGGATCACGAGGTTAAGGCCGCATGGAGCACCTTACCATGAACATGACCCTCACCTTTACCTCGTCTCCCCCTGCCCCTCCCTTATGACCTCCGCCCCCTCACCCCACCCAAAACACTTCCAGTTTGGTCCAAGGCCACCAGTTATGAGGCGCCCTTCACCCCCCTCACTCCCCCCTCACCCCTACATTAAGCCTTCCCCTTAGATCTCCTTCTCCCCTTTAGTCACCTCCCCTTCTCAGACTATCCCCTCCCCCCATACACATTTCCCCCCTCTCCATCTTCCATATCAGGATGGGCTAAAGAAGCTTAACTTGCATTCCCTAGAAAGACGAAGAGTGCGGGGAGATATGATAGAAGTATTTAAGTGGGTGAAAGGAATCAATAAAGGGGATATAGATAAAGTTCTTATAATATCCGAACAGGATAGGACTCGGAGCAACGGATTCAAGTTGGATAAGTTTAGGTTTAGGAGGGAGATAGGAAGGAACTGGTTCACAAATAGGGTGGTGGACGAGTGGAACAAGCTGGAACTCTGGAAAGTTTCAAAAGGAGGCTAGATAGATTCATGGATGATAGAGAGTGGCAGTAACTCTCGACAGGAGCTGCCATGCACAGGCCAACCAGCCTATTGCAGACTCCTTATTTTCTTATGTTCTTATGTTATGTTCTCTTCTTCTACTTCCCTCTGTACCATCTCTATTCTCCCATCTGTCTTTCTTGTATAGCTTTCTCATCTACTCTTCCTCTTTTGTATCCTCTTTTCCTCCCCATTCCCCTCCTCCTATTCCATCCCTTCCCCTCCCATCACCACATCTTTTATGTTGTTCTCCTTCCTCTTCCCATCTCTCATATCTTCCTCCACTCCATCTTGTCTCACTTTTTCTCCCCTTTCCCTCTCTCCTATCACCCGCCCCTCTCTTCTCATTTTCCCATATCTCCCCGCCTCTTCCTTCTCTCCCTCTTCTTTTCTCTCTCTTCCCAATCTCCCGTCATCATCTTCCCATCTCCCTCCTATCTCCTACTCTTTTCATCTCCTCTTTCTCCTATCTCTCTTCTTCGTCCTACCACCACCACTATTACTACTACCACCAGCACTACTGCCACCGTACTGCCATCACTACCGCCACTGACATCATCACAACCAACACTACTACCACTACCATCACCCCTACTATATCATCACCACCACTATCACCACCACTATACCACCACCACTATACCACTATACCACCATAGTCTCAGGGCGGCCACACATCGTCACAGTATTAGCCTCGTGGTGTTAAATTGTCGTGTATATCTCCTCCTTGTCGTCACGTGACTGCCTCTTCCGCTCCCAAATTGGATGGGTTACGTCTGCTATCGGCCGTTTGCCTCTCCTCCTTCCCTCTTACCTGATGGACACTACCCGCCTCCTACACTCAAGAGAATTCCTTCCTTCCTTCTTTCCTTCCTATTTTTCTTTGTTTCATTTTCTTCTTTTTATACTATCTATTCCACCGTTATACTGCTGCCTTTTACTTGCATTTGTTTTCTTTTTCTTGCTTTCCTCCTCCTACCGTTTTCCTGCTTTCATGGTTTTTTCTCTTGTCTTTCCGCCTTCTACCTTTTTTCTTTCTTCGTTTTTTTTCAATTTCTCTCTTCATTCATTTCCTTATCCCTACCTTCGATTTCTTCCTTCATTTTTCTCATTGTCTTGCTTACTCTCCCCTTTCTCTTACCACCACTCCTTATCCTCTTTCTTTTGTCCTTCTCCCTCCTTCTCTATTTCCTTCCGTTATCCTTCTACCTCAAACCTCTTACTTTCTTCCTTACTCTGTTGTTTTTTATTTCTGTCTTGTTCTTTCATCTTCCTTTATCCCCAAGTGGTCCTCTCCCCTTCTCCTCCCCGCCTTTCATTGTCTCTTCGTTTTGCATTCTATTCTTTTTCCTCTTCCTCTTCATTCTCTTTCTTTACCCATCCCCTTTCTTCCCTCCTATGGTACACCTTTCTTGTTCATTCTCTTCTCTACACTCCCCCTTCTTGTTTACCCATCTCTTCTCTTCACTTCCTCTTTCCTCTTCGTTCATATACTTCATCATCCAGCACTTGACCGATCACAGCCTTATCAACGCATCACAACACGGTTTCATGGAAAGAAAATCCTGCCTGACAAACTTACTCACCTTCCCTGAAACGGTAACAGAATATGTGAACCAAGGCTCACTAGTAGATGTGTTTTACATGGATTTCTCCATGGCGTTTGACGAAGTCCCACGTGCACGACTAGCCTCTTAAGATCCAGGTACATGGCATCACAGGCAAGATTTTGACATGGGTTAACAACTGGCTCGAAGATAGGCAACACAGAGTGGTAATAAATGGAGTACATTTTTAATTGAAAAAAGTTCTCATTGGAGTACCACAAGGCTCTATCCTTGGACCCACCCTGTTTGTGATCTACATAAAAGACATAGATGAAAATATATCGAGTCACATTGTCAAGTTTGCGGAAGACACGAAGATATTTGGGAAGGTAGCAAGTCAAGATGATGTCACTTTAATGCAGAAAGACCTGAATGAGCTGTTCAAATGGTCTCGAGACTGGCAAATGCTCTTTAACGTAGGATACAACAACTATTCTGATGACACTTCCCTGGATACTGTAAATAAGGAGAAAGACCTTGGCGTTATGATAGATCATTCACTGTAGACGGCGCAACAAGTGGTGACAGCAGTGAGGAAACCAATTCGAGATATGGGAATTTTAAAGCGTACCGTTGACTACAAAGATAGGAAAATTGCTCCTTCAACTGTACAAATCTCAATTACGTCCCAGTCTGGATCACTGTATAGCGGCATGGAAACTCTACCTCCAGAAAGACCTAACACAGAGCGACTAAGGTGATTCTAGAACTACGTCATCTCGATAACCCAAGTAGACTGAGTGCTTTAGGACTAACAACCCTTCAGACAAAGCACAATAGGACAGATCTCACTGAAACATTCAAAATTCCGAAAGGGATGGAAAACGTAAACCTGGGAAATTTCTTTGTGATGTCACGCACCACCAACACGAGACGACATAACTACAAGCTGGCCGAGTTATCATGCAGAACGAATAATTATAAGGCAATATTTTTTTTTCACACAGAGGCTGGTAGACCTATGGAACAGTCTACCATCCCAAGCTGTGGAGTCAAGAACAATACTGGACTTCAAAATAGCCTTTGGCACTGGACTCCTTCCCTCACCGTGGGCACCTCTAGTGGGTGGCCATTGGGTAAAAAAAAGTAAATCCTTGTTCCCTTCCCCTCCGTCTCCCCCCCCCCCCCCCTTTCCTTGTTCACCCATACCCATTTTCCCCTCTCCTTTTCCACTCCCTCGTTCACTCACATCCTCATTTCCTCACTCCTCCCTTTCCTCCTCTTACTCCTCCCTCCTCCTCTTACTCCTTCCTCCTTCGCCCACACCTCATTTTCTCACTTCTTCTTTCTCACTTCCGCCTTTCTTCCTCCTTCGTCTACATCCTCGTTTCCTGCCTCTTCCTCCTCCCCCTCCTCTTATCGTGGCGATGTTTATGTGTCTGGGTGTTACTTGTCACCAGGTTTACGCCTCACTGTACCCAGAGTACCTCATAGCTCCCCTCATGGCGTCATACTTACCCCCACATTACCTCATGTAATTTCCCCTCTCCCCTCATGTGATGTCATAGCCTCCCACATTACCTCATGTTATTTTCCCTCTCCCCTTTGTGACGTCGTAACCTCTCGGGTGATGTTTTAGTTCCCCTCATGACGTCATAGCTTCCCTTATTACGTCATGTTAGTCTCCTCTCATGACTTTTTAGATTGCCTCGTGGTGTTGCAGACTTTTATGGTCAGGTTATAAAAGTCTCCTATATAACGTCACAGATGATGCTATAGTATTCTATTATGACGTTATGTATTTTGCACGTTGATGCCACAATTTATGACGTCATAAACTGCTTGTTGATGCCTCGTTGTCTTGTATGACGTCATATATTTAATTTTATGCCAAATTATTCTGTATGACGTCATAGATGACTTATTAAGGCCACATTTTATGACGTCATAAATTGATGCCACCTTATCCTGTATGACGTCATAGAGGGCTAGATGAGGTCAGTCACCCCCGCCCACAATTTCCTGGATTACCCAATGGTGTTCCAGTCCTCTTCATGACGTTATATATGGTAAGATGATTTAATTTCTAGACAGGGGAAGGTAGCAGGTAGGAGGAAAGGGGTAGCTGGGAAAGGGAAGTGAGCTGGGACGGAGGTGAGATGAGAGGGGTAGGAGGAGAGGTGAGGACGAGGAGGTAAGGCGGGAGTGGAGTGGAGGAGTAGGAAGAGGTGAGATGGGTGGCAGGGTGAGGAGGAGGTGAGAGGGGAGAGAGAAGAAGGTGAGGGGAGGCGGTGAGAGGGGAGAGAGAGGAGGAGGTGAGAGGGGAGGGTAAGGAGGAGGAGGTAGTGTTATAGCCTTTGTTATTACATTCTCTTAGACTCGTACACATTAGGTCACCTCTGCCCCACTAACTGTTGTGTAAATAATAGTGGCACCCAGTGAAGCTAACAGAGGGGGTGATACAGCCGTGGTACAGAGGGTGATACAGCCGTGGTACAGAGGGTGATACAGCGGTGGTACAGAGGGGGTGATACAGCGGTGGTACAGAGGGTGATACAGCCGTGGTACAGAGGGGGTGATACAGCGGTGGTACAGAGGGTGATACAGCGGTGGTACAGAGGGGGTGATACAGCCGTGGTACAGAGGGTGATACAGCCGTGGTACAGAGGGGGTGATACAGCGGTGGTACAGAGGGCGATACAGCGGTGGTACAGAGGGTGATACAGTGGTGGTACAGAAGGTGATACAGCGGTGGTACAGAGGGTGATACAGCGGTGGCACAGAGGAGGTGATACAGCGGTGGTACACAGGGGGGGTGATACAGCCGTGGTACAGAGGGGATGATACAGCGGTGGTACACAGGGGGTGTGATACAGCGGGGGTGATACAGCCGTGGCACAGAGGTGATACAGCGGTGGTACACAGGGGGGGGGGGGGTGATACAACAACTGGTACCAAACGATCAACACAAAAGCGATACAGAACCATAAAAATCCTACAGTCAAAGAAATACATAAACAACTCATAGGGCGGTACGGGAGCGAGTACAGCATTACAAAATTCAGCAGCAGCAAGAGGGAGCACCTTGTAACGCGCCGCCTGTATTAAGCTTGGTTTATTAAATAGTTACTGAGGGGGTGGGGTATGGGGTAGGCGCTCCTCTCTCCCCTCCCTCCCTCTCTCCCTCACCCCTCCCTCTCTCCCTCACCCCCTCCCCCCAGTGTGCAGTGGAGTTGGTTGGTCATCAAGCGAATTGGCCCGAATTATTGGGTTAAGCCTTCGTCGTCTGTCTGTTTGTTTGTCTTTGTGGTCTTGGATTACGGTGGATGAGTCTTGTTTTTTTTTTGAGAGGGTGAAGGTGGATGCGTGTGTGGGGTCGTGGGTCGTGAGGGTGGATGTGTGTGTATGGGGTCGTGGGTCGTGAGGGTGGATGTGTGTGCATGGGGTCGTGAGGGTGGATGTTTGTGTGGGGGTGAAGGTGGATGTGTGTGTGGGGTCGTGAGGGTGGATGTGTGTGTATGGGGTCGTGAGGGTGGCTGCTTGTGTGGAGGTGAGGGTGGATGTGTGTGGGGTCGTGAGAGTGGATGTGTGTGTATGGGGTCGTGAGGGTGGCTGCGTGTATGTAGGAGGGGTGAAGGTGGATGTGTGTAGGGATGAGGGTAGATATGCGTAGGGGTAAAGGTGGATGTGTTTGTGTGTGTGTATTGTATATTGATGAGTGGTGTTGTGTAAGGGGGCGGTGGTTGAGATAATATTAGACTGTTGTGTAGTGGATGGGTTGTGAATTGGTTGTGTGCCATATATTATAGTGTTTGTGGGTTGTATGTGAGAGACTTTGACTGTTAGTATGTGGTTTGTGAGCTATTGTTTCTTTACTGCCACTCTGAGTCGAATATGGCAACCATCCGGGTATGTTAAAGTGATGGGTTTTTTAACGGTCTGCTCTAAGGTAACTCGAGAGGCCAGTACAGTATCGGCAAGTTGGTTCGTCCGAAGATGTTATGTGTGTGGAGGGCTACACCTAGTGCGGGAGGGGCGGCGTCTCTCAGCCTTAGCGTGTTGTTGAAGGTTTTTACACCCTCTCGTGCGGTGTTTCTCCCTGGCACATTTTTATGTTTTTCTTGAAGTATTTATTGTTTGTGAATGGTATATGAGCCATACTGTATATACCGTGAAGCTTGTGGTATGTGAGGTTGATTTACCGAGTGACGAGGTGTGTGTGTGTGTGTGTGTGGTTTAGTTTGGTTTGGTTTGATTTGATTTGGTTAGAGTTTAATAAATTAGCTATCTGTTATGAATGGATATAGAATCCCTAGAAAAAGTTCAGAGAATGACGAGACTAATTCCGGGTATTAGGAACCTTGAGTACAGAGACAGGTTGAGGCATCTTAATTTGTTCTCCCTCAAGAGACGTAGAGTGAGGGGCGATATGATCAAGGTGTATAAATGGAAGTCAGGGCTAAACAAAGGTGATATAACAAAGGTACTCAAACTATCCAACCAGGAGCGAACTCGTAGCAATGGTTTTAAATAAGACAAATGTAGATTTAGGCTCGAGATGGGTAAACATTGGTTTGGAAATAGAGTAGTGGATGAGTGGAGCAAGTTACCAAACATCATCATAAACTCGAATACGTTGGATAGATTCAAACATAGGTTGGATGGATATATGAGGCCCGCTGCAGTTTCCTCTAATCTTATGTTCTTATGTTTATGTAAGTGGACTAGGGAAGGTTAATGACAGACTGTATACCGTTTGTTTATAAATTACTGCCAAGGTGTATATAACCCGTAATCCTTTAGGGAGAAAAAAAAAGCATAGTTTCAGAGGCGAGTGTTGAACAAATCCTGCCAGAATTTCCATCATAATCCTCGAAGGTGTTGTTGGGAAGAGAAGTTGAGCGAAGAGCAACACTCCACCTCAGAGAGGACGTGTTGTAGGAGGCGCACGGGTCAGACAAGGGCTCTCGCGCTCAAGTATTCAATTCAATTTCAATTGTTTATTCCTTGATAGAGGAAGCGGGATCCTAGTGCTGTCACTAGGTACCCCTGTACAATGACACCAGAAGCATCTGACAAGTGTGACAAGTATATACAGTATAAATATTATAAAGGGGCTTACTAAAGCCTAAGGAAGGAAGGATATTCCTTTAACACATAATCAATATTATTTACAAAATATCTGGCCAGTATGGGGAGGATCATCGTGTCTCCGTCTGGGGGTCGTGGAGTGGTGGTCCAGCAGGCGTCACGGAAGCGTTGTGTGTGGGGACTCAAGTATTTACTTTGTGTTACGTAAAATCGGGTTGCGGCGGCCGAGTGGATACAGCTCTTTGTCTCCTGTTGTAAAGGACGCTGCTTCGATCCCGGAATACTCGCAGGCCAACCAGTTGTAGGTTGACATCCTTATAACAAAATTATATGAGACTGGTCCCTGACAACACGAAGATATAAGACTAACACGCTGACAACTGCCAACATACTGTACAGATTTAGTGCACTGCCTTAAAGACTGGTAAAAGCTTTTAATTATTACAGTGCCCTAAGGTGTCAAGTTTGGTATTAATAGCGAATATTCACCCCCCAAAATGGAAGTAAAGTAAAGGTATAAAATATAAAAACATTGTCCCCTTTTTGTCAATCTAATTTTCCGAAAGTGGTTGTCACTGGCGCGAGATGGCTGTGGCGTTACCAAAGAAAAAACGACTGCCATCTTGAATCCACCGTGCAGATAAATATATTTTTTTCAAACTTAATACGTTAAAGATAATTGTAGTAGGTTCACCTAAATTAAAATGTGCAAGTGGAATGATGTTTATGAATTATACTGAGTCATTTAATATTATTTATATTATTTATATTATAGCCTAAGTTGGGAATAACAGACGTAGCGGCAACTCGGATGAAGCGAGTGTGAGGACTGTTGACGGAAAGTCTGGTCTAGTCAGTAAGCCTAACGGTGAGCTGTGACTACGGTAGTAATTTCTTCACCGTAGTCTTTTGAACTTTTATACAATTCTGGTAGTAGTATATTTGGGGCTTTATGTGATAGAATAGATGTTGTTTATTACCTTCTCAATATTACAAATGGCAGAGTTAAGAAGTGCAAGTAAAATATGGTATGTTATTTCTAATATTTTTAATTGCCGTTAGATTCATGGTGCTGAAGATAATAAACCTTTAATAATACTGAAACAACTTTACCTGGGTTATTAAATACTGTCGGTGTCATTGTGAAGTAATGAGGACCTCTGACGTCACACCCAGCACGAGAGTAGAGGCGGAGAATGTTGACCTACTCTTATTCTGTTTAAACGTTTACTTTCACCTTTCACGCCCAAAAAAATAAACCTTTTTTTTTTAAGGTTTTATTCTGTCCATGGCGAATACCGACCATAACGCCGAGGGAGGAAAAACGTGGGACGAGAGTTTATCATCAATTTTTAAAAGTCTGCTGAACAATGAACATTATAATTCACTGCTTGTATTCTCTTTATATTTTCTAATGAATTTCCAGACTCCCTCAAGCGCATCACTTGCACTCTATGCTCGCGGAAGATTTAGTTTGGCGAAAAATTGAAATGTCAAAGAGTTACAGCCAGAGGTCTAGGTGTGGTAACCTTAAAGGCGGGCCAAGGCTTACCTCCGCCTCCTCCAGGTGGTGTAGGGCAGGAAGGTGATGTAAGTAGTGTCCTCTATTGTATGTCACTAGATGCTTGTTACCTGCGCCAGACGTGGAAGCTGTGTGATTGTTAATGATATATCGTCCTTAGCACAGGTGTGTTGCACTGGGGCCTCGCGCCGCTGCCACAACCTACTGTACTACCTAATTATCTACTAATCACATCTGCCCTCCAGCCTTCACATCCACCTGACACCCCGAACATTTGTACATCATCCACTTAATTAACAGTGAGCCAGACCACATACACACCTACCAACTACCCGCCTGCTCCGGCACCACCACCACCACCAGCAGGAACATTAGGAGGCAGGGGAAGAAGGGGGTGTAGGAGGAAGCAGAGACCATCCCTCAGGGGCGCGACAGTAACTGCGTGCGAGCAGACGGTGTTCCAGGAGGTAATATAAACAGCAGCAGGGGGTCGCCCACCACCAGCGTCTCCACAAGACAAAGGATAAACCAACTCTCACTCTTATAATATATCACAACTTTGAAAACAAATATAAATCACGACCTCTTTCATAACTACCAACTAGACTTTCTCCGCTAAAGAGTGAGGCTCGTTGTGTAGCCGTAATGGCCATTAGCGGGATAAGGTTGATAAATCTGTGACAATATACAAGTGTGGTTCCGCCACGACCATCTGTTATATGAAACTAACCTTATAAACAAGCAGTGGCCAGTCTGGCTTGCAATTGGTCGGCGGCGCTCGCTGGCCGACCCCAATACAAAGCTGTTTTATCTCTTATGGGGTATTTAAATCTTCTTTCTTTATGGCCCGAAAATGGAACACGGCAGAGGGTATAGGATTTTTGGAGGCAGGTCTCTTATGGGAAATTTAAATCAGCTTGTTTTATGGGAGGGAGATAGTGGTGGTGCAACTGTGGAGAATTTCCCTGTTCCTCACCACCTCCTCCGGGATATTTATATCGTAGTGGTTGAAGTGCACAAAATTGAGTTTTGAAAATGCTTGTACCATGAGCGGAGATTAATATATCGTTCCACTCAATGATAAAAATTGCATTCGAGGAAAAGTCTGAATATTTTTATTATTATTATTCTGTTGTATCACGGCTTTTATAATTTTGTGTTGCAGTTTCAAAATATATTTAATTTTTCCTGTAATTAATGGTCAAGTGCATGACAGATATCGTTTATTATTCTTTTATTTCGATATAAACTGTTTTTATGATGATTTAAAAAAAGGTTCGTACATAAAATCATATTTCATTACGTGACAAAAAAGGGAGTTTTGCTTCTGCCCTTTTCCGGTAGTTGTTACATTTACACTGTAGTGTATATCCAATATTTGTTGTTTGGGAAAAGAAAGATTTTTGGGCTGTTGGAAAGGGAAGCACTTTTGTTAATGGAAAAGAAACACTTTTTCTGTCTGATAAAAAGGGGGGAAAACTTTCGCTGTGGAAAGGGATTATGTTCTTTCTTCATTTTTTTTAGGGACTGTGGGGAAGGCTAAGGCTTTTGCTATTTGAAAATGCTTTTTTTTTATGTGGTTTTAAAAGAGAGACATGAGTCGTCCTAAAAGACTCTTGCGGCTGTAAAGGACAACATGTTACTAATACAACACACATTATTGGTCTTGAGTCGCCTCGGTGCTGGCTGGTCGACACTGACCCGGCAAAATTTCAAGCGGTTGTCGTCTCACCAAAACTGATTACTGTTCTTTACAAGCTAACGATTACTTCTTCAGCTATCGGCCTGCTACACGGATCAATAATAACCATACGTCTGATAGCATTTTAAGATGCCTAGATGATACTGCAGTAATTGACAGGCATCCAGCACCAACCCAAAGTGTCTTTTACGCATTTTGCGGAACAAATAGTTCTCTGAGTGAGTGAATCAATCAAGTGAGTCATCGTGAGTCAGTATTCATAAAGCTGACTCACCCCGCATAAAACACTTGGGAGGTATGAAAAGAACTCTGCTGGTGGGTTTGTGTACGGTGGAAGAGGTGGGATGGCGTGATAGTGCCGGCCAGGGTCCACCTTGTGTGAGTTATTGCTCTCCTGACTGAGTATAGTATTGGGGTCACGGCTCATGGACTCTCCTGCCTTGTGTCTGGACTCGTGCACCCTGGCCGGCCACTCTGTCAAGATTCGTTTACCCTAGTCGGCCACTGTGCCTAGATTCGTGCATCCAGGATTTCTCTCAGGTCTGGTGGTTACAAAAGGCGAATCAACTTGCACCAGCTTTAGTTTACCAGAGAACCTGTTGTTACTTGCTTGAAAAACTGGACATAAGGAGGAGAAAAATAACCGTGAATATTAACAAACTTTAGGGTATAATTATGAATGACTTTTAGTTTTTATTAACGCCCAAAAAAAATGTAAGTATTGTGTTGGTTTAAACGAGTATTATCTTGTGTTGGTTTAAACAGTACCTTGTGTTGGTTAAAACGAGTATCTTGTGTTGGTTTAAACAGTACCTTGTGTTGGTTAAAACGAGTATCTTGTGTTGGTTTAAACAGTACCTTGTGTTGGTTTAAACGAGTACATTGTGTTGGTTTAAACGAGTACATTGTGTTGGTTTAAACGAGTACATTGTGTTGGTTTAAACGAGTACATTGTGTTGGTTGGCAATACAAATCTCCATACGGTTTAATGTGTTGTTTTTGTTGTTCTGTATGCCAGCCACCATGTACTGTACCGAATTTTGTAATGCCACGACCAATAGTGAAGAGTTCGTGACACTTGGGTGTTCAATTACACGCTTGAATCTAGTTGAAAATTATGTACTTGAACTTTATTAAGAAGTGCTTTAGGTTCAAATTACTGTATACATTATTTCCACACATACAAACACACACAAACATTATTTCCACACATACAAACACACACATATTTACACACACACACACAATGACAGTCACTCACCTGTGGCGTCCCCCAAGGCACCAAGATGGGACCACTCTGCTTCCTTATGCTCATCAATGATGCCCTAAGAGAAACCCCTGCTCGCTGGAAATATGTCGACGACTCCACCATTGGGATCAGCGTCAACAATTCTGCTCCCAACTATACCGCCCTTCAGGATTTATTGAACAGTCTCCAAAACTGGGCTACCAACAACCATGTCACCATCAACCATACCAAGACCATGGTTATGCACATCAACCTCTCCTCCGACATTGTCCCACCTCCTTCCATTACTCTAGGTCCGAACACACTCCAGGTCGTAGATTCCACGAAGCTCCTCGGCGTCACCATAGACAACAAACTAAATTGGAAACCACACGTCAATGAAGTTGTCAAATCCTCCAGTTTCCGTCTCCACCTCCTCCGCCGACTCAAGTCCCTCGGAGTTCCTGCACACGAGCTCCTCAGTGTTTACACAACATTCATACTTCCCAAGCTCACCTATGCCTCCCCCACCTGGTCTTCCTCCCTAAATGCCACACAACGTAAACACCTAGAAAAAGTGCAAAAGAGGGCATGCAAGATTATTCTCTCCTCCTCCTACTCCACATATCAAGAAGCGCTCAACACACTGACCCTTTCGACTCTCACTGACCATCACCACGACCTCATCTGCAAATTTGGTAAGAAGCTTCTACACCATCCCCGACACCGGCTCCTACTACCACCCGAGGTCCCTTGTCCGAGAATTGCTGTTCGACACCACAACCGCATCCAGCCCATACGTGCACGAACTGATCGCTATAAGAACAGCCCAGTCCCAACCATTGTAAAAATTATCAATAACTTGTAATACTGTAACACTGTCACTACGTTGAATTGAACTGTAGTTTGAGCTTTTCCCCATCTAAGTTATTATATGTCTTATTTGTGTCACTTATGTTACTTGTATATTATTTGTAATTCGTAACCCATTCCCCAAATATGTAACTGTATATTTTCAGCCTTCTGGCTGCCAAGCTCTTTCAATAAACCGTTAATTATTATTATTATTATTATTATTACCACGTGAGGTCCTTCATATCAACCCCCGAGGACGAGTTACTACACCACGTGAACACCTCACCACCTGGTGTCTCCATGACCAGCTCAGGCCTGGACCATCATCTGTAAACTATAATAATTTGTATGTTCAATCATTGTTCCTTCTTCTTTCAGTAATGAAAGCTTTTGATTAAACGACCCTCCCACCCCATGTTTTCGTATGTAGTAAGTCATTTTTATCCAATGTATATTTTCAGCCTTCGGGATGCTGAACTTTTTCAATAAACCGTTAATTATTATTATTATTATTATTATTATTATTATTATTATTATTATTATTATTATTACAATATTTCTTATTAAATACCGAGTCTAAAGTTTTGGACGTTCTGTAGTTGGTGTGACGCATAGGATCCCAAAAATGTACTATATCGTATTTATTTATTTTAGTAATTGACAAGTTTATTGGGAGTGCTAGCGTGTTTATTCGAGGCTTAAATCGCGTATTGTACTTATATAAATTAACGCTGTTCGACCCTCACTTAGTTTACTCACCAGGCAGGGATTTAAAAGTATGATGAGAAGCTAACTGTATCGGTGACTGGTTACTAGGTAGTTGGTTACATTGGTGACTGGTTACTAGGTAGTTGGTTACTAGGTAGTTGGTACAGGGTAGTTGGTTACACTGGTGACTGGTTACTAGGTAGTTGGTTATACTGGGTACTGGGTACTTGGTTACACTGGTGATTGGCTACTAGGTAGTTGGTTATACTGGGTACTGGGTACTTGGTTACACTGGTGATTGGTTACTAGGTAGTTGGTTACTAGGTAGTAGGTTACGGTGGTAATAGGTTACTAGGTAGTTGATTGCAGTGTAGTTGGTTACACTGGTGACTGGTTTCCAGGTAGTTGGTTACACTGTTGTATGAACCAAGACAATAAACATTGCGGGATAGGAGAGGGTGGGGTGGATGGGAGAGGGTGGGGTGGATAGGAGAGGTTGGGGTGGATAGGAGAGGGTGGGGTGGATGGGAGAGGTTGGGGTGGATGGGAGAGGGTGGGGTGGATAGGAGAGGGTGGGGTGGATGGGAGAGGTTGGGGTGGATGGGAGAGGTTTTTATATATATGATTACAGGATTGATGGCCAGGTGGGGGAGGGAAGGAAGGAAGGAAGGGGGATCAACGTCAAGCTTATTATCATTATTATTATTATATACTTTGACAAATACTGGAGGCTATATTATATCTAAGTATTTTAAGTGATTACATTTTACTATACAGGCACATGTGTGGGTTTGGTCCTCGTCCTGTATATAGACTTGAGTGGTGGAACTATATTTTTCTCCTTTTACTATATGTTAAGACCGTGATATCTCATACTTTGTAATGTTGTTAGATTAGTGTATTACTGACCTTGTTACATGGTTAAAGACCTTCGTTGTTGTAGCGGAGTAATAATATTATAACAAGAACCATATTTAAGTTGTTTTGGGTATTGTGTAAACAGGGCCCCCTTCTCAACCCCCTTTCTTATTTTTCCTACTCTTTCCCGCTTTCCCCCCTCTCCCCCGCCTTCCCCCCCTCCCCCATTTCTCCCTCCTCCCCTCTCTCCGCCGGTGTAAATCCCACTCGAGAAACTCCCACCAGATAATTTTCCACTCGACAGAATCCCACAATGACACTGCAATGGACGAAGGATGATGACTGAGATGTGTTCTACAGCTGAGGACTTGCTTGGATAACGACGGTGGGCGTATTTTGTGTGTGTGTGTGTGTGTGTGTGTGTTTCTACAATAAACAGTGGTCCTGGTGTGAGTATAAGATAGTTTCAGATATGCTTCACTAAAAACACCACTAGAGGTTATGAAAACTAGTCCATGTATCTAACCAAACACAGTTGTGGAGAACTGATGATGACTGTAGACCAGCTCAGGCTTGTCATTAGGCGCCCTCTTGTATCTTGTGCTAGGTGAACCGCCAAACAATACAGTGTCCAATAGGGAAGCAGTCTGGGTTAGTTCTTGCTTGCGTTGTTATAAGATGTATGGTCTTGAAAACTGATTGTTGCCCCTTGACTCGACTAAGTTGGGGACATGGGTAGAACCTGTATTTATAGGCGCCGACGGTGTATAGTGTGTCGTGGGTGAGGGCGCCTTCCCTGCTACTGCCGTCACTGTCTGGTAAATAAGTGTGTTAAGCCAAGAGCTACAGACGCCGCGGGACAGCCTCGCCACCACTGTGCTCTTCACCATAGTGGATATCAACTTTGACTTTAATGTACAATTCCTGTGATTTTCAAATTCGCGGGTTTGAGTTATTCCATCTTCTGAAATTGAACTTACACGACGTAGCCTCGTCTGCCTATCTAACTTCGCCCAGCAAATCTGACCTCGTGTACTACGTTAACTCTGTTTAGCTCATAATTATGACCTCGTTTAACCTATCTCATGTGACCTCATCTACCTTGACTAACTTTACAAATCCCTTATTCACTCTTCTTCTCCTTCTTCCTTCACCTCCTCCAACAATAGCGTGGCCTCGTTGTGTTGGTCAATGTAGGTTAACCCGGTCTTATTTTAATAATTATACTGTAATTTATTTGAGTTTTATTCTTAATGGGTAGTAAGTCACAGGTCACGCCATCTACATATGATTAAGTTTAAACCAAACCAGAAATAGTTCGAATCACGGCAAGAAATTTGTTGTTTCAGTTTGAATGTGTGTGTGTGCGTGTGTGCCGGATCAAGGGTCTCGTGGGCCTGGAGCTAATTAAGTCCAGAGAGCCTATCTCTGGCTATTTGTATAGGCAATAGTATATAGGCTATGTATGCATGAATGTATATAATATATGAATGTATGACTGTATGCTTGTATGTAAATTTTATAGTTTTATAGCTTGTTTATTTGGGCTACGGAACACTGTAAACACACCCAGTAGTGACAATATTATCACAGATCATAACACCAGCTTATTTACATGTATAATTGTATATAGTTATTGCAGTATTTAATTTTTAGTTTACATATGTATTACAATCTCTTCAATACATGTGAACTATCATTAGCAAGTGTCATCATTTATAAACTTCTATTTTATAAGTATTTTATCATTCGAAAATCAGACACTCACTCTCAGCTGAAAGACGTAAACAAACTCCTGTCTCCCGCGACCAAGAAGCTCCAAACCTTCATACTTTGGCCGTCATCAAGAGCCAATCACAGCTCGAGAAGTCTTCTCCTATTTGCCAACCCCAAGGTGGGAATACCCTCTTGCCCAGGGCGGTAAATTTAGACATCAGCGGCACAAAATATAAACAGTAATGAGATCTAAAATAATGATCGCCAGCCGGAAAAACTCTCTAGTATTTCAACTCGCCCGCCAGGATTTTTTTTCGTATGTGGCAACTGAACTGGCTATTTTGTGCTAGTCTTATATTTTTGTGAGGAATTTTGTGGGCATATTTTCTAATGGGCTTGGGGCTTCAGCCCCATTAGTAATCCACCCCTGTGTGTGTGTGTGTGTGTGTGTGTGTGCGTGCGCGCGCGCGCCGGGGGAGGTAAAAGTGGGGGTGTGTGTGTGTTGGAGCAGGTAGTGGTGTGTGTGTGGAGGGATGGTAGGGGTGCTTGTGTGTGTGGGGGGGGGGGGGGGAGGTAAGGATATATGTGAGTGTGTGTGTGTAGAGAGAGAAAGCGTAGGTAGCATGGAAGTTGTAGACGGCACGGAGTCGATGTGTTGTTGGGGTCAAGACAGTTGTGCTTGTCGCTGCTCCACCTCACTTTTGACGTCCACCACCGTCTTGCCAAGTTGACGCACCTCGACCACACATTCTTTAGCACTGACTAACTCCTACCCAGAAGAAGGGTAACGCGAATTCCATGCCTTTTTTTTTTTCCCCTCCCGACTACAACTGTAATTGTTGATATTTACCTGGAGGTTTACGAGACGGTACAAGGGGTTGAGGTTGGGTGACTACTACTATGCTTATCGAGGTGGATTACAGTTCTAGTTGACTTAATAAAGGTTGATCGGACGTGAACATAAATGGTGAGTGACCCCTGAGGTTATAACATTACGAGGTGTTAACACGTTGACTTACAGGGTGATGGCGTGTTAGATCCCTCAGGTCAGCATCGTAATTCAGGTGAGAAATAGTCGCTCAGGTGGTCAGTTGTCATGGTGGTGTAAGTACGATGTTAGGTAATAGCGTTGTCTCACTCCATCGAGCAGACAGACTGAGGCGTGAGCTTAGGAGAGGGTTAACAGCTACTTGACTTTGATTATTTCTCCATATTGACTTGGGAATAATGAATGATTCTGAGGAGAACAGTATAGTAATTTATTAATGGTGTCGCGTTGGGTGGGTGTGTGGCTGGGGTACATTGTGTTGTAAATCTGGGTATAGTCATGAATGTTTATTGTGGTCGAGTGTAATGGCGCATGAATGGGTTGGGTTAGGTACTGTGGGTGTTTTTTTGTGTGTTTGGTTTGATTGGTTCAACCTAGTACTTGTTTACCTATTGATTTGTTTTAACCCAGTGTAATGATGAAATATGATCTTACCTGTACCTAACCTAACCAGAAATTAGTCCTGTACATCCTTCTGAAGTCAAAGTTAACCCAAACCTTTACTGTCCCCACCAGGCCTGTCAGAAAGATAGTACTGTACAATGTTAAGGTAGACAGGCAATTTTGTATGTAGATAAACGGCCATTGAACTGTCGCAGATACAAACAGGCTAGTTAGGTTATCGTGTAAATAGTCACCAAGTCACACAGGAGGGAAGGGGACCGAAGGGTGAGTGTAAATGAAGACATCTGGGCGATCTACGATTCCCATAATGGCAGCTGGCATGGTGTGTGTGTCGTTCAAGTCCTGCATAAAAGAAGTGATTACGGCTATAAAATGTGGAATTACAGGGGGAAGGGGGGGGGATATGGTTAAATTATATTATTGAAAGTTGTAAATGGCGTTGTAAATCAGATGGAATCACGTAGACAACTTAACTTAGAACTACGAGGAGGGAAGGTAGATGGGTTACGGTGTGTGTTTTTTTTTTTTAGTGGATTGAAAATTTATTAGAGGGAAAGTGTTAAATATTGAAAAAAATGGTTAAACTGTGTAGAAGAGACTGGAAGAAAATGTATCTTAAATGGTTAAAATTTAGATCATTGAGGAAAAAGGTAAAGAAACTAATATAATGTTTCAAACTGTGCAGACAGAAATTTAATTATTTTTAAGAAAGGTTGTTAAATGTCAGAAGACTGGAGTTACCGCCCCCCGAAGAACTAAACTGTGTTAAGAAAGTCAAGATACCCGACAGAAGGTTTAAACTGTATAGACAGGAGGTGAGTTTCCCCTGTCTAGGTTCAAATCCCTATATAGACAGGAGTTAAGATAACCCTCAGACGGTTTGAAACAGCAAAGACAGGAGTTCAAATACGTCCGGGAAAACTATATAGACAGGAAGAAATAAGGTACCCCCCCCCCCCTCCCGCCCCTCCTCTGAAAGTTATAAACGACGTAGATACTGTGTGTGTGTGTGTGTGTGTGTGTGTATGTAAAGTGCAGAGAGTACACGGGTTAAAACTGCACCTAGACAAAAGGCAGGAGTGAGCCCAGGTGGCAGGCGGATCAATAACACCTTGCCGTGACTATGCTGCAGTCTACCGGTACTACTTAAATAAATTACTACCCACCAACACACCAAATTTGACGATGCATTCGTTGGCTCACCGTACACACACGGCACCTCTGTTGGACAGGTGGGGTGTGGGGTAGGGTTTGTGTGGTGTGTGATAGATTTAGTACAGTATTTTGTATATATGATGGGTGAAAGGTTTGATGTGTGGTAATATGCAATAGACGTTTGGAGAACTTAGTCTACCAGGCGGGGAACCCTTAGCATGAGACTCCTTCAACCGGTCCATAGTTCGCTCCTACCACCTGGTGTATCGACGTGTCCTCATCCAAGCCACAAGAACCGTCGCCCGTCTGGGAGAGATATAACCTCTTGGTAGATGAGAACAAGAGCGACGCCTTTACTGTCTTGAAGTAGAAGCCCCGATTATGTCCTGGTATCGTGCACACACACACACACACATACACACATACGTGGATGACTGCACTTTGGGGGTTTCAGTGGACAACACCGCACCAGACTACTCATCGCTCCAAGCCACCCTGGACAGGCTACAGGCATGGACTACGGAGAACAAGGTCACCATTAATCACACCAAAACCGTAGTCATGCACATCAATACCGCCACCAACCCAGTGCAAGCCCCAGCAGTCACAGTGGGTGCCCATCCTCTCCAGCTGGTGCAGTCTGCCAAACTCCTGGGTGTAACTATAGACAACAAACTTGACTGGAAGGCCCATGTAAATAACACAGTCAAGGCAGCCTCGTACCGTCTCTACATGCTACGAAGACTTAGGTCACTTGGGACACCCACGCCAGAGCTGAGGACCATCTACAACGCCTTTATTCTCCCCAAACTAACGTATGCGTCACCAGCCTGGTCGTCTTCTCTCAACTCCACCCAACAACGTCAGCTAGAGAAGGTACAGAAAAGGGCCTGCAGAATCATGCTCGGCGCAGAATACTCCGGCTTCACCAACGCTCTCTCCACCTTGGAAATGCCATCCATCAGTGACCTCCACCACCAAGCACTGGAAAGGTTTGGCCGTGGACTACTGCGCCACCCTCGCCACCTGCAGCCCCCCACCCAACTCGCGCAGTCCGCCACTACAACAAAATTCAGCCCATAAGAGCCCGCACCGATAGATATAAGAACAGCACCATCCCATCTATTGTTAAAATAATAAACAACTCCTAATTTATGTACTGTACAGCCCTGTAAATGTATTCAACGCATATTATATCATTATGGCTAAATCAAATGTAAGTGTATATTTTCAGCCACCGGCTGCAACTCTATTAATAAACCGTTTATTATTATTATTATTATTATTATTATTATTATTATTATTATTATTATTATTATTATTTTACACACACACACACACATTAATATAAACATAATAGTTCATAGTTGGTTGGAAGAATAATAATAGTAAAAGTGGGGCACGTGTGTGTGTGTGTGTGTGTGTGTGTGTGTGTTTGAAGGTTTGAGAATATTATCCTCCATTGTAATATTCAAAGGCTGCTGAGGCACACACACACACACACATATATATATATATATATATATATATATATATATATATATATATATATATATAGATATATATAGATATATATATATATAAAGAGAGAGAGAGAGAGTTGCACTTTGCATCCCAGAGGTAGGGAGGGGCCAGACGGTGAGGATTATGGCCTTGTATACCACTTGCTCCAGTAACTTTAGTTAGGTTATGGCACTAACACCGAGCTGGGGGGCGGGAGTTAGTGCTGTGCGAGGTGGTGTGGTGGAGGACAGGTGGTGTAGTGCTGTGGTGAGGGGTAATGGTGTGGTATAGTGCTGTGGTGAGGGGTCATGGTGTGGTGTGTGGCAGGTGGTGATGCAGTAACGTGGATTCATTCATTGTTGGGTTAGAGGAGAGTAGGGTAGGGTAGGGTAGGTGGTGGTGTGTTCCAGTGATATGGGAATTCCTGGGTGATGGGAGAGGCGAGGCGTGATTGGTGGCAGACAGGTGATGAAGTGTAAGGTGGGGGACAGTGCCAGGTGAGGAGGGACTGTAGTGTGTGGGGGACAGTGCCAGGTTGGGGAGGGACTGTAGTGTGTGGGGGTGGACACAGGTCAGGTAGATCATTGACTTAACAATAACATCGTGTGTGGATTGATTTACCCTAATACCAGGTACTGTAGTAGTTTACCTGTCAATATTCAATAAGTGGCCGGTGCAGTTCATTTAGGGGGTTGTGTTAAGTGGCTCTGTAAGTGATTGAACTGGAACCGGTGAATGGGAGTGGATCGGTAAGTGGTAAACAGTGGGTATGAGTTATAGTTTAAGTGGCATAACTTGACAGGTGAATGGGGCAACCAGTAAGTGGGAGGTAGTGGTAAGCGCGGTACACACTATGGGCTGTGGTTAAGTAGCTATAGAAGTGGCAGTGAGTATAACTTGAGATAATTGCTTCCCGCCTCACCCCGTTACCTCCCCAATGATAAATGCATCTCGTGGGAGGGGGTGTGGCGGGGGAAGGTGCTGGGAGTACTGCAGGTAAGGTTAAGTTATTCATAGCCTCATCTTGGTGTGGTAAACCCCCAGGGCACGGCGCCTCATTCACCATTTTCCGCAACACAAGAAAATTGCTACAAATTTCCCCCCACGAAGTAAATTATCTGATTACAGGCAGCAGCGAGATGGTCGTATTTTATGCCGCGGGATATTCTCTCTCTCTCTCTCTCTCTCTCTCTCTCTCTCTCTCTCTCTCTCTCTCTCTCTCTCTCTCTCTCTCCATAAATTATAATTATGTAGCCGACAATTTAGACATTGTCCAGAGATCGAATAGCCGCTGCTAAGTCGACCGAACCAAAACAAAGCCAACCTAAAACTAACGTAAGGTTATTTGCTTGGGTTTGGTGCACAGTATTTGGTTGGTTGAAGCACCGCAGCGTCAGTTACTATAAAAGAAAAGAAAAACAGGAGTGTTGTCCTTTCTGTGGAGATGGGGAATGTTCTTTTCGGGATTTAAGATTTGTCTTTCTTTCCTTTTTTCCAGTTCTCTTGGCTTGAATTATTGTTGCTACTTTGAAAATGTATTCCTACGTCAAGAGCCGTCGTCGGCAATGGCGTGTCCTATTTTTCCTACGGTGGTTAATTGAAGATAAACTATTCATATAAGATTGTAGTAATGTGAAATGTTTCAGGAGCTAAACATCATTGCTTCACGGGGCTCTTGTACTGGAGATGGTGAGATGACAACATGAATAGGCCCTTGACGGTGGAGCTGCCTTGAGTCAGGTGGAACTACACACCATCGCAGGCTAGGTAGCGGAGTCATGATATCAAGAGGTTTGAAGGTTAGCGTCTTCTCTTGATTGATGTTGTGAGGACGCCTAGAACTGCCTCATGTTACTGCGACGGGAAGATAGTGACCAAAATAACGTCAGAACCGACAATAATTAGCCTTGGACCAGTATCCTTTGTTTAAGCGCACGCAAAACAACCAAAGAAGATAATTATTACTCCCTTGCCCAAAGTTTCTGGGTGTTAGGCCGTATTCAACCGTAACTGGTAAATGAAACTGGAAAACGCTGGTTGTCTTGCCGTCCTAAATATTTATGATGAACTGTTACTTATCACATCAGTTTATCTTAAGTTACTGAACGGAAACATTAATCTTCAGGAGTAGAAGCTTGAAAATAAATGGTTTACGAATCGTAGAGATACATGTACAGCTTCTTAACTAACCATGAACAAGGAAAGGTAAAAAATTTCATAACTTAAGCTAACTTAACCTTGCGTAACCCGGAGTTGTGCTGATAAATATGGTGCCAGATCCAGTATGAACAGGTTGGTAGTCAGCTAACATAAGAGGCGAGTTGAGTGTTCAAGGAAAAGCGTAAAGGAATGTGAACTCAGGGTCACTTGCGTCATAACAAGTGCTTTCACGGGGCCTGAGTGGGGGAGTGTATCTGATCAATTGGCCCTCAGTCCTATTGGGCCCCAC
Source organism: Homarus gammarus (assembly GCA_958450375.1). NCBI lineage: Eukaryota > Metazoa > Arthropoda > Malacostraca > Decapoda > Nephropidae > Homarus > Homarus gammarus. The sequence continues at coordinate 6,095,265 of CAUDMG010001490.1, forward strand.
CCCTAGTGTTCAGCTAAGGTTGGAGCCTACTACTCGAGATAGGGTCTAACTCTCTTAGCTGAGTAAAATCGCCTGGTGTTGCCCGCATGAAATACCGAAGTTGCGCCTCTGCCCTACATAGGGTTAAGACTGGGGTCCATTATATGACCTGCAGCGGAGGTGAAGGTTAGCGTTGTTGTGTATAGGACCTCAGCCACCCGCCATCTTGTCTCCATTATTGCAGTCCGGTGACTACCCTCTGTTTTCACAACGTCCCGACTGATTGTTACTCGATTTCCAGGTCATGATCACCTGCACAGGTGAACAGTTGGAAGAGTCGAGTCCAACGTACTAAGGTAAATAGTCATTACGTTGAAGAATTAAGTATTCATTGGGAGCTATTGCCCATTTCTGTAATATTCTCCATTTTTTCCTCACCCCCGCTGTGCAGTACACGGCAGCGTTGCATGTAAAATACTTGCACATGATTACACGGTCCACACCCAATTTAACATGCAAAAATTTTATTTTATCGACATTGCCGTACATTAACGCAGTTAATATGTAAAATGTACACTTATGCTTATGCAGTATGACCTAAACTTTAGATTAGTCTAAATTTAATAATAGGGCTTGTGTTTGTATCGCAGATTATATAAATACAGTATGGATTAGTGAAGTGGTGCAGGGAGCGAGGCAGTCTTTCACACAAGACAGTCATTAACAAATATAGCAGATAACTGCGAAATAATGATGTGGAGAGTATATCTCGGAACAAGAGAGATGTCTCGTGCACATACCGCATCCTAGCGGGTCTTAACAGAATTTTGTGATATAGTCTCTGAGATGCTACTGAAAAAAAGTATTAATATTTAGTCAAAGCAAATTAATGTACATGATATTGCAAAATTACTGTTTTTACAGTGTCTAGTATTCTCTTCTGACCTGACTGATGAATGTGTTTTTCACGCTTTTTTTTGTTGTTGTTGAAAAGAAAATTGCTCTACAACTCAGCCAATGATTAATTCTTGGCAACCTTTTGTGTTTCTTTGAGTATTTCTTTTCATACCGAACTCAGGACTATATACAATATAAGCCTTATAATGTCGCGTGAAACCTAGAAATGTTTTTTGCAAAATGTGATGTTACGTAATTGCATATAACCCGGAAACAATTATTCTCGGCGGATTATGAAATTTTCTTCTTGTCATACCGGGGATTTATTTTTCTCTCAGCTAATAATAATGATGATGATTATGTTGATGTAAAACCCGCTTATGGATATTAAAAAATTCCACCTGAAGTCAATTTTCTCCTCATACTAAACAAATTAAATTCGAGAAAAAAAAACATTAATAACTTTTATATACACATTAAATTTATATACAAAACACCATAATATTTATTTATTTTAAGAACCATACAAAATAAAAAAAACTACTTAATAATGAAACTGTTTTAGAAATTAATGCTCAGTAGGGTGACAATAAAAAGTGAAAGTTTTTATTTTTAGATGGCCATTTGTCCAATACTGCATACCCATGGAAAAAGAACACAGGCGAAATCCTGGGTCATTTGGACAATATTTAGAGGTGGCTCAAGCCATTTGAAGCTAACACTACTGAAATTATTATTGATTTTTTCTAATTTCTTTATTTATGAACCGATTACTATGAAACTTTGCAGGTATATGTAGAATGCAAATTCAAACTAAAGTTGTTCCTAACATTTTTTCTAAAAATGAGTAATGAGTATTTTGGCTGGTGCAGCTATTGGCAATGCAGAGGGGAGGGAGAGGCGGGTGTCAGTCGGGGTAGGGGGAAGAGGTTGTGTGCCAGTGTCTGACTGGTACAGTAGCATCAGTTGTGTGTGAGACGTGACGGTGGGTGTGTGTGCGTCGCTCTTGTTGCAGTATTACGGTTAGTACCATTGTCTTTGTCTAAAATCAATGCATCAATTTAGGTATATAACACTTTAAAAACTTTATACAAGTGATCTTGCATGCCGTATGCTTTATGGGTGCTGTTGTTTGCATAACAGTAACAACATAAGTTACATAAATGTTTTTGTTTGTTTCAGGTTCAATGGAGAGTACACGTTCAAAAACTGAAGTTTGGCTCATTGGTCAACACATAACCGAAATCACGGGTGCACAACTTCCTTCAAGAGGAGATGTTCTACGTCTGTTTTTCCACGGTCACAATGAACATAAGAAAACAGTGAATGATTCTGCGAGTGAAGTTGCAGCATCGGTTATTAGTTTCTGGAATAAAGCACGGATTCCTACCATAACTGAGAAGAGTATTGGACGAAAGGTAGTGGATCTTTTTTTAATGTGGAAGGGACTTAAGAAAAACTGCACTCGCACTACAGACACACAACGTAAGAAAGAGGAAACTTTTTGTGATGAGTTAGAGGACCTCTTCGATGTTGCCCACCCCAAGGCAATGCAGCTCTTGACCATCAAAGAAGACCGAGCATTCCTGGCAGCGCAACGAGAAAAAGGGAGAAGAGGTGTAATGGCAGGAGTAGACAAAAAGATTGCTTGTTCCATCAAGCGTCGGGAAGAAAGCAAGAGTAAGCAATCTCTACAACAGAATCAAGCCAGTTCTGCTCTTGAATATGATGAGTTGGGTTCTTCGTCTGAAACAGAATCACAATCAAGCTCGTCATCATCTACAAGTTCCCTAGCGATATCACCAGTGGTATCTTCTTCCAATCGTAAACGTGCTACTCTCAAAGTTATCACCCCTGAATTGTCAAGTACATTGGACCGCACTGGGATCAGTCACCGCTCTGCTCTCCGGATCGTCAGTGCCACGGCTGCTAGTCTAGGTCATGACCCAATGGAACTAGTTTTAAACTATGAGACAGTGCGTACTTCGCGAGCGACCCACCGTTCTGGGATTGCCAACGAAATTAAAGAAAAATTTCAACCTAGTGAAGTGCTCACTGTGCACTGGGATGGAAAAATTATTCCTGATGAACAAGGAGCGAGTGTTGACCGAATCGCCATTCTTGTCTCCGGAATCAATACTGAAAAGCTGCTTGGTGTCCCGAAACTATTGTCAGGGACTGGACAGGCCATTGCTACAGCAGTCAGTGCAGCGCTGGAAGAGTGGAAAATATCAGAGAATGTTTCAGCACTCAGTTTTGACACAACAGCTTCAAACACTGGGCACTTGTCGGGGGCATGTGTCATTCTGGAGCAGAAACTCGGCCGCCGTCTTCTGCATCTCGCGTGTCGTCACCACATCCTTGAGCTTGTTGCCGAGAAAGCGTATGTGGAATGCATGGGGCCTTCCTCTGGACCAGATATTACTCTCTTCTCTCGCTTCAAGCATAAGTGGAAGGACATCAGTCAAGATGACTACAGCCCTCTCTCAGACCTCCCTCCAAGTTTGTACGAGAAACGAGATGACCTCATCTGTTGCTGGAAACATCATCTGGGCAAGAAGCAGCAGCCACGTGATGATTACCGTGAGGTACTGGAGCTAGCAATCAGGTGTCTCGATGGAGCTCTACCCAAGTTTAATCTCCGACGGCCCGGAGCACTTCACCGAGCACGGTGGATGGCTAAGCTCATTTATGTCATGAAGATCCTGATTTTTGCTAATCAGTTTAAACTAACTGCTCGTGAGACATTAGGCTTGAAACGATTCACATTCTTTGTGCTAGAGGTGTATGTCAGTGCATGGTTCACGGCCTCCGTTCCATCCTCCGCTCCTGCTAATGATTTGCGGCTCCTCCAAGACCTGTCAGAGTACCACGACGTCAAAATATCAAGAACATGTCTCACAGTCTTCGGTCGTCACCTGTGGTACCTCAGTGAAGGCTTGGTGGGTCTTGCACTCTTCGATCCACAAGTTAATGCAACAATGAAGACAAACATAGTTCGGGCAATCGTTGAGAGGAAGGCGACCGAGGATTCACCAAAACGTGCTGCTCTTCCTGCCACATCTTCCCTTCCCACAAAGCAGCTCTCAGACTTTGCTTCTAGAGGATCAAACTTTCTATTTGAAAGTCTCAAAATGAAGACTTCTTTTTTGTCCAAGGAACCTGACACATGGTCTGATGATGAAGACTTCAAAACTGGCGTCGCAGTTGTGGGTGGTCTCAGAGTCATCAACGACACTGCAGAGAGAGGGATTGCCTTGATACAGGCATTCAACAGCAAGATCACGAAGAGTGAAGACCAGCGTCAACATCTGCTGCAGGTTGTTGAAGAGCAGAGGCGGTCACAACCAGGGACATCAAAACAGGACCTTACAAGCAAAAAGCGAAAACAATGAATGGGTTGTCCACACCTCTCCCACCCATTGATGTAAGCGTGTTCACTGCAGTTTCATTTTAAAAAGGAATTAATCATTTATATGTACAGTGTACACATAAACTTGCTCAATATGTAAATTTTAAAATAAACCGGCATATTATGAATATTCGTATTTTTTGCCTATAAGGATAAAACTTCAATTGACTTGAGCTACCTCTAAATATTGTCCAAATGACCCAGGATTTCGCCTGTGTTCTTTTTTCATGGGTACGCAGTATTGGACCAATGGCCATTCCATTTAATCAATTTTAGAAATTCACCCCTATGCACTATTGTCACCCTAATGCTCAGCGATCTTATTGTAAAAATCCAGTCACTTACGAAAGAATAAAAATTAACAAAAACATTATTATAAAACAAAAGAACGTAAAATGTTGAAACAAAAATTTTCTTAAATGAGGATCTTTTGTTTTTAAGTTTTTGATATACACAACATCTTAAAAAATAAGAGAGGAAAATGAAAAAAAAAATATTGAAGAAAATAAATAATAGTGTCGGGTGAATGTGTGGCAGAAGATGGCTGGTCCCTCTCTGCGTCACTCACATTATTGGTCCCTTGCTGCGTCACTCACACTGGCTGGTCCCCCTCACTGCGTCACTCACCTGGTTGGTCCCTCGCTGCGTCACTCACACTGGCTGGTCCCTCGCTGCGTCACTCACACTGGCTGCTCCCCCTCACTGCGTCACTCACACTGGCTGGTCCCCCTCGCTGCGTCACTCACTGGCTGGTCCCCCTCGCTGCGTCACTCACACTGGCTGGTCCCTCGCTGCGTCACTCACATTGCTGGTCCCACTCGCAGCGTCATTCACCTTGGTTGGTCCCTCGTTGTGTCACTCACACTGGCTGGTCCCTCGCTGCGTCACTCACACTGGCTGGTCCCTCGCTGCGTCACTCACACTGGCTGGTCCCCCTCGCTGCGTCACTCACACTGGCTGGTCCCCCTCGCTGCGTCACTCACTGGCTGGTCCCCCTCGCTGCGTCACTCACACTGGCTGGTCCCCCTCGCTGCGTCACTCACACTGGCTGGTCCCCCTCGCTGCGTCACTCACACTGGCTGGTCCCCCTCGCTGCGTCACTCACACTGGCTGGTCCCTCGCTGCGTCACTCACACTGGCTGGTCCCCTCACTGCGTCACTCACACTGGCTGGTCCCCCTCGCTGCGTCACTCACACTGGCTGGTCCCCCTCACTGCGTCACTCACACTGGCTGGTCCCCCTCGCTGCGTCACTCACACTGGCTGGTCCCCCTCGCTGCGTCACTCACACTGGCTGGTCCCCCTCGCTGCGTCACTCACACTGGCTGGTCCCCCTCGCTGCGTCACTCACACTGGCTGGTCCCCCTCGCTGCGTCACTCACACTGGCTGGTCCCCCTCACTGCGTCACTCACACTGGCTGGTCCCCCTCGCTGCGTCACTCACACTGGCTGGTCCCCCTCGCTGCGTCACTCATACTGGCTGGTTCCCCTCGCTGCGTCACACTAGGTAGATGAACTACGCTTCACAAACCTTCTTACTCCTGATATTCCTCGTCAGTCAAGCTATAAGAAGTTATTAACATGGGTAATTTAAGCTAAAACACAGGAATACTTAACCTAACCTAACCTAACCTAAAACACTGGAATAACGATACAAAAATTATGGCGGTAGTTGTACACAGAGACTTCTACCTTAACTATATACGTTCACTTGGTGTGGTTAAGGGAGAAAAGTTACGCAGGGAGTCACTTGGAAAAAATACAGCATTTTAATTTTGTTTACTCGTGTTAAGTGATCGTGTGTTAGTTATGGTTGAGTCTCGGTGTTCTTATTTTGTCATTTTTGGGTGTTATTTTATGCTCTAGTTTTAAGTCAACAATCCAGGTATTGTCACCGGTCGATTAGGTTGTGTCCTGTGTACGGAAAGTCGCCCGTATACAGGATCTTAGTGAGGGTGTGAGTGATGTCCTCTGCATGGTGGAGTGTGAGAGACGAGACACTGAGTTCATGAAGTCCCCTTGATGCTTGTATGCCATCCTTTGGGGGGAAGTTTCTTATCGAAAACATCAGTATGTACCCCTATTATTTTGTACACTTAACTGTTCTTTACGGTGTGTGCTGTGACTTTTTATTATGACTTGCTGATGAAATTGTAAAGGACGTCCGTTGATGCATTCTATACAAATCTGCAAGTATAAGTCGACAACATACTGTACATAATAAAGAATAGTTACGTGCAGTAAATGATAGAGTGCGTACCAATGTTTTGCTTAAGTAACTTCCTTAAAGGACTCTGAGGGTACAAACATAAAGGGACAATGTAAACACCGTGTACAGCAGGTCGTGAGTTGCGTCACAATGTCACGCATTTGAAGGAGTTGAGTGCGTCCAAGACTTTGAGTGCGTCATATTTTGGCGGGAACGCGACGTGGTGTTTGAGCGGACACCTGATGTGATCTGTTACGTAGCCTCTGGTTGATCTGGACTGTTGGTTATGTTACTTGTTATTGAAAAAAAATAGTAACTCACAATATTTCACAAAATAAAACTAGACAACATAAACAAAAAACATAGGTTCGGCAGCAGACTGAAACAATGTATTGTTTGGGAGCTTAAAAGAGAATCATGGAGGAAAACGGGAATGTTTTGGGCGGTGGAGGCGAGCGGGTACTCTGGCGTCCCTCCTGGTCACTGTCGGTGCCTTCCATAACTACCTGTGAGGGACATTATTTACACCATGACTGTCATCTTTAAGGAGAACAGCCGTAAAGTGTTGAGTTAATGGTCGATGTAAAGTTATTCTCAGAGCCACACTTGTCTTGCCCACACCAGATGAATATACAACAGGAGAGATAATAGTTGCGGGATCAGATGCATTCGGTCTTTATTAATCACATTCATGTTGTCGCTTCATGCTCGTAATTACAAGTGATACACCTTAAATGAGATTAATCACCATTGATCCTTACAATTCCGAGCGGACGTCAGGTTTGGTGAGTAATGAAAACTGATTCAAATTATCTTAACTTTTTTGATACAGATACACCAAAGGCTGTAGATATGTGGTGGTAGTGTGGTGGCAGCATCTGTTGGTGGTAGTATGGTGGCAGCAGCTGTTGGTGGTAGTGTGGTGGCAGCAGCTGTTGGTGGTAGTGTGGTGGCAGCAGCTGTTGGTGGTAGTGTGGTGGCAGCTTCTATTAGTGCTAGTGTGATGGCAGCTTCTGTTAGTGGTAGTGTGATAGCAGCAGCTGTTGGTGGAAGTGTGGTGGCATCAGCGGTTGGTGGTGGTATGGTGGCATCAGCGGTTGGTGGTGGTATGGTGGCAACAGCGACAGGTAGGCAGGTTTTAATTACATGAAAAAGCTACACTTGGTAACCGGATGCTGATATCGGTATTGACCTTAACTCTAACAGACAGGTTCGTAAATCTCCAGTGTTCCTACGATAAATTTCCCCTCACTGGAGATGTGAGAACGTATCACACTGGCTCAAGTAAGTTAAGAATTAAATATAGTTGTTCAAAATTGTATCGAGCCTTCAGCGAGAATTGGCCGTAACTGTGTTCTCTCATCCCCTTTATGCGATGAAGATTAAAAGATATGAATGTTTGGTGATTCAGGCACAGGAGAGTCAGTTTACTATAAATAACACTTGATTATATTCGCGTCTCAGTGACTTCCATTTACCATGTTATGTTTTGACGTATTAGTTTGGTTTTATGTAAGAGGAGAGAACTTGTGTTTTGTTGTGAGAGTTTGATCCAGTGTACAGGATATGAAAAGGTCATGATGCCTTGATAAATTAAAGAAAAGGGTCAGTTGAAGCTGTGAGTGTCATGTTGAAGTGAGGGAAGGATGTTGGATTGTTGGGTGTGAGTGACAGTGAGATAAAGTTGACGGCGTTAAGGAAGAAGATGCTTGTAAGTGACTATTGACTAGACAGATAGATAGACAGACAGACAGACAGACAGACAGACGGAGGGGAGGGATGATCACACTCCTGCACTTCCTGGCTGAAGAAGACAAGTTTCTGACACCACCTTGCTGTTAGATTTGTTAAACAGAGTGCCAGGAAATTGGTTGAATGCCTGTAAGAGAGAGAGAGAGAGAGAGAGAGAGAGAGAGAGAGAGAGAGAGAGAGAGAGAGAGAGACGGGGCCCCTGGGAACTGCCCTCACACAGGTCTGTCCCTTTTTGTGAGGGAGGACCTGCTGGGGAAATGGAATATGAAAAGTGTCGGAGGGAAAGTGGATTGAGTGGGACTACTGTGGATGTTGATGGGGTGGAGACGAATAAAGGATGCTTTCAGGTAAAATTAAATGGACGAGTGGAAGAATCGAGGACGTAGGATTGATGAAGGGGGAAGAGAGGATAACATGAAACGAAATAGAAAAAGCATGATTTTTCATAAACAAAAACAAGAGTAAATGGAGTTTGGGAAGTAAGAGAGAGTAAATAAGTGAAGATGTGAGGAAATTGATGCTAGAGGGGGATGTCACAGTAGTTGGCACTCATTCACAGCGGTACGAGGAACCAGCTGTGTTGAGGAGGAGGAGGAGAGCACAACAGAGGGCAGTGGTACTATGCTGACGAGCTCTGTATAGGAGGAAGGGGAACCATGCTGACTACGGCTTTAATAATGAGAGGCTTCATTAACGAGGGTATGGGAGGACTATCTATGAGGGTCTGACCTGACCAGAGGAGTGTATTACGAGGAGTGGCAGAAGCTGGGAAATAGTAACGAGAGCATCTATAGGGTTGACTTACGCAGGACACAGCAGCAAGGGAAGAGGGAATAGCATATAAAAGAAGAGGACACGCTAGATAAGAGGAAGATCTGTGAGGAAAGAAACAACACCAGGAGAGGAAAATCCATCAGGAGAGGAAGATCTGTAACGGCAGTTGGAGAGAGGAGGACACAGCAGGTACAATACAAGACTCTATAACAGACGGGGAGTAGGAGAGGAAGGACTGGAACACAACAAAATGGGGAGGAGTGTTGAATAGTAAGCAGCAGTTGAGAATACCAATACCTTCTTGAGCCTTAAGACAAAACTTTTAAGAAAATTACTCCTTCCCTCGAGACTGTCTTGAGACTATATACAGTAGACTTCTAGCAAACGGAATAACTTAGTGTATAAACATCTCCTTTGTGAAACCAACAAAGGAAAACGAACGAGAGGGAACTACCAAAGAGGCGAAATTAAACTATACTCTTAAATATATAAATAAATCAGTTTCTACACAAATTCCCAGCGAGATCAAACGAAGGGATTTTATGCCTTTAAAATGTCATCTAGGAAAATTTTCCCTGCCGCTGCTCCAAGCTCTCGCCGGAGGATCAGGGAAAAGTTTTCAACGTGTGTATTTTTCTCCCTCTCAAAGGCGGTCGTCGTGCTAGTGCTTGAGGAGGGACACCAGAGCCACTACTTTAGAGACGGCCGACGTCGTGAGCAAGAAGTAGTCTTAGTTAGCAAGCATGGTTATGTGAGGGTAGGAGAGCTGAGAAGGAGGAGGGAATGTGAGCAGGAGTGGGAGGGGGAGTGTGAAAGGGGAAACTGAAGTTGAACAGAAAAGTGAATGGAAGAGGAGGAGAAAGTAGGTAGGGAACAAGGATGAGTGGGTGTGCGTGGGAGAGAACAAGCAGGGTAGGAAGGAGTGGGGCTGGTATGATGCTGAGAGATCAATAGTAGCACTGGTAGGCCTGGTTATGACGGCCGGCTCTCTGCCCTGCTGCCTGCACTGGCTTTCCCGTCTATATGGGGTGTAGGAGGTATTGTTCAAGGGCGGGTAGTTGTGCTAGCTTAGGGGGGTGTGAAATAAATGGTAGATGGGGAGGGATTTTTGGGGGGGGGAGAAGGTATAGTGTGTAAGAGGGTTATAGTTCGTCAGGGGGCCAGGCGTGCGTGTTGGAGGGGGGGGGGGGGTTGAGTGCATGAAGGGTGTAGTGTGATGTGGTGGTGAGTGACGTGAGGGTGTGGCACAGCTGATGGTGGTGGCTGCGGCGTAGATCTTCCTCCCTCGGTTAATGGCTGTACTGTACTTATATGTTTTAACTGTGGGCGTATATGCAGAGTTATTGGTATATTTGACGTTGTTTGTTATGGTATTTCATCTGGAACTGTTTACATTATGTGAGTGTGTAGTGCAGTGCCGTGTACTTGAGTGGGCATGGTGGCGGTAAACAAGGGCTAGTTCTGGATGAGAGCCGGAGGAAGCATCAAGGGCCGATACATTCAGGGTTGTAAGACGTCGAGCCGAGACACACTCTTGTTGACTGTGGCTCACGTGGCTTCCCTGCCAGGCCATGTGACTCTCTCTCTCTCTCTCTCTCTCTCTCTCTCTCAAGTAAGTTAAACCTCTTGTCTAATTCCAGCGAATTTGGATTTTTGTCAGTGTTGTGTGCGTATTACCTTACAAAACTCCGCTGTTAATAGCATACACATTCTGCTGGTGCTAATATCAGCTCACTGTGTGTCAGGTATCAGTTGATTGCTTTGTTAGGGGAACTGTGTACCTGTTGTGTGGTAATATTGTAATATTGTGTACCTGTTGGCAACGGAATTTGTGTCATTCTGCCGTTCCAGACGTTTTCATGCTTGAAAATCATTCTTGGGATATGTTTTAATGGCAAGAGATTCAGGTGAGTTTTCTCTTCGGCGGTGCTGGCGAACGGGAACTCTTGCCGTCCTTTCAACTCAGACATTTGTTGTTTGTTGTTGTAAACATGGAGTAAAATAAATGCTGTAAGTTGTTTTTTAGGCGTTAATAACTCGGCTCATAATTGGTCTGGTTCCTCGAGTTTTTACTAAGACGACCGAATGTAAAAAGCGGCTTTTATGAATTCTTAGTCTATTCAGAACGATATTTTTTTTTAAGCATTCATGTTTTTCTGCGGAGTTTTCTTTGCAGACCCAAGACGAAGGAATTAAAATATCCTCTTCCTCCTCCTTGGGTCCTGCGGGGGTGAAGGAGGAGGAAGTGGTGGTGGTGGTGGTGGTGGTCGAGACGAGAGGAATAGGGGAAGGGGATGGTGGGTTGGGGGGGGGTATGGTTCGGGAGGTGGTGAGGTAAGGGGGGATTAGCGGCCATCCTGTGCGACTCTCTTGTTTATTGATTACTTGTTAAAGATGGCCTCACCGTTATGTATACTGTACACTTTCTGCTCAAGTATCCCGCCAGTCTCGTTTTTCATTATCATCATCATCATCATTATCATCATCAAGTCCGATATTAACTCTTATGCAAGTTTAATACATAAAGTTCCATTCTTTGTTTTTTTTTAAGCCGAATATTTTATCCTAATTGGGACGGCTTGAAGCTTTTAAAAAATGGACTTCGGAATGAGTGTAGGAATCTCTTATGGAAGTTTTTAAAAATAATAATAATAATAATAATAATAATTAGCCCTATGCAGAGGCTTCACTAATACGAGAATAATTGACTCGTAATTAGGACACGATACGACATACTACAGAGGCCTATTAAAAAGAGTCAAGAGATGTGAACTTGACTCTCCTCTTGACTACACACACACACGGACGTCAGAAATAACCTGTCAAGAGGAATCGATATTGTGATGAATACTGCAGCCCGGGATGTGGAACTGGGTTGGTTATGGCGGAACTGAGCGTCTCTCTCTTCTCCTCCACCGCCTTCCCTACTCCTCCTCCTCACCATCCTTTATCCTCCTCCTCCTCTTCCTCCTCTTCCTTCATCATCTCAACCACCCTTTCTTTCCCTTCTTCCCACCACCATCCCCCCCTCCCTTCCTCTTCTCCAGGTAAAACCCGTGTACATAAAAGCCTCCAAAGGTCAGGGTAATATGTATTATTGAAAGTAATGTTAGTGACCCAGTTGTGGTGAGTGGGGTGAGTGGGGGGTAGAGAGGAGACTTCTTAAACATATTGAAAGGAAGAGACGTGGAGGATTTTAATGGGGTGGAATTATGTGAGGGATTTTGATGGGGTGGAATTGTGTGAGGGATACCGTACACACTCCCCCTTTCACCACCTACCCCATCATCCTTCCCTTTCACCACCCATACTCTCTTCATCACCCACCCCATCACCCATACTCTCCCTTCACCCTCACCCACCCCGTCATTCTCCCCTCACCCCCCCACCTTCCCTGGCCACGGTCATAATGGAAGGGCGTCACGGAACTAGCAACATAGGCGTCAGTGTTAATCCGGTGCTCTGTAATCCCACTGCTGTGTAGGGCGGGAGTGAACGGATTTAACACGGCTGCTAATGTGGATTGATTGGTCGGTCCGCTGGTGACGATGTAGGCGGCGTGTTAGAGTAAGTGAAGGATACATGAAAAGTACATTAGAGTAAGTGGAAGTACGTTAGTTTGAGTAAGTGCGAGTGTCTGGGGGTGTGTAAGAGTAAGTGAGTTTACATTAGAATAAGTGGAGTGTTAGAGGAATTGGAGTATTAGAGTAGGTGAAATAAATGAAGTGGAGTGATACGAGGGTTAGAGTAAGTATGAAGGACGTTAGAGTAAGAGTAGAAGATTAGACTTAAGTGAATGTTAAAAGAGTCAGAAATGTAATAAAGTAAAGAGAGAGATTAAAGATTAGAGTCACAATAGAGGTTAACTGGTTACTCTAAAGAAGAAAAAAGGAACTGGATTAGATTAGGGAAGATTGGATTAAAAACCGAGTGACAGGATTAGACTGAAAAGATTTGTTTATAAAAAGATTAATTGGATTAGACTGAGGAGTATTGGATTAAAACTGTAATGAATTAGACTGGGAGTAACTGGATTAGACCGGGGAACATCGGATTAAAAAAAGTAACTGGATTAGACCGGGGAAAATTGGATTAAAAAAAGTAACTGGATTAGACTGGGGGAAGATTGGAATAACCAGGATAATATTTAACGAGTGTGCATGAAATGGTAAAATGTTCCACGCAATAATGGGAGCTCTGAATGTTGCTTACCGAGGTTGATAATGGCCAACACATCTTCCAATATTTCCTACCTGATTTTTACCTGTCACACTTACGCTAAGGTGAAATACTAAACGGTAAAATGACTGCTGCAGGTGTTTTACGGGGGGTCGTATAAGAGGCTTCAAAGTTGATGCGATGTTGTTTTATTGTTTTGGAAGCTGTGTGATTGTTTGGAGGGGTGTGGGCAGGGTATGTGTTTGTGTGGGGTGTAGAGTATGTGTTTGTGTCTGGGTTTAGGTGGTTGTTTGTGTGGGGATGATTGTGTGTGTGGGGGTGATTGTGTGTATGTGCGCAGGAGTGTACAGTGTTGTATCGTGCAATTACATCCTCTGCTGGAGCTCTACCACTCGTCTATTCTCATGACTGTACTTGTGTTCTTGTGTTTATGTTATCAAAGGACAGTGTCACCAGTGATATAATTACCATGGACAAAATATTGCTTGGAATAATACTTTAAAATTATCCTCACATTCTCCCTTAGATAATTAATCGATTTATCTGTATTTACTTCAGTTATAAAATTTAAGACATGTTATTTTCTTAGTATGAAGTAAGCTTGACTCCTCAGTAGAACAGAATACGGTGATGTGATACAAAAATTTGAGTTCAGTTTCTGTATGAGGTGTTGCTATTTTATCTCAGCTTGTCGTGGCATCTGTCAGTAATTCAAGTTTAGTCACAAAAGCACCATAAAAGTAATTGTGCTATGTAACAGAGTAATAAGTGGAGTTTAAAAGTAAGGTAATAATTGGGTTAAAGGGGAGTAAACAACGATTCAGGCAAGTCAGAGTTTAGAGTAAGAGGAGCAGAGTGAGTGAGTATGAAGAAAGTTTTGGGAGTTGGTGTCAGTAAGGAACACTTTAGGTGAGTGTAAGTGACTAGTTGTAGGCGTGATGTGGACGGGTCTCAGACGAATTACTGTTGAGTCATGGATGTGACGGTGGGAGGCGGATGGAGGATCACGAGTTAGACATGGATGAGTCATGGACAGGATTCGAACAAGTCTACGCTGAGTCAAGGACAGATGACCGCCGAATGAATGGGTGAAATAAATCATGAAATATATATATAGCAGATCACCGTACGAGCTAACAGCGAGTTAACCCCACGAGCCCAGCCATCACGACCAAGGTTTTCAATTATAATCAACCTTTTCCAATTTAAATTTAATCAGTATTTTTCTTTTCTCTGAGAGTCGTTCATATTTTCATCAAAGACTGAGTGTATATGATGCCATTATGACTTAATATTTTTTTATGTTAATTTTTTTCTTGTTTCCTCTATATTGACGATGATTAAAAAGAGAGATTTTGGAACCTCGTTAAATGTGGAATCCCCAAGGAGCTCCACATTCTCTCCAAACCCATTCAAATGGAACTTTGGAACCTCCTAAACTGTCCTGGAGCAATTGTTTAGGTTAGGTTTAGGATTCGACCAAGGGGGATAGTCTTTCAGTGGGTGGGTCAGTCAGTTACTCGAGGAAGACCTTCATATGGCTGCCATGTTTAATATCACAGCCGGTATTTCTGGCGCTGTGTATAACTGTAGTCGTTTGTAAATGAATGAATACGAATATATAATGGCTCTTAAGATCACTCACTACCCTAACCTGACTTGATCCTAAGGTAACTCAACTAAGCGAACTTGAAACATGAGTTTACAAACCTGGCCTAAAAGAGAGTACCTAACCTAACCCAGCCCACTTAATGGCTGTGCAAATCTAAGCCAACATAACTCAGACATAGAGCACTGGGCATGGCTGGCTGCTCACACCATACCCACATTCATATTCTACAAGTGTTGAACGCTCTAGAAAAACGCCCGATGTAATTAGGAACAAAAATGAATTGCGTAAAGGAAATATGATACACTGAACTTATTTTTTCACTGAGGGTTTTCTTTGATTTTTTTTATTGCACAGATGAGACTTAAACGTCATCAGGCTCAGGTAATGTATAGAGGACAGCGCCATATTTTTTAACTAATTTTCGAATTTGTTTAAAAAAAAATCATAAATCTAACGTGTGTGTTTTTCTCTCCGTAGGTGAGTTATGCTGTCAGGTGTTCGAGAGATGCCTCCTCACCTGTCACTGTTGCCAGGACAGGTGAGCATCACGTTCAGGCTGTCACTGTTGCCAGGACAGGTGAGCACCACGTTCAGGCTGTCACTGTTGCCAGGACAGGTGAGCACCACGTTCAGGCTGTCACTGTTGCCAGGACAGGTGAGCACCACGTTCAGGCAGTCACTGTTGCCAGGACAGGTGAGCACCACGTTCAGGCTGTCACTGTTGCCAGGACAGGTGAGCATCACGTTCAGGCTGTCACTGTTGACAGGACAGGTGAGTACCAAGTTCAGGCTGTCACTGTTGCCAGGACAGGTGAGCATCACGTCCAGTCTATCACTGTTGCCAGGACAGGTGAGCATCACGTTCAGGCTGTCACTGTTGCCAGGACAGGTGAGCACCACGTTCAGGCAGTCACTGTTGCCAGGACAGGTTAGCATCACGTCCAGTCTGTCACTGTTGCCAGGACAGGTGAGTACCAAGTTCAGGCTGTCACTGTTGCCAGGACAGGTGAGCACCACGTTCAGGCTGTCACTGTTGCCCGGACAGGTGAGCACCACGTTCAGGCAGTCACTGTTGCCAGGACAGGTGAGCACCACTGACACCACGTTTCTTGTAATAGGAGGAAATTATTCGCGGGAAATTTCAAATGAAGACACAAAAATTGACTTTATTCGTTACAGACTATACAATGTAAGTCTCTCTCTCTCTCTCTCTCTCTCTCTCTCTCTCTCTCTCTCTCTCTCTCTCTCTCTCTCTCTCTCTCAGAGTATTGATATAAAATACACTACCTCCTGGCCAACACATAGTCCATCTGGGCACTACACAAACTGTTTTGGAATTTTTTATCATATTTTTGAGTAAATATTTTTGAGGCGGGTGACACCGCAAAAAACACGTGGATGGGGGAGTATTGGCCAAGTGACAGTAATCTGGGGGGAGCCGAGAGGGGATATGGCCGCCCTCCAATACACACAAATCCAATAAGTCTCCCACCTGGTCAACATTTTTCTTTTTATTTAGTTAGTTTTGCCGTTTTTGGGGCGATATTTTTCTTTATTTTTCACTTTGCCTCTTGAGAGAAAATGTGTAATACTTTGTTTTCCTTTTGGACTTCCTTTCGCTTAGAAGAACAACTGTTGTGAGAAAGTAGAGACAACTTTCTTTGGAGAAGGAACAGTTGTGGAATGTTGACTCAGATTAAGGTCAATGTTCAATCAGAAATGTCAACACAGGTAAGGGGTTTTACAGGTACAGGTGAAGTCATATCCACTTTATAATAACAATATCGTCAAGTAAGAGCAAAACTGTGTAAGTACCTGAAGACTATAGAGTTACACCTCGCTAATCAACATCCTGGTTACCTGTGCTGTGTCCAGGTGTTGCGATGGTGTTAAGATGAATTTTGTTTTTGTTGTGTTCTCATTTGTCGTGATCTGTCGTTTCCTCCTTCATAATTGTTTAGGTGTTATTATCGGCTACTTTCCTCTGTGCTTTCCTTCGTCCTGTTGCCATTTCCCATCAACTGTGTCCTCTCTGTACTCTATCCAGTTCTCGTCCTCAACCACTCATCTCCCTTATCCAGATGCTATCCCTGCCACTCCCACTCACCATCACTACAACCTCGCCACTCACCACAACCTAACCACTCACCACAACCTAGCCGCTCAGTACCTGGCAGACGGTGTTGAACTGACCTTCCTGCTTGTACGAGTAGTACCTGCCAGACGGTGTTGAACTGACCTTCCTGCTTGTACGAGTAGTACCTGCCAGACGGTGTTGAACTGACCTCCCTGTTTCTACTAGAAGCACCTGCCAGACGGTGTTGAACTGACCTTCCTGCTTGTACGAGTAGTACCTGCCAGACGGTGTTGAACTGACCTCCCTGCTTCTACTAGAAGCACCTGCCAGACGGTGTTGAACTGACCTTCCTGCTTGTACGTGTAGTACCTGCCAGACGGTGTTGAACTGACCTCCCTGTTTCTACTAGAAGCACCTGCCAGACGGTGTTGAACTGACCTCCCTGCTTCTACTAGTAGTTCCTGCCAGACGGTGTTGAACTGACCTCCCTGCTTCTACTAGTAGCACCTGACAGACGGTGTTGAACTGACCTCCCTGCTTCTACTAGTAGCACCTGCCAGACGGTGTTGAACTGACCTCCCTGCTTCTTCTAGTAGCACCTGCCAGACGGTGTTGAAGTGACCTCCCTGCTTCTACTAGTAGCACCTGCCAGACGGTGTTGAGCTGACCTTCCGGAATACTAACACTGACGATTATAAATTCAAGTAAATTTTCTTCTTATGAATAATTGGAACTCATTTGGTTTTCCTTTGATTTAGATTTGGGATATAAGTAATTAGATTCTTTTATGAAGGGAATTCGAATATTTAGGGTATTTAATTTTTTATGTAAATTCCGAATAGGTTTCCTCATATTTTTATTAATCAGTAAATTTTGAGTTTTTCTTCCTTTTTTTTGTAAGCACAAACTACTAATATGACCTAAGGCTTTAAAGAAGGATTTTTTTTTTTGTTAAACTCCAAAAGGTGGTTAAATACAGGTTAACTTCAAGGAGATCTTCAGCTTTAATTTCATCATTATTTTTTTGGTGTGTTGTGGACATATACCAAGTCTAGAGAATATTCCAGACTTTGAATTTTAAGTAAAAGTTTTTCATTATTTTTATTAATGATTTTTATTTCGGTTTCGTGTAACTAAATTTGCTGTCTTAGGTAAAGCGAGAATATATACACAAGATGAAGGCCTCTCTCTCTCTCTCTCTCTCTCTCTCTCTCTCTCTCTCTCTCTCTCTCTCTCTCTCTCTCTCTCAGTCATCAGCGTAAGGCAGATGTAATTGAGACTGAAAGAGGCGCACCCCCAACTTATAATTTATGCCTGATAAGGAGAACGACACACCCGCCATGATCAGGTAAGGGTGGCAGGGCGAGGGGCCGTCTCTCTTGTGGGGTTGACGCTAACAAGGGGCTAATGCTGGGACGTTTTACCACTCGAATGGGAGACTGAGACTTGGTTTGATAATAATAATAAACAGTTGCCAGTTTTTTTTACAGTGAGTGTATCTTTCAATTTGACACCTGGTTATAAATACATTGGTTGAGGGGTTAGGTTAGGTTAGGTTTCTTTGGGGAGCGGCGGGGGCGTAGAGACTAGTAGGTTGATGGCAGTGATTCCTTTCGTCACTACTAACTAACAAAGGTAGAAAGATTACGTTAGAGAAGATCTCCTCCTCCTCCTTCTCTTCCTCCTTCTCTTCCTCTTCCTCCTCCTTCTCTTCCTCTTCCTCCTCCTCCTGTTTGACACTGCAGGCCACGCACTCAGCATCCCGGCTCGCAGCTCATGTCATTGGATTATGTGACACAAAAACCTTCGCCAGTCTCAACTAAGAACCCTAAACCGCCCCGTCCTCACAGTACTATTAACACCCATGATGGCTTCTGGCATAGAGATGAGACTCGCCTGCCGCTCCGGGGGGTGAGGTGTGTCGCTCTCTCTACCAAGTGCCGGGTATTGATGTCATTATAGTGGTTGGTCGTTATTTTCCGTCGCTCGTCTGGGAGAGGCGAGTAATCCCACGAAAGTTGGCTAAAAGTTTGATGCATATTGATATTGAATCAGCCTGGAGTCTCGCACCCTCACCTTGTCTCCCTCGCCTATTTTTTTCCCCCTCTCGGAGCTTCACCCACCCTTCCCACCCCCCCCCCTCCCACCCCCCTTTCTCACCCACCCCACACGGATGCTTAGTTAAGAGTGTGTGAAAGTAGTTACAGCGTTCATGTTGGTGTCGTCTCAAAGTTCATGCTGATGCCATCACGACCTGGAAAAGTTAACTTCCTCCACCGGCATCATCATTATTGTCAGAAATTTGTATTTATCAGTACGGTATCATCATTATTATCGTCGTAGTCATCAGTTCCATCATCATCATTGGTTTTATTGTAGCTGGTTTGCAGAGTAGTGAGTTATTATACAGGCAATTCATATGTAAAATATCCCTATCTTATATAAAGCTTTTAACATGGAGTGACACAATTACTTTAGGCTACACCTGACCCCCGTGTTGTAGTAGACCCCCTCAACCTGCGCACCGCCAACACGAACAGTCAGCTGGATCAACCTAACCAGACGGGGGAAGGGTGGCCCGCAATATAATCTGGGCCAGCGAAAAGGCATCCCAAAATCATTTTCAGGTAAATTTCAGGTAAGCCTCCGTAATTCCGCAGAGCTCGCGTTATAAGTGTGTTAAGTCAGTTTGTGTGGCGTGGGAGTACACGTAATCTTTTAGTGGATGTTTATTTTGTGTTACATTATTATTAAATTGTGTTCATTGGTGCTTCGGCCTGTGTTGGTGTTCATGTATTTAACGTCCGCTAGATACATTATTTTTCAGTTGTTGTGTATTTTTTCTCCACTTGTCACTTGTTGTTCCTTCTACTCACCCTTGTTCCCCTCCTCCTCTTCCTTGTTCCCCTCCTCTTCCTTGTTCCCCTCCTACTCTCCCTTGTTCCCCTCCTCCTCTTCCTTGCTCCCCTCCTCCTCTTCCTTGCTCCCCTCCTCTTCCTTGTTCCCCTCCTCTCCCTTGTTCCCCTCCTACTCTCCCTTGTTCCCCTCCTCCTCTTCCTTGTTCCCCTCCTCCTATTCTTCCTTATTCCCCTCACCTTACTCTCCCCTCCTACCTTCCCTTGTTCCCCTCCCCCCTACTCTCCCTTGGCTATTTGGTGAGGGGGAGGGAGAGATCGTGCCAGTGTATCGATTAGGTTCGAGCGAGAACAAAGCCCCTCTGAGGCTAATTCCTTGATTTGCATCCAGTACGTCGCCACTTTGAAACCCCGGAGGAGCCCTTGGGGAGTGGAGCTCACAGTGAACCTTGTGGGGAACTCTACGGGGAAAGGAACCCACGGGGAACTTTGTTTGGAGCCCAAGGAGAGAGGAACCCACGGTGAACCTAGAGAGAGAGAGAGAGGAGCCTAAAGGGAGCCTGGGGGTGTATGGCTGTTAACCCAGGATGAAGGTTGGAGATGGAGTGATCTAGTGGAGCTCAGATGAGTAACTTGACATGTCATATAATAGCGTTAAAGGAAGACCCGGGGAAGAGGGAGCAGGGGATTTAGGGATGACCGAGTGAGAGAGGGAAGCGAGGGAGTAGGAAGGGAGGCCAATTGTGATGGGTTTAGGGGATTGCTGTAAGATGGATAGTTGTAGGGGAAGGTGGGCAGGGGAGGAGGGGTAGGTGAGTGGGGGAGGGAGGATGGAGGGGTAGGTGAGAATGGAGGGGTGTGTGGGTAGGGGGGGAGAGATGGAGGGGTAGATGGGTAGGTAGGTTGGAGAAGGGGGTGGGGGGGAAATGCTGACCTTAGGTAGGGGGATTGACGAACATAAGAAAATAAGGAGTCTGCAATAGGCCGGTTGGCCGGTGCATGGCAGCTCCTGTCGAGAGTTACTACCACTCTCTATCATGCATGAATCTATCCAGCCTCCCTTTGAAACTTTCCAGCGTTCCAACACTTACTCCAAGGTTGCTAAGCTTGTCCCACTCGTCCATCACCCTATTTGTAAACCAGTTCCTTCCTATCTCCCTCCTAAACCTAAACTTATCCAACTTGAATCCGTTGTTCCGAGTCCTATCCTGCTCGGATATTATAAGAACTTTATCTATATCACCTTTATTGATTCCTTTCACCCACTTGATTACTTCTATCATATCTCCCCGCACTCTTCGTCTTTCTAGGGAATGCAAGTTTAGTTTCTTTAACCTATCCTGATATGGAAGGTATCTAAGTCCGGAATCATTTTCGTCATTCTTCGCTGCACCGACTCTAGTGAATTGATATCCATTCTATAATACGGGCACCAGAACTGAACCGCATAATCGAGGTGCGGCCTGACTAGCGCAAGATATAGTTGCAATAAGACCTCTGCACTCTTATTACTTACACTTCTAGATATAAAACCCAATACTCTGTTTGCCTTATTTCGAACATTAACGCACTGTTTTCTAGGCCGTAGGTCCGGGCTTACAAGTACGGTGGATGAGGTAGGGAATCATGGAGGAGTTTTTGGGAAGGTGACGGGAGTATAGTAGGGAGTGAGGGAGGAAAGAGGTAATGAGGGAGTGTTTGGATGAATTAAGGAAGGTAATTAGGAGGAAATAGGGGAGTGGTGAATGAGGGGAAAAGGGGGACAAGAACATTGTTAAAGGGGGGGATAGGAAGAAACAAGAGAAGCAAATTTCTCACTTTTGCTAGAGAGAGAGAGAGTTAGGGAAGGGTGTTGCCGCAAAGGGGAGGGGACAACCTGCCCGGGGTGATTAAGGCGAGGGGACCGCCTCACGTGAAAAGGAAGGAAGGGAGGGAAGGGAGAGAGGGAGGGGAGGAAAGAGAGAAAGGGTGAGGGAAAGGATAGAGTAATGGGAGGGGGAGAGTGAAGGGAGGGGTGTAAAGGGAGAGAGGAGCCACTCACCTGGGCGGACCCCGGTCATCATCACTCATTATTCCCGTGCAGCGCTCATTAGTCGCCTCGCTTCGTTACCTGGCGAGACCTGCCGTGGAGTCGCCCCCACCGCCGACGCTCATGGCTCTCCCCCCCATCATCCTCCTACCCCACACGCCACTCCCTCCGCACCCACTCTCTCCCTTTCTCTAGGGTGTCAACCTGCTGGGTGATCCTCCCTGCAGCAGCCTATCCCTTCGCCCACTCCCCCGATTGCTACCACCTCTGTCAGGCGGCCTCCACCCACTGCCTTCAGCCCTGTCCAGCCCCGCCTCCCTTAGCGTCCCACATCAACCTTCCCCAACCTCTTTGGCCGCCCACACCACCTTCCTCCCACTCCCTTGGCCGCCCACCCCACCTTCCTCCCACCCCCTTGGCCGCCCACACCACCTTTGACCGCCCACACCACCACCCCCTACCCTGCGCTCCTTTACTTGTGAGTATCGACGTTCAGTGCGTGTCAGAGACGTTGGCTTTCACATCGATGTCACCTGGGGCCGAGTGTATACAAGGGTGTGGGTGATGTGAGGCCCGAGGAAGGATGGGCGTGATAGAGGCTGGTGGGTGTGTGGATGTGGAAGGGGGGTGGGTGTGTTGGGTGCGGAGAAAATGAGCTCGGCGGTGACTGTTGTGTGGGCGTGGGAGGAGGATGGGCGTGGGGGAGGTTGGTGCGTGTGTGCGCGCGCTCACGGGAGGATGGGCGTGGAAGAGGCTTGTGCGCACGTGGGAGGATGGGCATGGAAGAGGCTGGTGTGGGCGCGGGAGTAGGATGGGCGTGGGAGAGGCGTGAGTCGACATCTGGGGAGCACCTTGCTGGGTGGGAAGACTGTGGGGGGTGCATTATTAATGGAGCCACTGTCCTGGGTTTAGCTGCAGCACCTTTATTCCACGCCCTCACACGCCTCCACGCCCACACTGCCAGCCCCAGTACACCACGCCTTCACACGCTTCCACGCTGCCAGTCCGAATATAACACGCCCTCCAGGCACGCACGCCTCTAGCCCAGCTACACCGCGCTCTATACCCATGCCTCACACACCACTCCTACACCTCCAGTATCACGCCCAACACACCACGCCCACACCCCCTGACACCACGCCCACACCCCCTGACACCACGCCCACACCCCTAACACCGCACCCTCACCCTTAACACCACGCCTACACCATTAACACCACGCCCACACCCTAACACTACGCCCACATCCCTAACACCATGCCCACGTCCCTAACACCATGCCCACGTCCCTCACACCACGCCCACACCCCTAACACCACGCCCACACCCCTAACACCACTCCCACACCTTTTACACCACGCCCACACCCATTACATCATGCCCACACCCCTAACACCATGCCCACACCCCTACCACCACGCCCACACCCTAACACCACGCTCACACCCTTAACACTACACCCACACCCCAACACTACACCCATACCCTTTAACACTACACCCACACCCCACACTACACCCAACACACCATCGCACCCAACATCACACCCAACACCACACCAATACCGCACCCAACACACCACCAATACCACACCCAACACCACACCAATACCACACCTAACACCACACCTAACACCACACCAATACCACACCCAACACCACACCAATACCACACCCAACACCACACCAATACCACACCCAACACCACACCAATACCGCACCCAACACACCACCAATACCACACCCAACACCACACCAATACCACACCCAACACCACACCAATACCACACCCAACATCACACCCAACACCACACCAATACCACACCCAACACACCCTCACACCCAACACCACACCAATACCACACCCAACACCACACCAATACCACACCCAACACACCCTCACACCCAACACCACACCAATACCACACCCAACACCACACCAATACCACACCCAACACCACACCCAACACCACACCACCACACCCAACATATACCAGGCATTACAGTTGTGTGCGTACAAAGCTTTGTAAATGGTCAACCGGAGTTACCCTAATGTGCACCCGCCCGCCTACACTGTCGAATTTTTTGTCGAAATTAACTGTTATTGTCGACTGTTTATTTGTGAGTCAGTAGTGATGTTTGTCTTATTTTTCACATTCATGTATTTGTTTTATTCTACCGTTTTGTTATTTGTTTTTGTCCGTTTGTTTGTTTTTGTTGATTTCGGTTTTTGTTTTTATTTTCTTTATTTGGTATTTTATTTGTTAACGCCGTATTATTTCGTCATTTTTGTTTGTGGATAATTTTTATAGGTTGACTTATTTAGTTTTTTCTTTTTTTTTCTTTAATTATTACTCATTGCCTTCTTTAACTACGTCATTCTCTTGTTGACTTCGTGTTTGTGTGTGTGTGTGTGTGAAGCCAAGCCAAGCGAGGTCACCAGAGAGCCAATTTTAGGTCAACTCCGGGTCATGGGTCGAAGCTTCGAAATTCGTCATTATGCGCAACGCCAAAGTACTTGTTTTGCGCACTCTTGGAATCCTAGTTAGGGGGTGGGATGTGTGGGTGGGTTGGTAACGATGATAAACACTTACTATCGACTGTAATATTGAACTAACCAATTAAGTAGTCATTAATGTCGAGTAGTGCCAGAGGATTCCAAGATTGCGCATATTACCCAAGATAGTGTAGATGATCATGAACGACCCATATTACATACATACATACATATACATACATACATACATACATACATACATACATATATACATACAGCAAGCGTCGTTTAGAGATAACATACTACTACATACACGTAAACTTTTTAGTATACACACAGTCTTCTTAGTATACAGAGTAAACCGTATTATTGCAGACTCTACCTCAATATACACCCAAGTCTTATTAGTAGCTACACGTGCCATTAGTCTGCCACTAATAAGACAATTCGTATCCTTGTCATCCTTTACCTCCCCCTCCCCTCTCCCTCATCACCACCACCTGCATGTCTCCCTCCTTCCCCCTCCCTACGTCCCTCCCCCGCCCATCCATCCCCCTCTCTTCCCTCCAGACTTCCCCTGATTGGCTGGGTGCTCTGGTCGCTGAGGAAATGGATTCTCATTGGTCAGGCCATCTCGCTGTGTCTTGCGTGATGGATGACTCGAGTAATTGAGTCGTTTCACTTTATTGATTGTAATCTTGAATTGTTTGCTTCTCTGGGGTGGTTTGTTTGTGACTATGCGTTGTTTAAGTTGTTTGTGACTGATACACGTTGTTTGAGTTGCTTGTGACTTCGTTGTTTGTGTTTTTGTGACTAAGCGTTATTTATTTTAGTTGTTCTTTGTGACTTTCAATTCTGTTTGTTATTGTTGCTGATGGGATTGTTTGTTTGTTTGTCCGTAGATGTTGTTTGTTCCTACTGACATTGTTTGTTTGTCTGTCTCACCAGCGTTATTCTGTTACTTTTCATTTTAACATTTTTTCCCCCTTTTTAACCTTGCTTTCGTTCGCTATTTCTCGTTGTTAAATTATTTCCGCAGTGAAAGTTTGTTGTGAGGGAATCCTATTAACTTTAGCCCATTGTGTAGGAATGATATTAACTTTCTTTTGTTCCGTTGTTGTGTTAGGATCCTGTTAACTTTCTCCCGTTTTTTAGGGGGGGGGGGGTCTGTAGGAATCCTGTTACCCTGTTCTGTTGTGATGTAAATTTTCTCTTGTTCTGTTGTGGTTCTGTTGTGTTAACTTTCTTTGGTTCTGTTGTGTTAACTTCCTCCTGTTAACTTTCTGTTGTTGTTTAAGAATTCTGTTAAGATTTTCGTTATTTGTTCACTCTTCTTTGTCCTCTTATTGCCATCTGTCCCTTCCCTCTTTCTTCCTATTTTTTCATACCTGTTCTTCTATCCTTCTCCCTGCTATCTCTCCTGTTATCGCTACACTTGTTGTTCATTATCTCCTGTTATTGTTACATCTGTTATTCGTTATATCTTGTGATTGTTATTCCTGTTTGCTATCTCTCCTGTTATCGTTACATCTGTTATCTCTCCTGTTATCGTTACATCTGTTATCTCTCCTGTTATCGTTACATCTGTTATCTCTCATGTTATCGTTACACCTGTTATCTCTCATGTTATCGTTACACCTGTTATCTCTTCTGTTATCTTTACATCTGTTATCTCCTGTTATCTTTACATCTGTTATCTCCTGTTATCATTACACCTGTTAACGTTACACCTGTTATCTCTCCCTCTCGGTGTTTTTCCTCGTGGTGTTTTATTTCCCTCTTGTTTCTTAGCTATTGTCGTCAGTGTCACACCGTACGTGAGGTATCCTTCCCGCCCCCCTCCCAGATGAGTCTCTTTATCTGTGTCGAGGCTTTGGCACGGAGCGAGTGAAACCCTAAAACACAATGCAGGTATAGACTGAGGCGAGGATGTACCCTAGAGGTGGAGGTAGAGGAAGGGACGAACATTGAGGTAAACTACAGATTTACCTCAAAAAAAACCCCAAAAAACACACGACCAGGTTGTTGTTGTTTTTCTTTGATTAGTCCGTCCCAGAAGTACACTCACGGTAGATTAGAACCGATGGTAAACTAAGCTAGAAAGAAGAAAAAGTTCGATTGCATTTAAGGCGTTGGTACTCCCTGAAGCACACTCCAGGACCCTGAAACGTACTGCAGGTTGCACTCCAGACGGTGATGCACCCTGAAACACTTTCCAGGGAGTATTTAAGACTCTTGGCACACACGGAAATCTAACCCGAACATACAACGAGCACTGGTGAACCCTGAAATCCATCGCGGATACACAAAAAATACTGATACACTCTCAAAACCAATTCGGGTTGACAAGACGTATTCATACACCCTAAAATCCTCCCGGGATAGACAAAAAGACTCGGTTACACTGAAGCTCACTCCAGGTATACAAGAAGACAAGTAAACCCATAAGTCTGGGTGTAGTATTATTGGGGTGTGTGTAGGAGCTCTTTCCTCCCGCCTGTCCAGTTTGTAATACCGCTGACGACTGCTGGGTTTGTCCCGGCACCGTCAAATAAGTTATTTTTTGTTATGATTGTCCTCGGTGATTGACTATTGTCCTCGGTGATAGAGATGGGAACGAGATCCTCCCGGGTGACGTCACGCGTCGTCCAGTCGCTCCTGGACCCAATCAGCCCTGGACCAATCAAGCCAAATTAGCCAATCAGCGGTCGTGATGGAAAACCCGGATATCCCCTTCAGGACCACCCATCCTCCCCTCTCTCTTCTCTTCCTTCTCTTTCTTGTCGGAGGAACCGCGGCCCGTCAGGTGAGCGGTGAGGGCCTGCCAAGCACTACGTCCGGAAATTGTGACGATTGACGCCCCAATATTATTTTTTATTCGGTTTTCATTTATTGCATTAACAATTTTCGTCGTGCTGTCCGCTGGTACAAATTTCGAGGAAGGAGAGTTAATTAGTTTGGAGTGGCGGCCCCGACACTTGCCGTGTCGCGGGGAGGAGAGTGTTACGGTGACTGGAGACACAGGTCCCCGTAACGCCTCTCTCCCTCCCCACGCCCTCAACTCTTCACATTATGCAAGGGGCGACGGCGAGGGGAAAGTGAGAGGGATGTCACTGGGATTGGAGTCTGCCTTTGTTTCCTCTGTGAGGCATTACGTGTTATCACCAGTAAGATTTTTACGTCAACATGTTTCGTAATTTACCGATGTTGCTGAGGAAGACAAGAACCCCACTGTATGAAGCACCTTGACAGTGAGAGACTTTTATTAACATTTGTGGTTGAAAGGTTTGGGGATTGTTTCCAGGTAAACTGCATGTAATGTATGCAGGCACACCCACGGGATAATGACAACCCTTGAAGCCGTTTGTCAGGTCACGTTAGGGCAATCCTTAGACTTCATGCAAAGATTTATGTTTAATGTTGCCGCACTCCCTGTAAAAGCTACACGTAGTTTTGTATCTTCCATCAAGTCGTTTCATTTGGGAGTTGAGTTTGTTGAGTTTCCTCTTCTACTGCACAAGCTCACGCCAGTAAGTCTGAGATCCAACTGTAATTAAATAATATAGTTTTCAGGTCATTTGGTAAGAGTAAAGGGATGGACAAAGCTTAAGGGTGGTAAGAGCATTATGTAGGCAGGCGGCGAGGAGGAGGAGAGGGTGAGGTAACGTGTAAATGATAGATACATGACCTTTATCCCTGCTTGTAATGTGTTGGTGATGCATGTTTCTCCCTCTTCCTTCACACTCGTAAAACCTTAACGACGGATATTTCACGTCTATTATCCGTGTTCGTGATGTATAAAGAATAGACGCTTGACAATCTTTATTCCTGCTCGTAATGCGTAAATGGTGGATACGTCTTAGTCATTAGGAGCGCTCGTAACTTGTTAATGGTGACCTAATTTAGTGTTGTAGTAGGAGCCGGGGTAGACGAGACGCCAGGCTGCAGTGCTGGTCGATACCTGAGTGCATAGACCGTGGCCTCAACACCGTCGCCTGTGTATTGATCAGCCTTCAAGGAGGAATGTTGAGGCGACGTCCACACTCCTCTAATTACCGCCAGTATTCATATGTAAGACTCTTATGGCCCATATCATAAAAACGTCGTCAGCACGAGCAATCGACAGTGCTTGGCGTTCCACTTCAC
This sequence comes from Homarus gammarus, assembly GCA_958450375.1. Classification (NCBI taxonomy): domain Eukaryota; kingdom Metazoa; phylum Arthropoda; class Malacostraca; order Decapoda; family Nephropidae; genus Homarus; species Homarus gammarus. Next base: position 6,123,681 of record CAUDMG010001490.1, read on the forward strand.
TGCACAATGACTTGTATGAAAGCTGTACCAGGCGAACATTAATGTCCGTAACATAAAACCCGCGTCAGCACAAGCAATTAAGAGCGCCTTGTGTTCCCCTCCACTCCACAGTGACACTAATGGAAGCTCAGGCAGGCGAGCTTTCGCCTGTCTTATGACTCCACTGGCATTCTTTATGGTAGTAACTTTACCATTCAAATGGGTCTGTTTAGATACAGCACATTGAAGACTAACCTTTCGGTACACAGCGTAGCCGGCACTGCACTTTTCCACCATTCACTTTTCCAAATGTAAAGTACAGTACTTATTCTGCAGTTTGGTCGACTGGGGCCGCCCCGCTCAGTGGCCGGCTGCAGGACTCTAATCTCGATCGTTGGGTCAGGAAACCAGTGCTAAATCTATACACGGCCACTGCTCGCCCTCCTTAGCACTGACTACGTCTTAAAACTCAACCATAGCCACCGTCATTTATTCTTAGGCAGATGTAAAGATAAGACCCTGCCTCATAGATATCGGCCAAATGTCCGTCGGCTCGATGTCCGTTCGGTCAAATGTCCATCGGTGAAACGTCCGTTGGCCAAATGTCCTTCGGCCATCTGTCCGGCCACGATTCATTAGCAGTATATATAGGTCCACACTGATTAGTCTTCTGTCTATGGCTAAAACTACATCATCCAAGACGTATATCCCCCCATCGCCCTCCCCCACTACCCCTCGCCCTCCCCCACTACCCACCCCCACTACCCACCCCTCGCCCTCCCCCGCTACCCACCCCTCGCCCTCCCCCACGACCCACCCCTCGCCCTCCCCCACGACCCACCCCCACGACCCTCCCCCACTACCCTCCCCCACTACCCTCCCCCACTACCCACCCCCACTACCCACCCCTCACCCCCCACCCCTCACCCCCCCACTAACACCCAAAACCAAACCCGCGTATTCTGAAGTATTTATTGATTCTGCCCTTAAACTCGCCTACTGTTGGTATTTACAGCCTCTAGGCCTTTACCTCCTCGCACTCTCTTGGTGGAGGCTTGAGCGAGAACACTAAGGTAAGTGAGCACCAAGAATACAGCCTTCAAGCGTTGGCCGGACTCTTGTGATACTGAGTAATACAGATGAGTGAGACAGGTGTATTGTGGCTGGCCTGGTGGACGGTGATTGAGTGTGAGAGGTGAGAGGAGCCGGATAGTGGGGATCTCTGGCTGGGGGAGAGGATGGAGGAGCTGGCTAGGTGAGGGGAGGGAGGATCCAGATAGTGATGATTTCTTGCAGGATGAGAGGAGGAAGGGGCCGGATAATAATGGTGACTTGGCTGGATGAGAGGAGCCGGATTGTGTGAACCTTCGTCAAGATGAAACGAAGACGGTGATGATGGGTAATAAGGAAATCAAGTTAGTTTTAAGAAGAGGATGGAGGAGGAATCGTAAAAGACCTCTGACCCGACGAGGCAAAGAAAATGGGGTATTTTACTTAATTAACGACATAAACAAATACCGGTATATACTGATTTAATTGAAGGTGTGTGTGTGTGTGTGTGTGTGTGTGTGTGTGTGTGTGTGTTTCGTGATGAAGGTGGGTGGATCTCGCCGTCCTACACACACACACACACCGCTGGGACCTTAACCCTGGGATGTCTTAATTCTGTGTGACTGGGAAAACAATACCTGACTCACCTGCTTTACTCTTTGTACGTAAGAACTAGACTACACCTTGATGATGAAGTGATACAGACTGATGAGTTTGACCGATAAACACGAGCTATAGATAGAAAACATTTAAGTAACCTTTAGTGATATCGTTCAAGTACATACTGCTAACTGGTGCTCTCTCTCTCTCTCTCTCTCTCTCTCTCTCTCTCTCTCTCTCTCTCTCTCTCTCTCTCTCTCTCTCTCTCTCTCTCTCTCAAACGACACCTGAAGGGACAATTATCGTTTATCGATATTGTGCATTGCGGCCATGATTTTTTTTTTAAACCTCCCATCTACCACCGCCACCTTCTCCTCTCCCTCTTTAATGTTTTGCCTTTCTTCTGTCTCTTCCTTCCTTTACTCTACCCTCTTACTCTGCCCTCCTCTTTTACTCTATCTTTTATCCTTCGCTTTTATTCTACTCTCTTTCCTTTACCCTCCTCTTCTCCTTCCCTCCTTCGTCTCCTCCCCTCTTACTCATCCCTCTTCTCCCTTTACTCCAATTCATCCCCAAATAATGATAATAATCCTGTTGTGATAATAATAATAATATCATCATCATCATCATCATCAGTAACAGTATCAGTCCTGACAGGTGTTCATATATGGGGCGATTAGGAAGTGTGATCCAGGTGTGTTGTGGTGTATTTATCATTATCAACAAAGATATTCCTCACCTTTATCTTGTTTGCATCTCAGAAATTGTTTGCATAACCCCTGATTGTTGTTTACAGTACTCCAGAAATTGTTTACACTGCCCCAGAAATTGTTTACGCTACCCCAGAAATTGTTTACGCTACCCCAGAAATTGTTTACACTGCCCCAGAAATTGTTTACGCTACCCCAGAAATTGTTTACACTGCCCCAGATATTGTTTATACTACCCCAGAAATTGTTTACATAACCCCAAAGGTAAATAAAGATAATGGTTGAGAGGCGAGGTTTTGTGGCCTGGCGCACCATGAAATTGTATGTGGTAACCTGAGAGTTCTTTCTGTCTCTATACTGTTTCTTAGTTTCTTGTTTGTTTGTCTGGACATATTTTACCATCGTGCATTATAAAAAAAAGAGCGATAAAATCTGTAAAAATTAAACCCCTCAAAAATACAACACCTGAAAAACAACACAGTATACGCTAAAATAATGACCCCCCCCCCCCTCCTAAATTAATAACTCATCTGTCCCCTACCTCTCCCTGCCTCAGAAAAAAAAATAAAGAAAATAAAAAACTTCTAAATAATTACGAAAATTACTTGTTGGTATAATTTTGTTATTACGTGCCGCATTATTTTGTTTTGTTTGTTTTACTTGTGTGTGTGTATGTGTGTGTGTGTGTGTAAACTTGGATCGTCCTCATGCACACACAGTGATCTACTCTTTAGTCTTCAATACCATCTATGAACCCTGAGATTCGTGAACCTATGAATCCGAGACATCAATCTATGGGGGCCTGTGTGATGTCTCGGATTCACAGGTTTATGAGACTCCGGGTTCATGGATGGGATGGAGGACTGACAGGACCTTTTTTTTTCTGAGAGAGAGAGAGAGAGAGAGAGAGAGAGAGAGAGAGAGAGAGAGAGAGAGAGAGATAAAAATAATTGTAAGAGTTTTGTGTGCGTTCTTGTTCTCCTCTTGACTCTTCCCCCCCCCCCCTCTTATTATAAACTACTATCACCTCGTTAAAATAATATGATACTCGATAGTTACGAAGCCTTAATAGATGTTTTGAAGCTGATGTAGACGATAGTGTATGTAAATTACCGTAAAAAATTGAGTAGTTATGTTATATTTATTTTTTTTGGTAGTATTGATCTGTTTTGACTCTCAGGTGCTACTTATATTTGATTTTGTTGATTTCTTTTCAAATTAGTCATGATTTTTTTTTATGTGATCTAAAGTTGTACTCCTAACCATACCTTGACCTACCCTAACCACACCTTGACCTAACCCAACCACACCTTGACCCACCCCAACCACACCTTGATCCACCTCCACCACACCTTGACCCAACCCAACCACACCTTGACCCAACCCAACCACACCTTGACCCACCCCAACCACACCTTGATCCACCTCCACCACACCTTGACCCAACCCAACCACACCTTGACCCAACCCAACCACACCTTGACCCACCCCAACCACACCTTGATCCACCTCCACCACACCTTGACCCAACCCAACCACACCTTGATCCACCCCAACCACACCTTGATCCACCTCCACCACACCTTGATCCACCTCCACCACACCTTGATCCACCTCCACCACACCTTGATCCCCCCCCCTTCGATTCGCTCACGGAAAGCAACTCTCCAAAAGTGCAGGAGAGTGTTTAAAATTTGTTTCCTAACCTAACCTAATTTAGGAAGTCCTCATTTTGATACTATTGAGGACACATTATTTTTTGTGGATTACTATACAAATCCGACTGTTAGATCCTTCCTCATGATCTTCTTATGAGGGGAGAATATAATTATTGAACATTTTAATAGTCAGAATCCAGGACTTTATGACTAACTTACTCATGACAGGTGACGTTGATTGTTTTTTCTCTACTGTTATTCACCTCACCTGTAATGCGGCCAACACAGGTGAAGTCGTAATTCAGCTACATGGTATTATGTTCGTGATTTGTTTTGGTATGCAGGTGGTGTCAGGTGCAGGGGTAGGAGGGAGGGCTGGTGGGTGGGAGGAAGGGGCGTTAGGACGAGGGGGTGATGGGTGGTAGGACGAAGGGGTGGTGGATGGGAGGGCTGGTGGGTGGAAGGGGCTCTAGGTATAAGGGGCATTGGGTGGTATGGAGGGGGTAGTGGGTGGAAGGGGTCAGTGGGTGATGGGTGGGAGAGACGTTATTACCCCGGGTGAGAACACAAGAGGGTGTGCAGGGCGTGGTGTGGTATATAGATCAAGCAGGGACAATGAGCACTGTGTCGGCCCATTCCCCACCCTGCTAGTTTACCCCCAACTCTGGTATTGACCACTACACTCCTCTTCCTCCTCCTCCTTCCTCTTCCTCTTCCTTCCCCTTCCTTCCCCTTTCCTCCTTTCTCTTTCTCCCCTTCCTTCCCCTTTCCTCCTTTCTCTTCTAACCCTCCTTTATGACTCCTTCTTCTTCCCTTTCCTCCTCCTTTCTCTTCCCCTTTCTTTTACCCCATCTTCTTTCTTCCTTATCATACTTCTTTCTTCTCTACCTCTCCTCCCCCTCCAACACCTCCCCAACGCTTACTTCTTGGGCGTTTAGTTCCATAGCCCAAGCCAATGTTGTGTGTGTGTGTGTGTGTGTGTGTGTGTGTGTTGATGGTGGAAGAGATCGTGATGGTGTGGGTGGTCTTAGTGATGGTGTGGGTGGCGTTGGTGATGGTGTGGGTGGCGTTGGTGATGGTGTGGGTGGCGTTGATAATTGATGGAGGTAACGAGAGGTAATAGTGATAGGGACAGGTGATAGTGATGATGATGAGAAAGGTAGTAAAATAACTATGTTAATGGGTATAGTGTCGCAGGTGTGAGCTGGGAGGATAACCTAGCCATTTTCTGTTGATAGTGGTAGTAGTAGTGATGATGGTAGTAGTAGTGGTGATGGTAGTAGTAGTGGTAGTAGTAGTAATAGTGGTGATGGTAGTAGTAGTGGTGATGGTATTAGTAGTAGTGGTGATGGTAGTAGTAGTGGTGATGGTAGTAGTAGTGATAGTAGTAGTGGTAGTGGTGATGGTAGTAGTAGTGGTGATGGTAGTAGTAGTGGTGATGGTAGTACTAGTGGTGATGGTAGTAGTAGTGGTGATGGTAGTAATAGTGATGATGGTAGTAGTAGTGGTGATGATGGTAGTACTAGTGATGATGGTAGTAGTAGTGGTGATGATGGTAGTAGTAGTAGTAGTGATGGTAGTAGCAGTGGTGATGGTAGTAGTAGTAGTGGTGATGGTAGTAATAGTGGTGATGGTAGTAATAGTAGTGGTTGATGTATGATAGGGAGAGCTCAGTACAGCCACAGCCACCCCTCATACTCTGTAATGGTTTCTTGTGTCTGGTTTGTATCTGTGGTTTGTGTCAGAACCATTTTTTTTTACCCTTCTTTATGGTAAGTGGGACTGTGGCCTGGTGGTAGTTCGTGAGTGAGTGAACGAGAGTGAGTGAACTAGTGGGTGGGTGAGTGAACTAGCGGTTGAGTGAGTGAGTGAGTGAACGATTGAGTGCGTGAGTGAGTTACCAAATGAGTGAGGGAGTGTCTATCATAATTCACTCACATGTGCTCGTCTCTTCCACTGCCCACACTATATTCCATACCCCATAACTCTTGCCTCTATATCGACCACGTATTGTTCCTTTAGGCTCAGTGTTTCATGTGATTTTATTTCACACGTCATCTGATTTATTACAGGTGGAATTGACTGTAATAATCAATGTGTACCTGAAGTAAATATGTGCCTCTGTTTTGTTGATTTCCCTTAAGTATAATAAAATGCGCACACACACACACACACACACACACACACACACACACTATGTACGTTTTTATGAGTTATGTGTGTGTGTGTACGTGTGTACTTTCATAATTTTGTATTCTCTTGTACCTGTACCTGTTGGTGATTGGTGGTGTTATCCCTGTCCGGGGGGGGGGGGGGGGGGAAGGTACCTTAATTGACACCAGTTATATACCACATACAGTTTTATGTGACACTGAATCTATTATACTATTGGTGTTAAGAAGAATGAGGTGTGTTTATTACCTGCCGTGTTGGGTGAAGTGTAATGTAGGTATCTGTGTAGCCACTAGGTGTATGAGGTGTGTGTATTGGGTAAAATGAGGGATGGAGTTTACCACCTCATCCACCGAGTTACGACCTCCTCATCCTTATTAATGTTTGCTTACTGTAAGTCAGGTGGGGTGGGGGAGGAGGGTGACCGACTCTGCTACTTGAGCTGCGTCATCTGGGGTTAAATCTCCGGTGATTACTGTGAGGAAAAACAAGGTCACAACTGTCCCTGGGAATGTGTGGACACGGTGAGGTTATGTGTGGGATAAGGAGAGGATCAGGTGTGTGTGTGTGTGTGTGTGTGTGTGTGTGTGTGTGTGTGTGTGATAACGTCATGAAGTGGTTCGTGTCGTGACCAACATCATCTACTGCTTCTTCTCCTCTTCCACATTCTTCCAGTTCCCCTCCTTACACTCTTCCCCTTCCTCCCGTCTCCAGTCCTTACACTCTTCTCCTTCCTCCCGTCTCCCCTCCTTACACTCTTCCCCTTCCTCCCGTCTCCCCTCCTTACACTCTTCCCCTTCCTTACACTCTTCCCCTTCCTCCCAGGACGAGGAAATTCTTCTTTAACCTGAAATTCCGGTGTGGAAAAATATTGCAGCCTAGCCTAGCCATCTTGGTTTGACCAAATTAAACATATACTAACCATACCTAACCAAACATCACCTAATTTAACCTAACCAATTTAACTTAACAGAGATCGATCGGTGAAAATAAGCTATTAACCTTTAAGAATCTCAAACACATTATAACAACAAAAACAACTTAAATTAATTGGAATTTCTTTTGAGAGAGAATTCGGATTCGTGGTTAAAATAAATAAATAAATAAATGATAAAAGTAGAATATGTTCGCTGCCGGCAATACAGAACAAAGGTCAACTCATCAGCTGATCAATGTAAACACACTTCTTGATGGACCTAATTACTATCGCGCTTACCTTCCTCTACCTTCCCACCACACTTGCTTTTCTTCCCAGTCATCTTCTTCCTCTTGTTCTTCCTCCACGTCTTCCTCTTCCTTATTCCTCCCACCGCACTTGCTTTTTTGTCACTCTTCTTCCTACTTCTCTTCCCAAACCCACAAATCTTCTACCTCTTCTTCTTACTCTTCCCACTCCTCCTCCTTCTCCTCGTCTTCTCCTTGTTCCTCCATCTTCCCTCTGGTTGAATAACAGGAAATGTGTTTACTCGCGGAAAAAGAAAACCTGGTAATTAGCAAAGTTGTGGAGTGGAGAGGGGAGAGGGAGAAGGAGGAATGGAGTGGGGGAGGAGGAGAAGAGGGGGGAGGGGGAGGTTAGGGAGACTTTGATAACTTCCACGTAGGTCAGGGTACTTAGAACACCTGAGCCGAGGCGAGGAGGAGGCGGCGGGTGGGGGGCAGCGTCTAGCGAGGTGCTGCATGCTGGAGCTTACGTCTCGGCAGGTGAGGTAAGACATCCGGTTTTACCTGGGCGCTTACCTTGGTTTTAATAACAATTCGATGCCGCTGCTGCTGTTGCTGTAGGGTGATCGTTGTTTCGGGTGTTGTGAGGTGTTGGTGAGGGTGTTGCAAGGGCTCATGACCGTGGCCGAGGGCTCATGGCCGTGGGCTCATGACCACAGCTGAGGGCTCATGAACAGGCGAGGCTGGGGCTCATGACCGTGGCTGAGGGCTCATGGCCGTGGCTGAGGGCTCATGGCCGTGGCCGAGGGCTCATGGCCGTGGCTGAGGGCTCATGGCCGTGGCCGAGGGCTCATGGCCGTGGCCGAGGGCTCATGACCGTGGCCGAGGGCTCATGACCGTGGCCGAGGGCTCATGGCCGTGGCTGAGGGCTCATGGCCGTGGCTGAGGGCTCATGGCCGTGGCCGAGGGCTCATGGCCGTGGGCTCATGACCACAGCTGAGGGCTCATGAACAGGCGAGGCTGGGGCTCATGGCCGTGGCTGAGGGCTCATGACCGTGGCTGAGGGCTCATGGCCGTGGCTGAGGGCTCATGGCCGTGGCCGAGGGCTCATGGCCGTGGACGAGGGCTCATGGCCGTGGCTGAGGGCTCATGGCCGTGGGCTCATGACCACAGCTGAGGGCTCATGAACAGGCGAGGCTGAGGGCTCATGGCCGTGGCTGAGGGCTCATGGCCGTGGCCGAGGGCTCATGGCCGTGGCTGAGGGCTCATGGCCGTGGGCTCATGACCACAGCTGAGGGCTCATGAACAGGCGAGGCTGGGGCTCATGACCGTGGCCGAGGGCTCATGACCGTGGCCGAGGGCTCATGGCCGTGGCCGAGGGCTCATGAACAGGCGAGGCTGGGGCTCATGACCGTGGCTGAGGGCTCATGGCCGTGGGCTCATGACCACAGCTGAGGGCTCATGAACAGGCGAGGCTGGGGCTCATGACCGTGGCCGAGGGCTCATGGCCGTGGCTGAGGGCTCATGGCCGTGGCCGAGGGCTCATGACCACAGCTGAGGGCTCATGAACAGGCGAGGCTGGGGCTCATGACCGTGGCTGAGGGCTCATGAGGAGGCGAAGCTGGGGGCTCAGGCGCGGCATTACCAGCGACAGATAACGTCTTGTGAGTGATACACGACCGGACCAAGAGGCAGCCAGCGTCTCCACGTTCTCCCCCTTTTCCCTCTCGTGTGTTTTCGTTATTTTTTCCCTCATTCTTCACTTTCCTTCGTTTTTGTAATATTTTCATAAATTGTCCATTATTATTTTATTTTTCGTGTATTTTTACTTTTCTTCGTATTTTTGTATTTTCATTATTTTCTTGTATTTTCACTTTTCTTTCCTTTTTATGATTTTATTTTTCGCCCTAAGTTTTATTATTTTTCCAGAATTTTCATTTTTTCTGAATTTTCATTATTTTTCTTGTTTTTATTTTGATCTTATTTTTTTTCATTATTTTCTTGAATTTTAACTTTTTTGTGTTTCTTGTATTTTCCTTATTTTTCTTCGTTTATTTTGTAGTTTTCATTAATTTTCTTATTTTCTGGTAATTTTATTCTTTGTTTTTCTTTCCTTTCCTCCTCTCTTCCCTTTTGTAATTCTCCTCTTCTTCCACCACCATATTCTCCTCTTCCTCTTCCACAACCCACCACCTCCCCTGCTTGACCTCCTCTTCTTCCACCTCCTCCTCTCCTTCCTCTTCCACCAGCCACCTTCTCTTCTCTCCCCCTCTTCCACTAGCTACCACCTCTCCTTACCCACTCCTCCTTCTCTTCTTCTTTGTTCAATTCCTTCCTTCGTGTCTTTTGCCCTCTCTTTTTATCGTGTTTCATTTTCTAATCGTTTATTTGGGTTTTAATTCCACATTACTATATTATTTTACTTTATATTTTTTTTAATTTCGTTTTTAAGTTTTCTCGTGTTTTTCTATTCAATATTTTTATTGTATTTTCACTTTTTTTATTCCACATTTTGTTAACCTTTGCACTTACTGTTTTCCTTGAATTAATCATGTGATTTTTCAGTCACTCTTTTTACTTTCATTTAACATTTTCTTTCATTTCTTTCTTTAGTTTTTTTTTTTTTTAAATTCTTTACTTCTTTTCCCCGTTTTTATATTTGTATTTTTCATTCGTATTTCTCTTGTATATTTCAGTCACTCTTTATTTTATATTTTTTTTCAATTACTAATTTCTTTCATCTCATTTTCTTTATTAATAGTTTAAAATATTATCCCTTATATAATTTTCTTATTCGTATTCATATTTGTCTCTGTGTCTGTCTCTGTCTGTTCATTATTAAAGGGGATTTTATTATTTCCTTGTGTATATTTTTTTTCATTCTTCTCCTTTCTTTGTTTTATTGTCATTTAGTGTTGACGTGTTGTTCTTGTTTCGTGTTTTTATTTGTATATTGTTTTTTTATTGTTTCTCGTTGTTGTTCTTCTCTCCTTATTTTCTTGTTTCTTATTTGTGTTGTTATTTAATTTTTACTTTTTCTTTCTTCATCACTTATGTTGTCTTCTTCCCATGTTTGTTATTTGTTGCTGTCCACTCCCTTCATTTACAGCAAACGTTTCTCCCTTCATTTACAGCAAACGTTCCTTCCTTCATTTACAGCAAACGTTTCTCCCTTCATTTACAGCAAACTTTCCTGCCTTCATTTACAGCAAACGTTCCTTCCTTCATTTACAGCAAACGTTCCTTCCTTCATGTACAGCAAACGTTCCTTCCTTCATTTACAGCAAACGTTCCTCCCTTCATTTACAGCAAACGTTCCTCCCCTTCATTTACACCCAACTTTCTGCGTCCCTCGCCGTATATCTGTGGTAATGTGGTGGTGGTGGTGATGTGGCATAGTGTGGTGTGGTGGTGGTAGGAGTTGGTGTGGCAATGGGGTTAGGAGGTGTGGTAGTGGCGGTGGTAGGAGATAATTGTGGTGTCGTTGTGGTGGTGGTAGGAGTGGCTGGTTGTGGTATGGTAGTGGTGGTGGTAGGAGCGGCCATGTTATGGGTGGTAGTGGTGCCGGGGTGCGTGGTATACCTGGTCCTATCATGAGGTGTGAGGCCAGATTGCCGAAATGGTCTTGTGTGAGATTAAATTGTAACGTATACATTACACACACAGAGAGAGAGAGAGAGAGAGAGAGAGAGACCGCCACTTTCTTGCCCTACACGCCTGGTGAGAGGGAGGAGGCGCGTGTCAGAGAGAGAGGGGAAGTCGATCAGTCTTTTTTCTAGTCTGTCTTGGCGCATTTTGTGTTTGGTTTGTGCGTACTCTTGTGGGGCGTGGTTGAGTATATATGTATGTATATTGTATGTATGTATGTATGTATATGGAAAAGTTTATTGTATTTAGATTGGGCGTGGTTTTGTGTATAAGAGAGAGAGAGAGAGAGAGAGTAGCGTGGGCGAGGTTGTCTGTGGGCGTGTGAGAGAGCGGAAGCGTGGGTGGGCGTGTGTTGTGTATTATGTTTCTCACCTGCATTTCGTTTGCATGTTATTAGCCACTGTGTAAGGGGCTGCGTAGTTGTATCAAACGCTGCTGCATCAAGAATACTAAGAATGTTTATTGTGTGTGTGTGTGTGTGTGTGTGTGTGTGTGAGTAGGAGGGTGTGGGGGGGGAGGGGGTATGATTGCGTCTGTTTATCTTGGGGGGGGATTGTAAATGTGTTTGTATGTACGGAAGATTAGATGAATGGTGTGTGTGTAAATCTGTTTATGTGTGTGCACGATTATGTATTACGTATGTGGATGTGGTGTGTGTGTGTGTGTGTGTGTGTGTGTGTGTGTGTGTGTGTGTGTGTGTGTGTATTTATTTTTGTATAATTTAGGATCAGCAAGCGTGATGTTTGCCTGGGTGTCTTAATATCCGGACGCCGGACATTGCTCGCCTCCCAGACACCCCCCTTCCCTTACCCCCCCTCCTCCTACTCCCTCCTCACCCCCTCCTCCTTCACCCCTCCTCCAAGTCCCTCATCCCCTCCTCCTACTCCCTCCTCACCCCCTCTTCCCCCTTCTCCTACTCCCTCCTCACCCTCTCTTCCTACTCCCTCACCCCCTCCTCCCTCACCCCCTCCTCCTACTACTTCACCCCTCCTCCAAGTCCCTCATCCCCTCCTCCTACTCCCTCCTCACCCACTCCTCCTACTCTCATCCCATCCTCCTACTCCCTTGCCCCCTCCTACTCTCATCCCCTCCTACTCCCTCCTCAACCCGTCCTCCTACTCCCTCACCCCTCCTACTCCCTCACCCCCTCCTACTCCCTCACCCCCTCCCCTACTCCCTCATCCCCCCTCCTACTCCCTCATCCCCCCTCATACTCCCTCATCCCCCCTCATACTCTCTCACCCCCTTCCTACTCCCTCATCCCCCCTCATACTCTCTCACCCCCTTCCTACTCCCTCACCCCCCTCCTACTCCCTCACCCCCTACTCTGCCCCGCCACCATCATCGCCTTCTGCCACATCCCCATCTCCGCTACCGCAACTGTTGACGAGTACCCCCACCCACACGTCCTTCGTTATAACTAGCTACAGCCGCTGAAGAAGCCGGTACTCCTCCTCTTCCTGATAACGTTAACGAGTCGTGCTCCAGCGGTAGTAACCAAATGTAATATATCCGAGCAATAAGCAGCGAGGTGCCATTGTAAAAAGTTGAGAACCAGATCCTTAATGTAGACTGGCGGTAGCACGTGCTCCAGGATGCCGGGGCAATAACACGACGATAATGGCGTTGTGCAGCATGTGTGTATAGTTATTGGTATTTATTCCGGGTATTAATATTCATGTGTGTGGTCGTAAGAGGCGGATGTTCTGCGTGCCGGGAAGATTATGGTCATCACTGTGGTGTTCACGCCAGCGCCAGACACCTCTCCTCCTCCTCCCCCTGGCCAGGCCATAACACACCTCATTATGGCTACACAACACGTCTTGGCCCTTGTCACTACCCTGCACGTGACGCTTCACTCCTGTCGTGTGACCGCAGGAGAGCACGTGGCCTTCCTCTTGACCTCATCCAGTTACAGAGGTGACGAAAGCAGCTGGGATAATAAAAGCAAACAGCGCAAGGTGGAGACAACAGCAACACAAGTAGCAGATTGAGCTGAAGACAACAGCAGTAGTAGAAAGGAAACAACACCGGTACTGCCGTAACAGCAGTGGAAGTGTGGAGGCAAGTAAATCACGCAGGCAGCAGCAACACCAGCACCACCACCAGCAGTAATAGCACCAGCGGCGGTAGTAGCACTTGAAGCCAGCGAGTCACAGCAGGACGAGCAATAGCACAGACAGAAAAGCACCGGCAGCGAAAGTTGTTGCCAGAGCTGCATGTATAGCAGGAGCACAGCCCCCTGGCTTTACCTCACCCTGACCTGACAGCGACGACAGCCCACCTGCGGTAATGTTGGAGCTGCTGCCAGGCCAATCACCCGTGATGGCCGCCTTAGATTTGCTTTACAACTTAATGCGAACAATAAGGAAGAATTGCCCAGAACGCGTGGTGAGGTGGTGTTAGTGATCACTGGTGTGTGTGTGTGTTTCTCTGTGATTGTATGAGTTTTTGTGTCCTGATTAAGCCTGGGTTCAGAGCGTGGTTTTGACTGTGCGTTACAATCATATGCAATGTTAGTCTGTTGGTTTGGGTTAGATTAGAGGTCGTTGATAGAGTTTATGGCGGGGTTGCAGCCCAGAATGCTGTTAGAGGGAAATTGGAATGTTGCTTAATAGTACGTTGTGAAAACAGGAAATTATAAAAGTAAATACCAGATGGTGGTCTCAGTATGTCTCACACTCGCTTATGGATATGTAGGTATGCTGAAGGCGACTTGACGTCAGCTAATCACGATAATGGTGACGATGGTAGTTGTGGTGGTAGTGACGTTTACAGTCAGCCAGTGACGTTGGTCAGCACGTGTTTACCGCCATATGTTGATGGTGTGTTGGTCAGGCTGACTTCAAGATGCTCATTACAAACCTCATGTCTGTACCATTTACATAATCTGAAGTTTAAACGACAAGTTTTATCTAATATTCTGAAAATGTTATCCCGCACCAGCTTCCGACCCTTCTCCTTTAACCGTGAATATCTCCAAAGTGTGTGATGATGTGTTCAACAATGGTGAAAAATAATCTTCACCTGACATAACGAAGAGGTACACGCAGGGTCTTCCTCTGGTAGTGGTTACATGCCGAGGCGAGGGTCCGTATTGTGTTTTTGAGAACCCGGGAATTCGAAGCCATTTATTGGCCTCGTTGTCTCCGGCGACCCCCACCACCGGCGGCTCCTGTCTGCTGTATTTTAATGGTCGACGGCTGTGACTCACTGGTGTTGAAACGCAAGAAAATCTTTAAAATGTGCGGAAACAAACCGTACTGACTTAGTTACTGATAAATAACACTACAACTTAATGGGTAATATCCGAGTCCTCTGCTAAGGAAAATAACACTGCCGGTACTACTTGTGAGTGGTTGATGATGTGGTGTAATGTTACGGGTAAAAAGTGTCGTATAACATGACGTGTGGCCGGGCGGAGTGTGGTGGTGGTCAGTAGTAAAACCCATCAAGCCTTAAACTCTGAGAGGTAAGAGCCACGAGGCGTTACCACTGTCATAAAAGGAATGGTATCGTAACACACAAGGTATCTCTATGACTATTTTATTATGATGTGTGTTGCTCAAGAGTTCACTGTATGGTATGACGTCATCTTATAAATAATTATATTAATTGATCATCAGAATACCTTTACTTAATAAATTGGAACAAACATCATTATTCACGGTCTGGTCCTTTGTGCCGCCGACATTGTGACGTGTTTGTGTATTGGTGACGTCACATCTTGATCACGGACCGGGAATGTGTACCTCCGCTGTATCGTGGCTGAAGGTGTCACGGCCGAGAACGAGAGTCTCAGTTTCAACACTTTATATACGATGCGTCGGTGGCTCTGATTTACGACACCCCCCCACCCCAGCCGCCTCTCCCCTTGTCTGTGCTCCCGTGATTGAGGCAATTTAACTCGTGATTTTTATAGTTGAGTGAGGTACAGTACGTGTGGTGTGACTTTTGTGGTGATCGCCTGCATTCCCCACCTCCCTCCCCCTCCCCCCTCCCCCCTCCTCCCCCCTCCTCCACACTCCCAACTCCCCACTTCAAAAATATTAATATTCTGACTTTCATTTTTCATTAGTTATTCTGTGTGTGTGTGTGTGTGTTAGGAGGCTTTTTTTTTAAGTGATCTTATAACTCAAAAGCCTCGGCTATGTCAGTAATACATATTAATGTTATTTGAATAATGTCCTGTACTTTTGAGACTGAATAAATTATTTCAATTTCAGGTAGACTACAAAGTGCACCAGGTGGGTCAAGTCTCTCTCTCTCTCTCTCTCTCTCTCTCTCTCTCTCTCTCTCTCTCTCTCTCTCTCTCTCTCTCTCTCTCTCTCTCTCTCTCTCTCTCTCTCTCTCTCTCTCAGCTAAATTGTTTTCCTTGCTTGCTGTTTTCCTCACTCCCCTCATTTCTCCCTTCCATGTGAATAGTAACTAACTATTTGACACGTGCCACCGCCTGCAGTGTGGTGTTCCTCAGCCGCGGTGAGTGGGGGTTGCAGGTGTGGAGAGAGAGAGAGAGAGAGAGAGAGAGAGAGAGAGAGAGAGAGAGAGAGAGAGAGAGAGAGACTGTAGGAAGGTCTTTGTATGGGTAATTGGGGAGAAGGATTGTGTGTGTGTGTGTGTGTGTGTGTGTGTGTGTAATAATAAATAATAATAATAATTAACGGTTTATTGAAAGAGCTTGGCAGCCAAAAGGCTGAAAATATACAGTTACATATTTGGGGAATGGGTTGCGAATTACAAATAATATACAAGTAACATAAGTGACACAATAAGACATATAATAACTTAGATGGGGAAAAGCTCAGACTACAATTCATTTCAACATAGTGACAGTGTAAGGAGCAGTGTTTACTGGGAGTGAATACACTGATTTATTACAAGTTATTGATAATTTTTACAATGGTTGGGACTGGGCTGTTCTTATAGCGATCAGTTCGTGCACGTATGGGCTGGATGCGGTTGTGGTGTCGAACAGCAATTCTCGGACAAGGGATCTCAGGTGGTAGTAGGAGCCGGTGTCGGGGATGGTGTAGAAGCTTCTTACCAAATTTGCAGATGAGGTCGTGGTGATGGTCAGTGAGAGTCGAAAGGGTCAGTGTGTTGAGCGCTTCTTGATATGTGGAGTAGGAAGGGGAGAGAATAATCTTGCATGCCCTCTTTTGCACTTTTTCTAGGTGTTTACGTTGTGTGGCATTTAGGGAGGAAGACCAGGTGGGGGAGGCATAGGTGAGCTTGGGAAGTATGAATGTTGTGTAAACACTGAGGAGCTCGTGTGCAGGAACTCCGAGGGACTTGAGTCGGCGGAGGAGGTGGAGACGGAAACTGGAGGATTTGACAACTTCACTGACGTGTGGTTTCCAATTTAGTTTGTTGTCTATGGTGACGCCGAGGAGCTTCGTGGAATCTACAACCTGGAGTGTGTTCGGACCTAGAGTAATGGAAGGAGGTGGGACAATGTCGGAGGAGAGGTTGATGTGCATAACCATGGTCTTGGTATGGTTGATGGTGACATGGTTGTTGGTGGCCCAGTTTTGGAGACTGTTCAATAAATCCTGAAGGGCGGTATAGTTGGGAGCAGAATTGTTGACGCTGATCCCAATGGTGGAGTCGTCGACATATTTCCAGCGAGCAGGGGTTTCTCTTAGGGCATCATTGATGAGCATAAGGAAGCAGAGTGGTCCCATCTTGGTGCCTTGGGGGACGCCACAGGTGAGTGACTGAAAGGTGGAGACAGCCCCTCGGAAGCGTACAGCTTGGCGTGTGTGTGTGTGTGTGTGTAACTTACCATAGCTTCAGTAAGATCAATAGAGCAGGTAACTCAGCAGAAATTCAGTAAGCGTAGATAACTTGGCAAAGCTTCAGTCAGGTGAGGGAGGAAGCCGGGAGTACTGACGGAGAGCTTCAGTAAGGTGGGGTAGGAAGCCGGGAGTACTGACGGAGAGCTTCAGTAAGGTGGGGTAGGAAGCCAGGAGTACTGACGGGTGTTGGGTCAGGGTGTTGATATTGCCAGCTGCTGCACCGAGGAAAATCGATGCATTTGGCTTTTTTAAAATATGAGGTGCATCTCCTTAGTGTCTTAACCCAACCTCTGAGTGGCCCGCTGGGTAGAAGGAGTGTGTGTGTGTGTGTGTGTGTAGAGGGTGGGTAGTTAGTGTGTAGTAGTGTGCGTGTTGTAGTAGTAGATAATGAGCTTGTGTGTTGGGGTCGAAGTGAGGGGTGGAGGAGAGAGTTACAGAGGCCTAGAAAGTATCTATAGTAGACTTTTAAGGGAGAAACTATATACATGTTTAATAATATTGAAGTAAAAATAAACTAATGAAAGTTGGCGTCATTTAATTCCTGTCTGGTTTAGGGTGAATTCGTGGTTTTAGGTATTATAGGGAACAGTGTGTACATAGTGGCCACTTTTAAAGGGAGTGAAGCTGCAGTAGCTTTCACACACACACACACACACACACACACACACACACAAATAGTTAGACTCTGATAAACAGTGTCCTTTATAAACAGGTTTACTGCAAATGGTCGGTGTAAACATGGTATCGTGTTAGCATGTCGGCCGCTGTATACAGATCACTGTACTGTATACAAGAATTGACTGTACACACTAACACCAACAGGAATAAGTGTGTAGGACTCCGTGCTTTCAGTCGTACGAAAAGAAAGAATAACAGAGAGTGAAATATGAACAGTGGAGTAAAGAGATGGAGGGAGGGATGGTGGGAGGGTTGGTGGGAGCAACATAACCCTCAAACTATCTCCCAAAGGGAAGGACTAAGTAAGTAAAAACAATCGTGTAGAACGCCACCGTCGATAAGAAGGTGAAACTTTGAATATGTAAAAAAGCCAAGGAAAAAAAGGCCAAAAAAAGAATCATAAAGGTGGTGAAAGAAATGAAGGAGGAGATTATTGAATAAAAGTAAAATTATGAAGCTCCACGATGGAGAGGAGGAGGACATGAATATGGAAATGAGGATGGCGTGGAATAGAGAGGAATTCTACGGAAATGAAGAAGCTGTGGGAGGCAGTGGGATTGGGGGAGGAAGTACGGGGAACCAGGGAAGCGGTGGGGAAGGGGGGGGGGGTGGTAGGTACCTTTAATAGAAAGGAGGAGGGGGTTTAGGAGTGTGGTGGAAGCTTACCAGAGAGATGAGGGACCACACTGGAGGCGGGGGATTTAGCTAGGGCGAGGCACCTACTGTGGGAGGGGGGAACCTTACACGGGAAGGGGCTCTTGGTAAGGTCGTTACTAGAGGGTTTAGTGCAGGATGGGGTTTCTTCTGGTGCTTGTTGGTGAGGCATCCGGTACAGGGTCTTTTGCTTGCCTGATGAGGGGATGCATTTCATAGTGTGCTAAGTCGGTGGAGACCAAGTATAGGGTGGCAGACGTAGCGGGGGATACCTAACATAGGCTGGCAGACCTAACGGGGGATAAGAGACCTAACTTGGGGTGACAGACCTAACAGAGGACTGGAGACCCAACGGAGGTACTTGATCTGATAAAGAGGTCGATGTCCTGGCAGGGGTGTGTGTGGGGACCAAGGAGGGAAGATTTGGGGGGCGATGGAATGAGAGAGAGAGAGAGGGGGGGGGGCGGGACGTAAGATGGAGGAAGGAAGAAAGGGGAGACTTAAAATGGAGGGAGGGAGGGAGGGGCTGGGTGTGAGACGAAGGTGATTTAGAAGTTGTCCATGAGTTTAGGGACCAGCTCTCAGGATTTCCATATACCGTCCTATTGTTGGGGGATAGAAGCACGTGTGGCACCATTGTTAACTCCAGTAGGCACTCCTCACCGCAATGTCTGTGGCACTACAATACTTCCACTGCCCCATATGATTCTAGGCTCTCAGTGGGGATCTCTGCTTGATGGCTTGTCACTAACTATATTAGGGTTTGGGAATACTACTGTAGCTTGTCATTCCATTTATCCCTCTTGTGACTGTCTTTGGTGAAATGATCATTCGTATTGATATTAACTTTGGGAAATAAATATTATGTTAATTATCAGTGTTATGTAGTTTTTGGGTATTGCATAAGTTAGACTGTTTAGGTTTTTATTGTCTTAGGTAGGTGAAGTTTTGTGGACGTGTATCAATTAGGTCAACTTCACGGAACAGACACAGGTATGGTACATTGCTGGGGTTCAGGTTAAGGTTCACTGACATCCACACGATCCGAGGCAGCTACGGTGATGGCCATAAAAAAAGAACAACTTTGTTCATGGAATTTCTCTTATTATTATTGTGCTTGTTATAGTTTCAATTTTTTCGCACGGTTTTATAATTTTTAAGTACCGTGTGTTTATTGAAGGGGGGGTAAAGGCGGGATGTAAAATAATAATTGACAAGAATGTAATGTACTGGCTATTTATTACACCGAGATGGATAACTAAAGAAGGGCAGAGAATATATAATAGTTCCTCCTGTATAAATAGAAATGTTGAAAATGTAGGAATAACTTTTTGTAGTAAGATAGGGAAACTGTAGTTATTATTGTGAGGATTGTAGCGAGAGTAGAGTATTGTAGAGTACAGTTGAGTAGAGTAAAAGTAACAGCTGTATGGGTTCAAAAGTACAGGTCAAGGAGAGAGAGAGAAAGCAATGGGGAAATTACCAATGGTGTTTAGAGAGTTTTACATTGGGAGAATGAACCGTGTCTAGAGAATTTAAAAACATGGGATGAAAGCAGTCCTCAGTGAAAGTAAGATCATTAAGAATATGGGTAGTATTTCCATCACCTAATATTATCATTGATGGAGTATTTAAGTTATATGTTAGGTGAATAATAAATGATATAAATTTATACATGTTGACGCGCTGTTTTAGAGAATGATTCTGTGTGGAGAAAGTTACAAAGTTAATGAATGTGTTTTGAAAAAGAATGGAAACTGTGGATAAAAGTAAAGTGATAAAAATATGTAAAGGAAGATAGAGAATATTTATGTTAGTTTGAGGTGAAGAAAGTTGAGTTTTATTGATTTCTTAAGGATGTGTCGTAAATTGACCCACACGAAGTAGTGAATACAAATTGGGTAATAAATAGAGAGAGAAAAAAAGAAGAGAGAAAGACAAAAATAAAGATAAGAGAGAGAAAGAGTAAGAAAGGAGAGAGAGAGAGAGAGATAAGACAAAGTTAAGAAGAGAAGAGAAAACAAGAGAGAGAAAGAGAGGGCGGTGTAGTGTCCAATAAGTATCTCAGCAGGTTAGGTTACTGTCAGGTGTGGAACTTGGGCTCATAAAACAAGTTGTTATTGGCACACACTGTCGATGTGGCTGAGGTACTGCCAGCGACCTCTTCCTCCGGTGGATAAATCACACACCAAAAAATCCATCTTTCTCTTTTGCTGACAATAAACTTTGGCACATTTCTCATACTTTTATACTCCAAACTTTGGCATGATATTTGTTTTTTTTATTACTTTTTGTTGTTAATTATGGTTTCGTGTTATTTTTTTTCATTGTAAACTTTGTAAACTTTGGTATTGTGCTGTTATACATTTACTCTCAAGTTCGTCAAGATGATGTTACTTTTTACTGTGAACTTTGTCTGGATGTTGTTACTTTTTACTGTGAACTTTGTCTGGATGTTGTTACTTTTTACTGTGAACTTTGTCTGGATGTTATTACTTTTTACTGTGACTTTGTCTGGATGTTGTTACTTTTTACTGTGAACTTTGTCTGGATGTTGTTACTTTTTACTGTGACTTTGTCTGGATGTTGTTACTTTTTACTGTGACTTTGTCTGGATGTTGTTACTTTTTACTGTGAACTTTGTCTGGATGTTGTTACTTTTTACTGTGACTTTGTCTGGATGTTGTTACTTTTTACTGTGACTGTCTGGATGTTGTTACTTTTTACTGTGACTTTGTCTGGATGTTGTTACTTTTTACTGTGAACTTTATCTAGATATCGTTACTTTTTATTGTAAACTTTGTCTAGGTGTTACTTTTTACTATGACTTTGTCTGGATGTTGTTACTTTTTATTGTGAACCTTATCTAGATATCGTTACTTTTTATTGTAAACTTTGTCTAGATGTTACTTTTTACAATAAACTTTGTCTAAATGCTGTTACTTTTTATTGTAAACTTTGTCTGAATGTTGGTACTTTTTAATAGCAAACTTTGCCTACTATTATAAATTTTTACTGTACACTTTGGCATGATGCTGTTTGTGTTATTACTTTTTGATTGTAAACTTTGTCTTTAATGGTGTTTACTTGTTTAATGTATTTTTACGTAAACTTTGCTTTGGTTGTGTTACTCTATTGTAAAATTTAAGTTTGGACCATTTTTGTATTACTTAAATTTATAAACTTTATCTTTATGCTGGTTGTTTTTATTACTTTTTATTGTAAAGTTTAGCGAGGTTCCGTTAAATACTATTTTTATTACTTTTATTTGAAAATACTTTGGTGCTGTTCTTTTTATTACTTATTATAAACTTCAATGTGATGCTCTTATTTTTATTATAATAATTTGATGTTATTCTTATTTATTTTTATTTTTATTATATATATTAACTTAATGTTATTTTTATTACATTAACGTGACACTTCAGTATAAACTATATCATTATTCTGTTGTTTTTGTTTCATTATTATTGTTTTTGTTATATTTTCTGGTGTTTCCTGTTTGATGAAATGTATTTGTTTTTCCATTATTTATTTATTACTCTTATATATTCAATTTATTTTCCCGCTGTGGTCATCCCCATATGATGAAAATATTACAGTATTATTTTTTTCACTTTTGTGTCTTTTACCTTCGTTTTCTTTTGACCTTGATGAGAAAAAAACACATAAAATTTACGTATTTGCTAAAAAGAAAGTTAGATAAACTTTCTTAATTAGACACATCCTAGAGGGTATTTAATTAGAAAGTTTCTTAATAGATCCAGATATTTTTTATACATTATCTATGGAGGCGGTGAGTATTTTTTTTCTCACTTTCTCTCTAAAGCTGGTAGTGGCAGAGTGGTCATGGAGTAAGTATTTTGTCAAGTTTTTATGGTCTAGATATGTTAAACAGTATTATTTTAGTGTTTTATTTACTGTGAATTTTCTCCAGTGTTGGCCATGGACGCTGGGAATGCAGTTGTGTGTGTGTGTGTGTGTGTACAGTACATCTTTCCTTCGCGTTTAATAATGTCTGTCGTGACGTAGTTGGTGTATTTCGGTACTAACCTGACCATAGACTCTTAGAACCTGTATTGTTTTCATTCCATTGTTAATATAGGGTATCCAGTACTATAAAGTGTTCCTCGAGGTCTTGATTGGATTTTCTTTTTCTCGTTTCACTTAATCTAATCTGTTAATACTTGTCTATGTAGAGTATATATATTATTTTTTTTTAATACTCTCAACATCTTAGCTTGGCAGGGAAGGAGTTTGCTTGGTGGATGAATGGGTGGTTGGATGGATGAATGAGTAAGTGGGTATAGGTGGATGGATCGGTAGGTAGATAAGTGGGTGGGTAGGTGGATGAGACTAGAAAGATAGGTAGGTGGGTAAATAGAGGTACGGGTCTTGTTACCATAAATAGGTGGGGGTGGATGGGGGGTAGAGAGGAGGAGGGGGAGGGAAGGGGGGGAAGAAAACGATTTAAACGACAAGCTGATGTTGCATCGTGGGTACTCGTAAGCCTCTGGCGTAGGATTGAAGGTGAAAGTTTAAATTGAAAACCAGTCCATAATTTGTTGATGGTGTGTTGGGGGGGGGGGGGTAGGAGGAGTGGAGGACAGTCTCGGGGAAGAATAGGGAGGAGGAGGAGGACAGTGGGGGGGGGGGTGGAAGAGTAGGGGAAAGATGGGTGGAGGAAGGGAAGAAGGAAGTGGGTAAGGTGGGTGATTGAGGAGGAGGGATGAAAGAAGATGGTAAGGTTGATGGAAGAGGAGGAAGGGAAAGAAAAGGAGAAGAGGGGAATGGTAAAGGAGGAGAGGAGAAGGAAGGGGTGAGGTTGATAGAAGAGAAATAAGGGAAGCAAGAGGAGGGGGGAGAATGAAGGGGGTAATGTTGATGGAAGAGGAGTAAGGGAAAAAGAGGAGAATAGAAGGATGGTAGAGGAAGGAGAGGGAAGAAGGCGTTAGTGTCGTTATTATCCTCTTTCTTCCTCCCTCTCTCCATTCCTTTCACCCCGTCCCCTTTTTATCCTTTTCCTTTTCTCCCCTTTCTCCATACCTTTCCCTTTCTCCTTTCCCCTCCGCCCCCTCTCCTGCCTCCCCCTTTCCCCTCCGCCCCCTCTCCTGCCTCCCCCTTTCCCACTTCCCTTCTCCTCAATTTCCCCTCTCCTCCTCCCCATCGCCCCTCTCTTCCTCCCCCTCTCCTCCTCCCCCCTCTCCTCCTCTCCTCCTTCTCCCCCCTCCTTCTCCCTCCCCCGTCTCCCCTCCCCCGTCTCCCCCCTCCCCCCTCCTCCCTCATGATAGAGAGAATGTTTAAGACGTAATTACTGAGGTGTTGTGATAATGTTGCGCAGGGAATTACCAGCGTGTGTCTTTCCCACCCATCTTCTCTCTTCGCCTCCTTCTCTTCTATCTCCTCATTCTCCTCTTCTATATCCTTCTCTTTTTTCTCCACCTCCCTCTTCTCTCTCCTCCCCCTTTTCTTTCTTCTCCTTCTCTTCTTTTCTCTTCTCCTCCTCTCCTCTTCTCTCTCCTCTCTCCTCCTATTCTTTCTTCTTCATTTTTCTCCTCCTCCCCCCTCTAGTACTCTTCATCCCTTATTGCTCCTTTTCGTCTCTGTTTTCCCCTATTTTCATCTTAGTTATTTCTTTGTTCTCGTCTTCCTATTTCTCTTCTTCCTCCTTACCTTCCTTCGCTTCTTCTATATTCTCCTCCTCCTTGCTTTTCTACTTCAGTGTCCGATATCTCTCTCTCTCTCTCTCTCTCTCTCTCTCTCTCTCTCTCTCTCTCTCTCTCTCTCTCTCTCTCTCTCTCTCCCCCAAATACGCACGAGCAGACCCTCGCTAACGCAGCTATTTATCGTTCCTTGGTTACATTTGTTTTGATGTGGTAATTGGAATGTTTACTGCCGCGTCGTGTTAGTAATGGTCTTGTTGTGAACCCCGGTTAATCATGAGGATTACTGAATGTAAATGCTGTGGATTATTTACCATTGTACTTGATGTTATTATACAGTACTAGAAATGGTAGTAATGTACACAAATGATGACGGTACATGAACATATTGATGATCGGTGTACAGTATTGTCTTACTTTGTACATATAGAGAGATTAAGAACGCGTAGTTGTGATTGGGGGGTGTTATTGTGTGTGTGTGTGTGTCCCTCAAAAGTTGCGTTAAGGAGATATACTGAGCCACAGCGAGCAAGATTCATCCATAAGCGGGGTGGAGGTGGACGAGTTTGGCGTCTGTAGCAGCAAATTGTAGGCAGATATAGAAAAAGGTAGTGTGTGTGGGGAGGTGGGGCGTGGCTGACTGGGCGCCAAGCTGTCTGGCGAACCCTGCACCCTGCCTCACCTGTCAGCCACACACACCACCACTCCTCTCACTAACTACCCCGCTCCCACTCTTCACCCTCCTCTCTTTGTGTGTGTGTGTGTGTCGGACGGAAGATGTATCACCCAGTAAACCAGATATTGAATATATTAACTAATTTATATTTTCAGTTGCATAAACGAATTATTCCTTGTTATAAGCGTCACTCGTTCTTTCCCGGTAAGTTACTCCCTCTTGGATACAGTATACATACAGTCTTGTCAGTATAGCTCCGGGCTATACCCTCCCCCCCCCTCCCTCCCTACCTGGCTCTCCCACAATCCAGGGAGAGCAAACAGCATCAGTCTTCACGCTCACTCGAGTGGCAAATCGCGAAGCTTACGTGAGAGAGAGCCGGGGAAGGAGTTGGGAGGGGGGTGAGGGCCTGGGGAGGGGGTGAGGACCTGGGAAGGGATAAGGGCCTGGGGAGGGGATAAGGATCTGGGTAGGGGGTGAGGACCTGGGGAGGGGGTGAGGGACCTGGGAAGGGATAAGGGCCTGGGGAGGGGGGTGAGGGACCTGGGAAGGGATAAGGGCCTGGGGAGGGGATAAGGATCTGGGTAGGGGGTGAGGACCTGGGGAGGGGGTTGAGGGCCTGGGGAGGGGATAAGGATCTGGGTAGGGGGTGAGGACCTGGGGAGGGGGTGAGGGACCTGGGAAGGGATAAGGGCCTGGGGAGGGGATAAGGATCTGGGTAGGGGGTGAGGGCCTGGGGAGGGGGTTGAGGGCCTGGGGAGGGGGTGAGGGACCTGGGAAGGGATAAGGGCCTGGGGAGGGGATAAGGATCTGGGTAGGGGGTGAGGGCCTGGGAAGGGGGTTGAGGGCCTGGGGAGGGGGTGAGGGACCTGGGAAGGGATAAGGGCCTGGGGAGGGGATAAGGATCTCGGTAGGGGGTGAGGGCCTGGGGAGGGGGTGAGGACCTGGGAAGGGTTGAGGAACCTGAGAAGGGGATAAGGGCCTGGGGGGGGTGGGTTGAGGGCCTGGGGAAGGGATAAGGGCCTGGAGAAGGGGTTGAAGGTCTCGGGAGGGGGTGAGGGCCCTGGAAGGGGATAAGGGCCTGGGGTGGGGGTGAGGGTCTGGGTAGGGGGTGAGGGCCCAGGAGGGCTTAATCGACGGGGAGGGGTGAAGGCCAAGGGAGGGATGAGAGCTAGGGAAGGGGGTTAGGAACGGGAAATAAGGTGAGGGCCAAGGGTGGGAGGGGGTGAGGTCCAGGGTGGTGGAGGTACAGACCTGTTCCTGTTCCCTGCTCACCCGCCGATCTAATTAAGGCTTTATGGGCCGAAGGAGACTCAAAAAGTCCCAAAATGTCCCGAGAACGGATTTGTGAGAGGGTTGGCTGATATCTATGGTGAGAACGGTGGGCTGGGTGGCGGCACCTCCATCACCACACACCTCGTTGACGGGATCAAGTTATTTTGCTTTGAAAAAATTTTCTACTCTTTTGTTCCATTTAGTTGCGAGGATTCGTACACGCGTGGAACTGTGAATCACTGTGACTTGAATTTTTCTGTGCAGCCCCCCCCCCCCAGCCCTCCCCCTTCTGCAACACACGAGCAGGATAGATTTCATTTCATTTTTGAAGGGAAAAGTGGAACGTGTGTGTGGCTGTAATGGTCAGTATGCTTGCCTCGCAAGCGAGCGGACCCGGGTTCGATCCTCGGTCAGGGTGAAACTATGGGCAAGTTTCTTTACGCCATTTGCCTCTGTCTATCCAACAGTAATTGGGGACCTGGATGTTAATCGATTTGCAGATCGTGTTCCGGGGTAATGGTTAGCCAGTGCAGTTGGCGAGTTGTCCGGTCTTTTCGGACTATTCTTTGGCACTGGTCATGCATCTCGTTAACTTAGGGTGTGGTTGTTGTGTTGGCGACAGCTTCTACACCTTAAACAAATTCACGCCTAGGTGGCCCTTGGGCCGCCTATTCTCGTTGCACGAGGAGCAACCATTATGTGTGCGTGCGTGCGTGCGTGCGTTCGACCACCCATTCGTCCGTCCGTTGTCCGAGAGGGTAGCGAGGCCCCGGGTGTTGAAGGGATGGTACGGTATGGTGGAACATCAAAGGCGGATGCAAATTGAATCGAAACTTTGCTGCAAATATAATTTGTAAAGGGCAAACGTATGGCTGCTGTCCCCTCAGTCCTTAATGAGTAGAGCTATTGTTTTGGAGTGTGTGTGTGTGTGTGTGTGTGTGTTTAGTTTGTGCCTGTAACTATGTGATTTTGTGCCGAGTTTTTATGTTTACTGTATATGGATGTGTGTGTGCCAGTGTCGCTATTGTCTTTCTTTTGTTTATCCAGCGACTGGAGAAGGCAGTAAAAACACGTGACAAACATGTTACACAACAACACACGAACAAAATTCCGTTCTCTTTCTTCACCTCACCTATGTGTGTGGCACCCCGCATTGTAAGGTTGTGTTGGCTGTGTGTGTGTGTGTGTGGAGCAGCTGTGTCAAGGGGAGACACACCTCTGCTAGGTATTTTTACCTCACTGTCTGTCATAGCTTGAGCCTTCCACTCCACTTTTTTTTCAGGGAAGGACTAGTGGTGTGGAATGTTTCCCTTGTTTTTGCTTGAACACCCGGGAGAGTGAGGCGTTGTCTCGTCCCTTGCGTGTATGTGGTTCAGTTCTCGTCTGCTGCACCTTGCTCCAGGGTTCACAGTGATCCCCCTCACATTTCTGAAGGTGTGTGTGTGTGAGTGAGTAATAAATTCAGTATAGGTCGGAATTTTTTAGTTGATTGAATATTATGTTTGTAATTCTTAAGTTTTCTTTGTATGGATTATCCGTCCACAACTTTTCTCTCTTATTTTAGTATTATCTCACCTTGTCTTGTTATATCCCTCATTATCCCTCTGTGGGTCTTTCCAATTACTCTTCTCATCCATCATTCTTTCATTAATTTCTTGTGTTACACGACCATGACACTCCCTCTACACCTCACTGCACACGCACCATCACCTCCGCCTGTCTCAGGTTACCACGCACCCTCACCTACCACCCATTATATATATATATAATATATATATATATATATATATATATATATATATATATATATACATTATATATATATATATATATATATATATATATATATATATATATATATCTTGATAAAATCACACGGGAGAATGGAAACAACGGAGTACCTTAGCTTTCGTCTTTATTCAAGACATCTTCAGAGGCAACAGTTGCCTCTGAAGATGTCTTGAATAAAGACGAAAGCTAAGGTACTCCGTTGTTTCCATTCTCCCGTGTGATTTTATCATGATTTATCTTATCCACGTTTTCATTGTGGATTTACATGATATATATATATATATATATATTATATATACAGTATATTATATATACAGTATATTATATATATATATATATATATATATATATATATATGTTCTGTATATCTAGTCACCTTCCGTGTACGATTTCCAACCTTTCAAAACCCGTGTTAACAGACACCTAACAAACCTCGTGATTTGATAATCCATTTTTCTGTTTCTGGTTTTTCATCTCTCGTGGTCATAGTTGGACGGAAATGGAATAATGACGATGCCGTTATTTTTGCACCGCTGTAGGTCACCCTATATGTGTCCGAGCACGCGATGAGCAGTTCAGGTCTTGTTTTATATATATATATATATATATATATATATATATATATATATATATATATATATATATATATATATATATATATATATGTGTGTGTGTGTGTATCAGCACGTTATGAAGGTGAAGGGTGTAGGCTTATGCAATGGTGTCGAGTAACACCTTGTGCCATTATGAAGAAAATTTGGTGGGGAAGATAATATAGGCAGCGCCATACTAAAGGTAATATGTGAAGAAGACTAGGTAATAAGTTGTACGCCATAATGATAGTAATGCGGGGGAAGGTGTGGCCGTCTAATGGAGTAACAATATGTGGGTGAAGGTGCAAGTTACGGCAACAATCATGATGCCAGGTATTGAAGAGGGTAGACAAGAATACGGAACGTTATATAAAGGTGCGGTGTGACAAATAACGTACAGTGCGCCACAATGAAGGACACTGTGTGGTAGAAAAAGTACAGCGCACCACAATAAAGTATGGCGGTATATTATTTTGTTAGGTACAGTCACTCAAACACTATCTATACAAAATTGTGTTGAAAAAATATGACACAACGGACGAAGAATTTTGGCAACCCTATCGAGACAACAGGAGTCACGGTGTTCATTCTGAAATTCATCGACCCCCTCCCCCCCCTCTAACCCCCAGTACAGATAATTTTTTTGATTAACTGTACAGAGCGCCACAATAAAGGTCCAGAAATTTTAAATAAGTTAGAGTGCGCCATAGTGTGACAAATTAATACAATGCTTAAGTAGTATAAAGTGAATATTGCATTGTACAGTGGTGGATAAGCTACAGGACGCCACAATAAAGGTGAAGTGTGGTGGATAAGCTACAGGACGCCACAATAAAGGTGAAGTGTGGTGGATAAGCTACAGGACGCCACAATAAAGGTGCAGTATGTGGTGTGGAGACTCTGCATGGTGGCTTTGTCGTCAGTGTAGTGGTCTCCGATAAATCAATGGCTGGCTGGACGTTGTGGAGGACGAGGTGAGGAGTTGTGTGTGTGTGTGTGTGTCCGACCTGTACTCATATATATCCGATACATACATACATACATACATACATGCACTCGTTTGTGTGTGTGTGTGTGTGTGTGTGTGTTCATGGCTCCTTACTCACAGTTGCAAGCACGAACTATCATTTTTACACTGGCTGCTGCCCCGCCCACTGCACGTTTTACGCTTCCTTCTCCGTTTCCTTCTTTCCCCCTCCTCCTCCTTGTCTTTCTCTTCCTGCTGTTGATCATTTTTCCAGTGATGATGATGATAATGATGATGATGATGATAATGATGATCTGCCTTTCCCATATACTGTTGGTTTTCCTCCTACCGTCGTCTTCCGTGTTATTCCATTTTTCCCTTTACTTCTTCCCATCCTTATTCTCATCATCATATTATGTTGCTTTTCACTCTCCTCCACGGCCATCCTCCCTCCCTCTATGCATCTGCCTTTATCTCATTCATCACCTCGTCGTCTCTGTTGTTGCTCCACCCCTCCCCCCCCCCCCCCAACCACCCCTCCCCGGACCAGGTACTGACCTCATCTAGTCTCTGTTGAGGTGAGGAAAGGACCACATGACTTCAGGGACTGTGAGGTCGTCGTGGACTGGTGATTTGAGGGGAGACCTTGATCACGTCTTTCACGGTGTGCCTGAGGGAGGTGATGCAGAAGGTACACGGAGACTGGTGACGTGAGAGGTCATCACAGCCCGGTGGACCAGGCCAGCTGTGAGTGAGGGGGGAAGGGAGTGGGGGTTGAGTGTATCATAGTCACCATCTATTGGTTTTAGCTCGAGGGAAATATTATTATCAGTTTGAACCCAAAGTAAAGGTCAAGTATATTCATAAAACTCTAAACTTGTTTTCTATGTGAACTTAACTCTGTTTAATGGTTCAAGAGCCCTCAACGATACTCCGGTCTATACTTGCATGTTTTTCCCAGCTTGTGCAGGTTCCCTAATAACGACTGAGCTGTCAGACTTTAAGTATGTGAGTAAACCTCTGCCAGCTGCCGGGGAGACGGCTTCATCACGCCCACTTTGGCACTAGGAGTCAGATCTTGCACGTGCTACGCCACTTCGCTCATGTGCTTTAAACTTTACTGTTGTTTACCGTTGTGCCTCCGGGCTTGTAGTAGCATGAGCTGTGATGTTGCCATGATGCCTCTATCCTGGTAAGATGACAGCAGAACACGAAGACTAACGTGCCGGCACGCCGGCACGTAGGGATTAGCGGTATTTGCTTGCGTACACAAGTTTATCAGGAGCAGCCGGTCAGCTGTTTGATGCAGACAAACATTGTGGGTGTGGAAAAGTAAGCGAGGAAGTGTTGTCTCTAAGTTATCAACTCCTTTGAGTCATTGTCGATTAAACATTATATTTGTGTGTACATCGTGTTAGAGTGCTATTAACACATGGAGAGTTTTGATACAGTGTGGTGCTGGTGGTGCTGGTGGTGTGATGATGGTAGGGAGGTGGTTATGGCGAGGTGGTGATGGTGGGAGGTGTGATTGCTCCTCGGCCCCGAGCTGCACCACACCAGCATCACAGCACTATACCTCTTTGCTCCTCGGCCCCCAGCTGCACCACACCAGCATCACAGCACTATACCTCTGCTATAAATCACATAAATACGAAATGTTGTTGAGCAATATTTTCATGACCGGGAAATTTGTTATCATAATTACATGTGGCGTCAGATAATTAGTAACTGTGACGTCATATTAATGTATCAGTCAAATGTTACCTAGAGAATGTATTAATTTTGTAAATGAAAATTCAACAAATTTCCAGGAAATGGACTGATTTACAGAAATGATTATGTATTCGCTCGCATTAATGTTCTGAATAATTCCGAGTGAGTGAGTGAGTGACTGTCCCCGGGGCCTGTTAGTTCAGTTCGGGTTTAAATACTGTATTGATACTGATTCTCTTCACCAAAGTCAAATGTCGAATCGGTAATGACTGCTAAAACGATCTATGTTAAAGCGAGGTTACTCTACGTGTTATTTCCCCCAACAGGTTGTGACAGTACGAGTGAAATTGTTTTGCAACTCTGGATTATTTTACACAATAGTCTTGATGAGATGGCTGGAGCATCAAGGCTTCCCTGTAGTGACAGTGTTCAACATCCAACTGAATCTCTGAACTGTGTGTGTGTGTGTGTGTGTGTGTGTGGTGGGGAGGATGTTGACCAAACTATTTGTGTCCGCCGCCCTTAGGCCTCTAGGTATTCGGTTCATCGGGTCGTGTTTTGGCCCCAAGTTTTCCCACGTTCCTATTGAGTGTGTCTACTGAGGCGGCCAAGTTGTGTGTTGGCCTGGCTGTGGGGGGGGGGGGGGACTGCTGGTTCTGAGGGTGGACCGAGGATCTGAGGGTGTGTGTGATGGACCGAGGGAAAGAAACGGGTGGACCTGGGGGTAGACCTGATGGGTTCTTGGGCTATAAGGGAGGGGGATGTTGCCTCAGCCTACAAGTAAGACAAAGGCTATCCAGATGTTGTGGTAGGAGGTGTTAGAAAGGACCCACCAGAATACACTGCTGCAGGAGACACTGATGTCATCTTCAGGAGCACCCGAAGATCTGCAGGTGATGAGGAGATGCTGTGATGACTCACCACCAGATGGAGTTCCTCACCTTGGGTCTTGCTCCGGCTTCTTAAGTTATGTGTATGGAAAAAGATCCATCAGTATTCGTCATGCTTATGTTGGAAGTCCACTACTCATGAGGCTCTCCACGACCACCCATGAGGCTCTCCACGACCACCCATGAGGCTCTCCACTACCACCCACTAAACCACCACACTCACACACCTCTCCACTACCACCCACTAAACCACCACCCTCACACACCTCTCCACTACCACCCACTAAACCACCACCCTCACACACCTCTCCACTACCACCCACTAAACCACCACCCTCACACACCTCTCCACTACCACCCACTAAACCACCACCCTCCCACACCTCTCCACTACCACCCACTAAACCACCACCCTCACACACCTCTCCACTACCACCCACTAAACCACCACCCTCACACACCTCTCCACTACCACCCACTAAACCACCACCCTCACACACCTCTCCACTACCACCCACTAAACCATCACCTCACTGGGGGAAACAAGCCGTATATCGCCCTGTAGATGTCCTGACGTGAATTTCATCTTCTCTGAGTTTATTTACACATTGTGATTGCCGGGAGTGGTGCCGTAATTCTGCCTCAAGTTAGCAGTAAGTGAAGGTTGGGAGATTATAACTGGAGGGCCTGGGAAAGGGGCAGTCAGGGCCACTCTTATTTGGGTGTGGCGGCGGCCGTGTCTTTAGTGGCAATGGTATTTATTAGTTCATATTCATGGTGGTCTGGTGGCCTTCTGGCTGACTGAGCAAGGGTAGCGGGTGGACGTGTGGGACGAGGAGGAGGGTGCTGCTGTTATGAAGGTGGTGGTGGTGGTGTATTGGTGGCAGTAGTGTGTAGGTGGTGGTGGTGTGTTGGTGGTGGTGGTGGTGTGTAGGTGGCTGTAGTGTGCAGGTGGTGGTGTGTAGGTGGCTGTAGTGTGCAGGTGGTGGTGTGTAGGTGGCTGTAGTGTGCAGGTGGCAGTAGTGTGCAGGTGGCAGTAGCGTGTAGGTGGTGGTGGTGTGTAGGTGGCTGTAGCGTGCAGGTGGTGGTGTGTAGGTGGCTGTAGTGTGCAGGTGGCAGTAGTGTGTAGGTGGCAGTATTGTGCAGGTGGTGGTGGTGTGTAGGTGGCAGTACTGTGCAGGTGGCAGTAGTGTGTAGGTGGCAGTAGTGTGCAGGTGGTGGTGGTGTGTAGGTGGTAGTAGTGTGCAGGTGGTGGTGATGTGCAGGTGGCAGTAGTATGCAGGTGGTGGTGGTGTGTAGGTGGCAGTACTGTGCAGGTGGCAGTAGTGTGTAGGTGGCAATAGTGTACAGGTGGTGGTGGTGTGCAGGTGGCAGTAGTATGCAGGTGGTGGTGGTGTGTAGGTGGCAGTAGTGTACAGGTGGTGGTGGTGTGCAGGTGGCAGTAGTATGCAGGTGGTGGTGGTGTGTAGGTGGCAGTAGTATGCAGGTGTTGGTGGTGTGTAGGTGGCAGTAGTGTGCAGGTGGTGGTGGTGTGTAGGTGGTAGTAGTGTGCAGGTGGCAATAGTGTACAGGTGGCGGTGGTGTGTAGGTGGCAGCAGTGTACAGGTGGTGGTGTGTATGTGGCAGTAGTGTACAGGTGGTGGTGGTGTGTAGGTGGCAGTAGTGTACAGGTGGTGGTGGTGGTGTGTAGGTGGCAGTAGTGTACAGGTGGTGGTGTTGGTGTGTAGGTGGTAGTAGTGTGTAGGTGGTGGTGGTGTGTATGTGGCAGTAGTGTACAGGTGGTGGTGTTGGTGTGTAGGTGGTAGTAGTGTGTAGGTGGTGGTGGTGTGCAGGTGGCAGTAGTATGCAGGTGGTGGTGGTGTGTAGGTGGCAGTAGTGTGCAGGTGGTGGTGGTGTGTAGGTGGTAGTAGTGTGCAGGTGGCAATAGTGTACAGGTGGTGGTGGTGTGTATGTGGCAGTAGTGTACAGGTGGTGGTGGTGTGTAGGTGGCAGTAGTGTACAGGTGGTGGTGGTGGTGTGTAGGTGGCAGTAGTGTACAGGTGGTGGTGGTGTGTAGGTGGATGTAGTGTGCAGGTGGTGGTGGTGTGTAGGTGGCAGTAGTGTACAGGTGGTGGTGTGTATGTGGCAGTAGTGTACAGGTGGTGGTGGTGTGTACTGTAGGTGGCAGTAGTGTACAGGTGGTGGTGGTGGTGTGTAGGTGGCAGTAGTGTACAGGTGGTGGTGGTGTGTAGGTGGCAGTAGTGTACAGGTGGTGGTGGTGTGTAAGTGGCAGTAGTGTACAGGTGGTGGTGGTGGTGTGTAGGTGGCAGTAGTGTGCAAGTGGTGGTGGTGTGTAGGTGGCTGTAGTGTGCAGGTGGTGGTGGTGTGTAGGTGGCAGTAGTGTGCAGGTGGTGGTGGTGTGTAGGTGGCAGTAGTGTGCAGGTGGTGGTGAGATTGTGTAAGTATTGGTAGTTATGAAGGAGGGGGGAAGATGTGGCGGTAGTGGGGTGTCATTGTGGTAGTGTGTTGGTTTTGTCCAAGTTAGGGTGAATAAGGAATAGGAGGAGGAAGGATAGCTTGAAAATATATAGTGGAAGGGAAAGAAGAGGAGGAGGAGTGATGAAGAGGAAGATACCAATAACAGGGATCAGTGTGTATTTTTTTTAGGAGTAAGGCGAGAGGTAAGGTGTTAGAGCAGGTGTTGGGTGGTGGAGGCAGCATTGTACTTGTCCAGGATCGATTAGGTGGCCAGACTGGGCTGTGACGTATTGTGTTGGTGGCAGGTCTTTGATATATAGCCAGACGGGGTGTTAAACTGATGGTGCACACGTGGTGCTCCGCGCATGTGCACTGGTGACGCACATAGCTAAAGTACACCCATTTGTTCTAACTGAGGTAATGTGCGCAGTTGATCTACGTACATGGGATGACAAGTTCTTTGGAACACACACACACACACACACACACACACACACACACATATGTACAGTAAATGTATTGAACGTATATCATTAAGTCTAAATCTCATGTATGTTTGTATATTTTCAGCCACCGGCTGCAACTCTATTAATAAACCGATTATTATTATTATTATTATTATTATTATTATTATTATTATTATTATTACCAACACACACACACACACACACGTACGTTATTCTTGACAGAGGTCAAGGTTGAAGCTCCAGAATGTTGGTCTATTCCTTTACCCCAAAAATATTGCAGGTAGTAATTATCCCAGCGAAAGTTTCACCGAGGGAGCACAGACTATGATTACTTTCTCCAGCCCCCTTCCCTCTATCTATCTATCTATGTATCTATCTATCTATCTATCTATCTACTATCTATTTATTCTTTTATTCTTTTCATGTGAAGTATCGGAGTTTTACAGCAATGCATCAATAGATTGGGAGTTTCTTTTTACTGTTTATGGACACAATTTGTAAAGATGTTTACGGACACAATTTGTCTGCCTCAGACCCCGTGAGTGTTTACACCGCTTCTGGATCAATACCCCCAGTGTATTGTGAGTGTCCTGCTGCACCACCCGGACATATAGAGGCTATTCATAGGCTCCTGATTATTGCAGCATAAGGCTCCTTCCACACAGTACAGAAAGATTCGTCTCTGTTACATCACCGTGTTGGTGTAGTGTGGTAACCGGACGCCACATTTTAGGGGATTGCTGGTTTATGTTGAGAAGCGTCGACGGAGCATATTATTTAATAGGAATTATTGAGTGTGTGTGTGTGTGTGTGTGTGTGTGTGTGTGTGTGCAGTCCCATCTTATATTTTAAACTCAGTTACACAATAGGACATGTTATAACCTCAAGAATACTGTTTAAGATAATTTTACAGCTTCCGTTCTCGTCTTCCCGCAAAAGAAAGAAAACGTTGGAAACTTTTGTGTATCATTTTTTACTGCATAATTAAGCCCGGTGGAAGTTGGAGGGAACTCCCAGACAGTAATACAAACAAATATACTGAAATGTTATACACCAGCCACCTCAATAGCCAGTAGGGTAAAATAATATATGGATTATTATTTTTGACTCGTCCGTGCATGTCTGGAGGGATCTAGTCAGAATATTTCATTTAGTCCATATGAAAATGTATCCCGACCTGTGCTCGGTGTAGGTCTGCCTTGAAGCCGTGTTCAGGAGAACAGTTTCATGTTTCACGGTGCGTCATGCAGGCGTGTAAAATCAGGCACTGTTATGGTGTACGAACCAACGAGGGAAATGTAATTTTCCGTTGTTGTGTGTGTGTGTTGGATCCAAACCCTGGGCGGCGGTACTTACCGTGGTTCAAGAAGTCTTATAATCTCTTGCTGGTATCCCCTCACACCCTGGGCACTACAGAATATCTTCCTGTCGCACCCGATCGATAAAGTGGTAATAGATAGTTAAGTTCGGTTCGGTTCGGTTCGGTTCGGTTAGATTAAATTGGTAGATAAATGATTGGACGAATCCTTTCACCCACATACAACACTTATCCCTCACGCCCATTCCGGACAACCCCCCCTCCCCACACACACACACACTGACACCCCACACTAAAACCATATTATCCACTTGCCCACACACATTATCCACGCTAAAACACACACACACACACGAACCACTTGCACCACACATCAGCACCGCGAATTGGGAATTGGGTGACTCTTAATTCGTGTTTTTACTCACAAACGCTACTAATGAGTCGACTGGGAAATTCACATTAAAGCCTTACTGAACTATTTTTCAGTTCATTGTAGTTAAGCTCAAGTATATACCGGGTACTGTATATACGGTAGGTACAGACTCCAGGTACAGTAGATTACAAAATGATAAATAATCCATTAATATAGTATTCAAAAAGTTTAGAAAGAAAAGTATGTAATTTATGTACAGGTTGATGCAAAGTACACAGGTATTGTAGGTTGATATCAGATCATAAACAAAATTGAAAAGGCCAATACTTTATATACAGGTAGAGGGATAGTCGTATTGATTGGTGAGACTTAAATTCTGTTCAGGAGACGTATACATGATTAAGTTCTATCCTGTACACAGCTTGTCATTTATATACCTTTTTACTGCCTTGAGTTAATTAGAAAGGTGTAATAACTTGTGTTGTGTTGAGGCAACAGTGAGAGAAGGAACAACAGGTTAATGGAGTATTGGTATGATATCTCTCTCTCTCTCTCTCTCTCTCTCTCTCTCTCTCTCTCTCTCTCTCTCTCTCTCTCTCTCTCTCTCTCTCTCCGTATTAACTCAGAGGGAGAAAATCAGGTTGATGAGCTTTTCATTTAGGCAGATCAGGTTATGGCGGACGACATTAACCCGATACCAAATGTAGGGTGAAACACATGTATTGAGAAAGCCTTTAGCCAGGGTTTGTTATGGGAGATTGACCTTAACGGATTTTACGGTTAACATTTATTGGCAAGGCTTAGAGTACAGTTTGCCTATTCTGAGTAATTCAGTCAGGTCTTGTCACTGAGGGTGGTACCACTTCTCACTGCCACACAGGACAGAGGTTCATACACAAAGAAATAGTTCATATTCATTAACAGTATACTGAATATAGGTCAGAGTCATGTGGGTGGTATCACTGTTCACTGCCACGCAGGACAGTGGTTCATATACATTAGAAGTCATATTTCACTTGAGGACTAATTAGTGTGGACTAAATTTTTTTTGATAAACGGCAAGAATGTCCTCAAGCACTCCTGATTCAATGTAATAATTACAAAGTTCATGATACAATAAGTCAGGTGGCCTGAAGTCTTTGACAGTGTCAAATTCAATAATATAGTGTTCAAGTGTATGCTTTAAAGGTTTATCACAAAGTTTACATGCTGAGTGTTCCGGTATGGGCACAGCGTTACCAACTTGCCAAATGTGTCTGTATCCTAGCCTAATTCTGGCCAAGACTACATCACATTGTCTAGTTCTGTCCTTATGCTGGCCATACCGGTACCTCCTGTCACAAAATTTGTCATTTACTAATGCTACAACTGTCAGGCCTCTGTGCATTTCTCAGTTCTTCTAGATCAGAGTTCATGATTCTGACTTGAATGTTTTTAATTACAGCATTGGACAGACCAAGGTCACGGTCAACATTTTCTTTCTTACATGCCTCATTGACCAGTCTATCAGCACGGTCATGATACCTGATTCCAACATGGGACGGAATCCACACAAATTCGATACGAAAGTTGTTCTCATTAGCAGTTATCAAATTTCTATTAATATCACAGACAACTTTAGACATAGAACCTGACGGACTGTTCGTTGACTTCTGAGCACTCTGGGAGTCACAGAATATCACCCTACCTTCATTTCCTGTAAGGTAGTCTGTAGCTAAGTAGATTGCCATAAGTTCAGTTTTTGTTGTGCTGGCCCAGTTGTTCAGCCTTTGCTTGTGTGACACTATCATCTCCTTTTGTTTATATATTACAAATGCACAACCTGTTCAACCTGTGTTTGTCTGCGCAGAACCATCAGTAAAAGCATAACATTCTCTTGATTTAATACTCTCTATGTCCCTGTTAATAGTTTCTAGTGTAATACATCTCACGAGAACCTATTTATGGGAGAATAGGTTAAGGGAAAGACCTATTCTTATTTTTATGGTAGTAGTTAAGGGAAGTCACTTTAGGGTAGAACAGGTTTGGGGAATTCACTTTAGGGCAGATGAAATTTAGGGAAGTCACTTTAGGGCAGATCAGGCTTAGGCAAGTCACTTTAGGGCAGATGAAATTTAGGGAAGTCACTTTAGGGCAGATGAAATTTAGGGAAGTCACTTTAGGGCATATCAGGTTAAGGTATTATTGTTATCCGTGGCGGCACAGACGGCGTATTAATTCATACATGTGTTCCTGGTTTAATTGGCCGTGTCTTGTTCCTGGGCCAGGCGGCCAACCTGGGTGGTGGTAGATGATGGTGGAGGGTGATAGTGCTGGTGGTGGTAGATGATGGTAGGGGGTGGTAGTGGTGAAAATTGTGGTATTCATAGTCGCATAAACATGTTGGATGGTTGGTTGTGATGGTGACGGTGGTGTTGGCAGGGTAGTGAAATGGAAATAAAAAGTTAACATAGCTACAGAAAAGGTACAGATATAAAGTGAACCACAACAGCAATAATAGTAACAATAATAATAATAATATTAATAATAATAATAATAATAATAATAATGATAACAATAATAATAATAATAAAAATAGTGATAATAATAATAATAATAATAATAATAACAATAACAATAACATACAGCAGAAACAATACTGTACATTTATCTCAAGAAAATTATTATATAACATTTAGTATCATACATGGCGATAGTAGATACATATTATTAACTTTACCACATTTTTAACATTATTATTATTATTATTATTATTTTGTATTGATATATTGATGTGCAGTAAGTTAATGGATTGGGTTAGGTTAGGTTTTCTTTTATTTAGTGTGGATGTCTTTTTTACAGGTGATTTAAAGGTAGGTAGTGGTGATGTTGGTCTTATGATGGTGGTGTTGTGGTGGTAGTGGTGGTGTTGGTCTTGTGGTGGTATTGATGTTGGTGGTAATGGTGTTGATATTGATGGTGGTAGTGATGGTAATATTGGTGATGATGGTGATGTCAGTATTAACGTGGTAGTGATGATGTGTGATGGAGAGGATACTTGATAATGTAAACTGTTGTGATGCTGTAATTGAAGTCTGGACCTTTTTTCTTCATCTTCGATTTAGGCTCAATGAAGTATAGTCACAATGTGTTGCCCACCCACCCACCCACAAGTCGTCCACCGCGTTAACCATTTTTTTTTTGCATTGCTCCCGAACTTCAAATCAAATCGTGTGGAATCTATCTCAGTTGTCCTCTGAGACGTAAAAAGAGTGTCTAGGTCAGCTAAGGTCAGAGTAAGGAAATTCTTAATGTTTTTGTATATGATTTACCTTACCTCTACTGTGATCTTAAATCTGTAACTACGAATTACTGTACCTGTAATATAATCTTAAAATCTGTATATAAAAAACATCTTACCTTCTTGTACAAATAATCCCAAACAAATTTTTACTCTAAACAGATTTTTAAACTTAGCTGAAGTGTTTAGGTAAATGTAGTGTTTTAGTTGTGGGATTTTGTTGTGAGTAACTTTCTCTTGACGATTTAGCTCAGGGATTTAATTTTTTGGGGGGAACTTGAGTGTGTGTAGGGCAGGTGTATGACAGGTGTGTGTGTATGGGAGAGAGAGAGAGAGATGAGGTGTACGACAGATGTATTACTAGTGTATGACAGATGTAAGACAGGTGTATATCGTGGTAGTTATACATGGTTTACACTCCAGTAGAGGTGAAGTGTGTGTGTCATGGCGCTGGTCAGAGCTCTTGGGAGACGATAAATGCTCGACCTACTGCCCTCTCAACCTTGGTGTATTGCTCATTAGTGTGGCATTAACCTCAGTATGGCATTAACAGCAATGTGGTATTAACCTTAATGCGGCATTAACCTTAGTGCGGCATTAACCTTGCGTGGCATTAACCTTAGCGTGGCATTAGCCTTAGTGTGGCATTAGCCTTAGTGTGGCATTAGCCTCAGTGTGGCATTAACCTGGTGTAACACTCCTTATTCATATTTATTTCATTCATGACCGAGTGTTATTAAACTGTTAACTTTCTCTCTTACCGTCCGTCCGTCCGTCCGCCCGCCCGCCTGTCCGTCCGTCCGTCCGTCTGTCTGTCTGCCCGTCTGTCTGTCTGGCCACCTGCAGTAGCAACTGTTTATGAGAGTAATTGTCTAAGGTTTACGCAGGGGCAGGTGTTAGGTTGCTAAATCTGGAGCTTACTAGCGGCAGGAGGTGCACTTACGGCTCCCCTTTCTTGGTGCCCGGCGCCTGGTGACCGACCTTAGCTGCTGCACCTCCTGTAATACTCCCACCGGGTCTCCCCTCGCCCCCCCCCCCCCCCCCCCACTGGGAGAGCTGACAAGCCTTTTATGCGAATATGATCCACATTTTTTGTTGTATTTGCCATTTGGAATACCGGAATTGACGAGGTGCTGCGGGCCGGGTGCTACTACTACTACTACTACTACTACTACTACTACTACTACTACTACTACTACTACTACTTCCTGTTGCTGCTGTGTTGTGACGTTGCTGGTGTGTTTACTGCTGCTGACGTTGGCGTTACATGTTGCTATTATTGATGTTACTTCTTGCTGTTGGTGTTACTGATGGCGTTACTTACTCATGTTCCTGTTGCTGTTACTGTCGTTATACTGCTCTTGTCGCTGCTGCTGCTACCCGCTGTAGGAGAGGTTGTGGATGGGTTTTGCCGAGTGTGTAGACCGTGTGTTAGTTCTACAGATTACACTTCCTGAAATGTTAACGGCAGGGGAAATGTGGTACTCTCACGTTTACACCCACATATCCTCACACTCACCCACATATCCTCATTCACCCACATATCCTCACACCACCCACCTTATCCTTACGCTCACCCACATATCCTCACACTCACCCACATATCCTCACACTCACCCACATATCCTCACACTCACCCACATATCCTCACACTCACTCACATATCCTCACACTTACCCACATATCCTCACGCTCACTCACATATCCTCACACTCACTCACATATCCTCACACTTACCCACATATCCTCACGCTCACCCACATATCCTCACACTCACCCACATATCATCATACTCATTTATTTTATACACAAACTCACTTAGCTTATCCACACACTCGGTTAACCTTATCCACATTATGCTTACATTCACGCACTCACTCGCCTTATCTACACACTCAATCACCTCACGCACTCAATCACCTCACACACACACTCACTCAATCACCTCACACCCTCACCAGTCCCTCATAGTAGACACAACATACTTCCCCCCCCCCCCCCCACACACACTTAATTTGGTAATATTAGATTATCTCATGTACTGTATGCTCTCACGTCACTTAAGTCAAGACATTAACCACTTAAAAAACATCCTTACAGTATCTTATCAGTACCCAGAAAACGTGTACAATTTACATATATGTTTTCTTATGTGTTTTTTTTTTATCTATATTTTCTTGTATTTGTGTATGTTTGTCCTTGGTAGGGGTGTGTGTGTGTGTGTGTGTGTGTGTGTACCTGTATACTTTCGTACCTTTATCTTCAATTTGTGATAACCACGGCAAGATGGATTTTGGTGATGCTGCGGTTATTGGTTTGGTGGTGTTGCGGTTAGTAAATGTTAAGTTGCATTGTTATGTTGTGTGGCTGATCGGGTGTGGGTGTATAAGAGATGTGGATGTATGGATGGATGGCCGGTATGTGGATAAATTGGTATGGTTGAATGGTTGTTGGTAGATAGGTGGATGGATGTGTGTGTGTGTGTGTGTGTGTGTGTGTGTGTGTGTGTGTGTGTGTGTTTGTTTGTTAAGTGCATATTTGGTGTAAATAGACTTGGCTGTGTTGGGAAGGGGATATAATTATCCTGTTAAAACTAATGAGGAAGGAGTTGCGTTGAATGCGTGAGCGAAGGCCGTCGGTGTGAGTGGAGAGAATTACAGTTTATTGTAAGAGTGAGTAAGAGGTTGAATTATCTGGTTAAACTCGTGACCTCACAAGACTCCCCAATTTAAACTTGCTTATAGCGTAAGTCGTAAGTTAATGCGTTTAAAGGGTTATATACTCGTAAATTAGGGAGAAAGTGGAGGAATACGACAGTGGAGGAAATTACATGCTTGTTTTGAGTGTATTAGTATATAGCTTTCAGGATTTGGGTAGGATGGGGGTACTCTCCTCTCCCTGCTTACAACGACGCTCTCATAGTTAGGACTTAGGTTAGGTTAAGAGTAAGTGAGTTAAAGGAGTACCTCAGGGTAATATCATGTTGGAGGACGAGTAACTGGATTAGTAAGAGGTTGAAGTGTGATGTTCTGCCTGGTGGTGGTGGCTAGGTATAGGAACATTGGCTTCTTACAAGTTGTTCACAGGAGAGCAAGTTTATCTGGTCACACACACACACACACACATAGAGCTGTCGAATTATCAGTGTAAAGCATAAGAAGAATACTGTGTTCACCACCTGTTATCCTGTTCACTCAGAGAACAGAGGATATTCAGTGTAGTGAAGTAATACCCCATCAGCTGCCGAGTTATCATGGACAGGAGAGAACAAGACTCCCTCTCATGTAACGCCAACAGCTGTCATGATGTTCTGGGAGAAGACATTGTGTGTGTGTGTGTGTGTGTGTGTGCGTGCGTGCGTGTGGGTGTGTGTGCACTTTACTCGCAGAGCAATTATCAAGTCATGCTATGACGTAAGAGAAAAAAACAAATTATTGGCCTAGTTATCTTGGAGGTCCTTAGAGAGGCGAGGTTATCACGAGGGTGCTTGAGAGGAGGAGGATTGTGCCAGGTTTAGTTATCACAGTCAGCAGCTAGAGTGAGTCCTGGCTTCTCCTCCTAATGAACTTTCTATGTAAATTCCTGGTGGCTGGTGCCCCCTCCCACCCCCGGCTGTGTTTTATTGGTGCCTGGTGGAGGGCAGGACGCTGACTCCTGGTAATGGCTGGCTGCTGGGGAGGGGAGTGGGGGGGGGGGGGAGGGTGTTCCTGCCAACGATTGGAGACGTGCAGCGAAAATGGTTAGTGGATAAATGGAAGGAAATGGGCGTGTTATTACTGGCTGGGCTGGTGAACGTGCTTTGAGGAATAGTTGTGTGTTGTGTAGCAGTAAGGAGACGTATTTGATGATATATCTATTTTAAGTTTATTTTTGCACTGCTGGGAACATCCATTGAAAATTCCAAGATGGTTTATGTTCCTGTTGGTATTTATATATGTCGCGTATCTTAATAATAATGTTGTTTATTGTTAAATTGCGGAAAAAAAAATCAATGTTGGCTTAATGCTGTTTGTAATTATGTATGTAGAAACTCTTATAAAAATATTGCTGAGGATTGACAATAAGTGACATGAGAATATGATATGAGATGAATATGTTGTGACATGAAGGAGGTGTGAGGGCAGAGGACCCAGATGTGTCATCCTCTCCTGACCTGCTGAGTTATTCACCAACTCGGTGTTCAGTTTTCACCTGGAGCATTGACGCCCCTTTAAATTATGGAGACCCGAGGGTGTGATGGATGTCAAAAGGTTTCCTGTACCCACTGTGTGTGTGTGTGTGTGTGTGTGTAGACAAAGACTCACCCACCATGTGTCTCCTACCCTGCGTCACTCTACAGGTATATGCCGCCAGGTAAGTTGTTTTTGGTTAATATTTATTCCATTTATTTATTCTCATAAAATTTTTACTCAGTCAAATATCGATTGTCGTCGTTACAGACCAATAAGCTTTCCTTTCTTCCTTGCAGGTGAGTGAGCGACCGGTCATGGCAGGTGATGGCGGCCTCCCAGGTGATGGCGGTAGGTCACGACACCTGAACCAGGGTCAGTGGAGGTAAAGGGGGGGGGTTGACAGGGGGAGGGAGGGGGAGGTAGGTAAATGGGCAGTGGAGGAATAGAGAAAGGGTATAATGGGCAAGAGGGAGGAGGTGGATGTACCTTAGTGTGAGGCCATGAGTGAGGGAAGAAGTAGGAGACAATGGCCGGGTCACACACACTATTGTCTGTCCAACAATGTGCATTAAGCTCATAAGCCAAGGGGGAACTCTTCACATTTCCATTATGCCATTGAAATTATTCTCGGGAATTTAAATTTTGGCCTCCATGACTCTTTCACGGTTACAAAACAGTCTCTATTATGAGCTAATGCTGTAATGGGATATTTGTGTTTTTGTATTTAGTTTCTTTTTGTATTAATAATTTGTATTTGTGAAGATCATGTTTAGAAATAAAATACCAGTACATTAAATCTCGATATTATGAACTCCCGATACAGTGAAGTCCAGATA
Organism: Homarus gammarus; assembly: GCA_958450375.1. Lineage (NCBI taxonomy): Eukaryota > Metazoa > Arthropoda > Malacostraca > Decapoda > Nephropidae > Homarus > Homarus gammarus. The sequence continues at coordinate 6,168,260 of CAUDMG010001490.1, forward strand.
TAATAACATTCCAGAATATAATCATAGTCCTTGGGTAATGAATATTGTGTATAGTGAGGACGTGGTGTTAATAGGTAAGGTTATTACACAATGTTGATGGGGTGAAGACACGGTGGAGGGAAGTGTCTTCGGTAAGGACTCCTGCTGCAGTAAAGGTCCGACTAGGAGTGAAGGGCGAGTCGTCAATAGTAGGTGTGGTAGTGAAATGATGTGGTGTGGGTGTGGTGAGGCGGTACAGTGATCAGGACGTGGGTGGGGGGTTACAGTGGTGAGGACGTTGGTGGGGGTTATAGTGGTGAGGACGTGGGTGGGGGTTATAGTGGTGAGGACGTGGGTGGGGGGTTACAGTTGTGAGGACGTGGGTGGGGGTTACAGTAGTGAGGACGTGGGTGGGGGGTTACAGTGGTGAGGACGTGGGTGGGGGTTATTAGTGGTGGAGACGTGGTTGGGGGTTACAGTGGTGAGGACGTGGGTGGGGGTTACAGTAGTGAGGACGTGGTTGGGGGTTACAGTGGTGAGGACGTGGGTGGGGGTTACAGTAGTGAGGACGTGGGTGGGGGTTACAGTAGTGAGGACGTGGGTGGGGGTTACAGTAGTGAGGACGTGGGTGGGGGTTACAGTAGTGAGGACGTGGGTGGGGGTTACAGTAGTGAGGACGTGGTTGGGGGTTACAGTGGTGAGGACGTGGGTGGGGGTTACAGTAGTGAGGACGTGGGTGGGGGTTACAGTAGTGAGGACGTGGGTGGGGGTTACAGTGGTGCGGACGACGTGAATTAATACGTCTCGTCGTGGTTACTTATGGTGTTCGCCCCGCCCCGCGACACCGCCCAGACCTGCCAAGAATGTTGACCTCCGGGAGCTAGGCGGGGCGGGGCAGGGCGAAGGAGGAAGGAGGAGGGTAAGAGAGAAGAACCTAGGAGGAGGGAGGATAGGAGGGAAAAGCGGAGGGGGATTAGGGCAGGAAAGGAGTCAAAGGCGAAGTGAGAAAGTGTGAGACTGCGTACTAGAGGAAGGGCATGTTGGGTCTCTCTCTCTCTCTCTCTCTCTCTCTCTCTCTCTCTCTCTCTCTCTCTCTCTCTCTCATTACATGTTACTCCTACACACTCCCTCAGTACCTTCCCTCATCCTCCTCCCCCCCCCCCTCCCCAAGCCTGTGCCTCCAGTCATCCCTACGCATTTGCACAATCTTCCCGTCCCCTTCCTCCCTTTTGCCATTTAATCCTTAGCACACTCACCTCACACCCTCCCAGTTCCTCCTTATCCCTCTTCTCATCGCCTTTCCTCCCTCCCCACCTTCCATTAACCTCCCTCGAACCCTCCCACACACACACACACACACACACACTTTCCCCTTATCACTAACACTGTAAAAAGAAGAAAAAAAAAGTTCTCCCTTCTAAGAAATAACATCGTATTGAAGATTCCTAAATAACCCTGACAGTTTGAAACACCTGTAACAAGCCAACAACAATGACAACCACTCCTAACACAACCACCTTCCCTTGTCGACATCACCTCAGTATTTTTTGAAGCACCAACAAACACGTATACAGAGCCACAGTGATGTCGGAATAACATTACATACACATACTATTTTTTCTCTTCCATCATAGCTTATTAATTCAGAATCAGCCGGCCAGGAACTGAAACAAAATAATGAATAATACACGAACAGTTTTTGCTTGACTAATTTTGAAACAACAACAACAACAGCACAGTTAGATAGAGATTTCGGAATAACAACATTGCACAAATACAACTTTTATGTGTGTGTGTGTGTGTGTGTGTGTGTGTGTGTGTGTGTGTGTGTGTGTGTGTCCCCTCGGTTTTGTACAGGTAGGTATGTGTTTACCTGCTGGCCTCTCCCACACATTCACTTCAACCCTCTTCTTCTTCTCCTCCCCACACAGCCTCCTTCCTCCTCCCCCTTACACAGCCTCCCTTCTCCTCTCCACTTCCCTCTCCGTACACTCGTGGCACTCATTTGTCTCTCCTTTTATCTCCCCTCCCATCCTTACCACTTTCTCCACTCCCCCTCATTATCCTGCACTCCCTCTCCTCTTCCTATTCTCTCAATTCACTCCATCTACTCTCCCCCCTCTCCCTCCCCGCCACTTTACTCCCTCCACTCTCCCTCCTCCCATCCTTTGCCTCCCTCATCATCGTGATCTCCTTTAATCCTTCTTGTCTCCTTTAGCTGTTGTATAGACAGCTCACACACACACACACACACAAGAACCTAATACAGACACAAACTCCTACAGACAGACACAGCTCTTACCTCCATGACCGTCTCTCTCTCTCTCTCTCTCTCTCTCTCTCTCTCTCTCTCTCTCTCTCTCTCTCTTTTCTCTTTTGTGCCACCAGTTCTTCCCCATTTCATTATTCATTATTCTCTCTCTCCCATGTTTTCACTTAGCTCTCCCCCTCTCGCCTTCACTCTCACTTTTGTTAATTAAGTGTGAATCTCTCATTATTGTTCCTCCTCCCCTTCCCTTACTCATCAGAGCCTCCTCCTACCCAGCCACTGACCAACACGCTAGCTCTCTCTCTCTCTCTCTCTCTCTCTCTCTCTCTCTCTCTCTCTCTCTCTCTCTCTCTCTCTCTCTCTCTCTCGTTTTATCTTCCTTTTATCTTTTTTTGTCTCACTGTCGCTCTTTCATCTCTTCGTCAGTAAGTCAATTTCTCTTTTTGTCTTTTATTTTATCTTTCTTTTCCTCACCTCCTCTTCCTCAATTATCCCAGCATCGTCTTCACATGTCATCCTCGACGGCCCTTTCCATTCTTCAGTTCTTTCTCTTTTTAATTTTTCCACTTCCTCACATTTCTTGGTCTTTCTTTACTCTTCTTTATCGACGATATTTGGTGATTTCCTCTCTCTCTCTCTCTCTCTCTCTCTCTCTCTCTCTCTCTCTCTCTCTCTCTCTCTCTCTCTCTCTCTTAAGCCTTCATCGTCAGTGTCTTTGTGTCTTATTCACTCTCCCTCTTTCTTATCCTCCTTAATTTCTTTTCTTTTCCTCTCTTCCGTCTTTTATCTTCATTTAATCTCTCCATCTTTCGTCTCCTCTCGACACAATTCTTGTCTTAATCTCGTGATAAAACTCTCCTCATTGACACCTAAACTTTGTCCCTTTCACCCTCCGCCCACCTTTCACCCTCCGCCCATTACCTCCCACTGTTTACCCTCCATCTTCATCCATCTTTCACCCTCCACCCACCTTTCACCCTCCACCCACCACCTCCACCCACCTTTCACCCTCCACCCACCTCCACCCTCCACCCACCTCCAAACTTCATCGCCACTGAATTACCCAAAAGACACCAGAGGCAATCAATTTACCAGAGTTTGAGAGCTGCTGTCACCAGATCGTCTGAGGAAATACCCGGGAAGGTGATAAGAGTGTGTGTGTGTGTGTGTGTGCGTGTGTGTGTGTGTGTGTATAATTATTTACTGTATACAACACATACATCACCAATATACTATATATATATATTAAGACTACCGCCATCAATTAAAATATTTTCCCCTCCCCAGCCCTCACTATTCTCCCCCAGCCCTCACTATTCTCCCCCAGCCCTCACTATTGACACCCCCACCCTCACTATTCTCCCCGTGGGTCACAGAGCTGCTGCCATCTTGCGGTAACAGACGCTGGGAGACAAAACGGACGAACTTTCGACATCTAATTCTGTTTCGATCAACGTGGAAGTTTGTGGATGAGAAGAAAGTGACACATCCCAGCCACTTGAACTGAAACTTTTGGGTGAAACAGTCGAATAACACTGCTACCTCCACCACCATGGTTCCTCAACACCTAATGACGTCACGTTTATCGCAAGGCATTCTGGGAGAAACTCGAATTTTTTTGACTAGTTAGTTATAACACTTAGCAAAAACATTATCACGAGATGTTAAGATTGAAATATAATAAAATGAAATATAAAATAATTTGAAATACCAGGCTACCAAGTGTTTCAGATTCAACAACTTGTTTATTGCAAATGAGCAACACTCGTCCAAGGAAATGTTGCCATACTTTTATTTTATTTTATCCTTTTGCCGAGTGTACAGGAAGAGTATCGAGAGGAAACAATAAACGAACGTGTAGAAGGCAGACTTTTGATCAGTTGACTTGAGGAATAATCTTAACCTAGTCAAGGGCTCAAGGCCTTATTTAGCGTTGACTGAGACCTGGGGTTGGGGGAGGTGCTGGCGGGTGTCTCTGGGTCATATGAAGCAACACTGTCTCAGGTACACACTATATTAAGGGGCTAATGTTTTGGTGGTCTTGACCATCCTGAAGGAGACGACAGTTGGATGAGTTATGTTAGAGTGAATCCTATATGACGACACAACCTACCTGACCTACTTGTGTCTATAATACAGCCTACCTGACCTACTTGTGTCTACATTACAGCCTACCTGACCTACATCTGTCTAAATTACAACCTACCTGACCTACTTGTGTCTACATTACAGCCTACCTGACCTACTTGTGTCTACATTACAGCCTACCTGACCTACTTGTGTCTACATTACAGCCTACCTGACCTACTTGTGTCTACATTACAGCCTACCTGACCTACTTGTGTCTACATTATTAACATTACATGTGAATCAAACAACAAAGATCTGTTTGTCTGGTTAGTTTATATACAGTATATATTTTTATGTTACAGACAGAAAGATTAAACCTTTATTAAAACTAGTTCACATTATGAGTCATGCTGAGCGCTCCATTTGATGTTAAAACGATAAACATTTGTATTTAAAACATTTAGAAAGAGTACCTCACTATATATACACTGTAATTTTGATAATGAAGTTAATGATATCTGAGCTATTATAAAAATTAATGATATCTGAGTTAATTGGTTTAGGATGAGTATTAGCTAACGAAGATGAGAGTGTGGAGTGAGGTAGCAACAGTGTACTCATTATATGAACCCAATACGTCTGCACTATTTGCATTAAGCTTATTCATCTGGTTGAACTCTTACATGGGGTTGTTTGTCCTGGTCTGCATGTGTTTGTATGTTACCGTGTGTTATATCATGGTATCGTATTTTTGGGGTCATCAACATTCCTCTGAGGGTGGTGGTCTAGATAATTTAGTTTGTTGTGTCCCAGTTGTGGGGTGTACGACGACGCCATTTACGATGACCTTCTTGCCCTGATCTTGTTTTAGTTATACCACCCTTTTGAAGCTCTGGAGAGATCTCGGAGTTTCGATATTTTGAGTACAGCACTAGCTAATAATTCCCACCAGGAAGCTTGCCTCGAGACTCATCCAAAGCTTCGAAAAGTGCAGAATTCCATGTGTTAAAGGCGATATTGCTGAAAAAAGACCAGGGTGCAAGAAGGTCATCGTAAATGGCACCGTACACCCCATAACCGTTCTTGCAATTGGCCCCCAGTCCTAAGGGTCACTGATTCGCACCCGGGAAAACCCCCCTAGTCGACCAGGGTGGGATTCGGTACCTTAACTTTAATTGGGGGAAGTGAAGGCTCTCAGGATGTAGTGTCGATCACATTGTGTACCGGAGGCTTAGTGTTATATATCCTCGCTGTCCCAAACGATCCGACAAGCTTGTGGGATCAACTTTTCATATTCAACGTTGTAACTATTAATGATATACTGACCATTTATATATTTGTACTAATTGGATACGATCACATTTTACTGTAGCCGTCAGTAATTATTGTGTATAATGGAACACAGCGGAGGGGGGAGGGGATAAAACACTGGTTATTGGGAATGAACGTGAAACAGTGAGTGACATTATGTGCTAAATTACCTCACTGACCTAACCTGTGTGAAGAAAGGGGTTTAGAATATTGATGGTAACTCGGCCTTTGTTAGTTGTTAGGTAAGATATGTATTTTGTTAATGTGGGATTTACGTGTTGTTTTTTTTATATATCCTTAGGGAGTGTTAAGAAGAGTCGTGGTGTTAATGTTGAATTATTTGTTAACTTCTATCTATCTATCTGTCTATCTATCTATCTATCTATCTATCTATCTGTCTGTTTATATTTGTCTTTCTAATGTATTATATAGCAAGACATGATTGGTTCATATCTTATCCTCCCTTCCCATCTCCTCTCTTCCCATCAATTCCCTTCACTTTCATTCTTCTTCCATCCCATCCCGTTCCATCCCTTTCCCTCCCCATCCCTTTCCCATCCCATTGCCCCCCTTCATTCCCCTCTCCAGCACGGATTGATTCACTAATATATTGCACCTATTTTACCCCTGATTTATATTGGCCACTCTCACTCCGGCTCCCGAACGCAGATTGACTCATTCATTTATTCTGAGTTTTTTTCCCCGTAGCGGAGACCTAACTTAACCTAACCTATCTACCCCGGATCTCACCCAGCTTATTCGCCCCCGGGTCCAGTAGCCTCTTGTTTCAACTCTTTTACTGAAAAATTCTCTCTCTCTCTCTCTCTCTCTCTCTCTCTCTCTCTCTCTCTCTCTCGTTTATTTATTTTTTTATTTTTTATTTCTTTTTTTTTTTGCTCGTTGACTTAATTTAGGTAAAGAAATTATAATAATAATAATAATAATAATAATTAACGGTTTATTGAAAGAGCTTGGCAGCCAGAAGGCTGAAAATATACAGTTACATATTTGGGGAATGGGTTAGGAATTACAAATAATATACAAGTAACATAAGTGACACAAATAAGACATATAATAACTTAGATGGGGAAAAGCTCAAACTACAGTTCATTTCAACATAGTGACAGTGTTACAGTATTACAAGTTATTGATAATTTTTACAATGGTTGGGACTGGGCTGTTCTTATAGCGATCAGTTCGTGCACGTATGGGCTGGATGCGGTTGTGGTGTCGAACAGCAAAGTCATGCTGGGGACAACTGTGGCTATTTAATTAATATATATATATATATATATATATATATATATATATATATATATATATATATATATATATATATATATATATATATATATATTTGTGCATTATCTAGGAGAAGCATCACTTTACACTTCATCTTCATATCCTTGTGGGTAGTAAAAAAAATAATAACCAAATATAATACGAAGATAGAGAGCGGAGCCGGAGCTGGGTAACAAATCACCGGAGGCACAGCACAGCACAGCACAGCACACCCGGGGCCGCCTCCTGAATTATGCAGATTAAGATATAAACACAACCCAGCCACAATAAAATCAACAGTTGGCAAGAAAAGTTAAATGCAATATCCTGCAGCAAACTTGGTCCTGATAACTCACAGGGATTATGTACTACGGAGATAAAATATTTCACTACAGGGTTTACTGCTTTTACAACTTAGGGGGGGGGGGGAGGAGTCTCGATGTAGGCGTGACGGTACCAACTGAAGCGGCGGCGGGGGTGTAATTGTAAAGGGTGGTAAATATATGTAGGTATAAAGGGGAGTAGGAGGACAGGATTGTAATTTTTTTGTGGTGTGTGTGTGTGTGTCCGGAGCCTCGCGTGGTAGGCATTAGATTTGGCTAGTACTGTGGTGGAGATGGTAGTGGTGGTGGTGGTGGTTATGGGTAGTGGTATGGTGAGGGTGGTGGTTATGGGTAGTGGTATGGTGAGGGTGGTGGTAGGGTGGTTATAGATAGTGGTGGTGATGGTGGTTGGTAAAGGGTGAAGCGATGATGGTTATGGTAGTGAAGGGTGGTGATAATGATGGTGGGATGTGGGTGATGGAGTGTGGTGGTGACCGTGCAGTGAGTGGTGATGATGTGATGTTCAGTCTTTGTATACTGAGGTAGGGAGTTAGAAGGCTGATGGATTAGTGTCTGGTGAAGCGAACTGTTGTTGTTGTTGGTTAAAATAAACTGTGATGGTCTAACTAAAACACTAAGCAGCGTAGAAGGTTAGTGAGGGTGGGTGTGTTCTGGGACGTGTAGAGAGAGTGTGTTAAATAAGGAGCGTGTAGGGTAGAGTGAGTGTCTGTTTAAGGGTATGAGGGATAAGTTAGAGGTGTATAAGGATGTGTAGGTAAATGCATCACTGTGTATTTCCATAGGTGTAAGGGTGTGTTGGGTAAGTTAGTATGTGTTAGTGACTTAGTGTGTACGGTGTTTGAAAATATTTGTAGTTTAAAAGAGAGTGCAGTCAGAAGCAGTAATTGCCCCCCCCCCCCTCCTTCCCCCAGTACACGGAGCCACAGCCAGTGAAGGCCAATAATAACACAATGCAACATCGTCAGCCATGATAGTTCCAAAACTACCCAACAACGTTTAGACTGTGGGGAAGGGGGAAGGGGGGCGGTTTGTCCTATCGCCAGTCCTTCATTTACCGTGACTCCGGCAACCAGGAGTGAGGCTACTTTAAAGAGGTGTTTAGGTTATGTTAAGACAATTGTGTACTGTATGTGAGCATGTTGGATAAGTTAAGCGGGTGTGGGTACTTGTTCTGAAGGTGGGTGTGTGGGGGTGGGGGGGAGGGGTAAGTTTGGCTCTGAGGGAGGTGAGAAGTTGTGTATAAGGAGATGGGAGTCAGGCTAAGAGAGGTGACTCAGGCCGTAATCGGGTGTTTTGAAGGGCAGAGTCGCTGATAAAGACGGCCCTTTCACCCACCCGAGCATGACGACAGAGGACTAGCTACCACACCCTCCCTCCCTCTCGCACAGTAACACCACCCAAGGTCGTGTGCACATACTGTACACTTACTCCCAGTGCTGACAACACCTCAGGACTGACTACACTAGGATGTTGGGTAAGTAAACTAGGATGAGAGAGTGTTGGGAATATTTTGGCTTGGGGTGGATAGCGATGATAGATTGGAGATGGTGTGGATAGAGAGGGTGTGGATGGGGGTGAAAGTTAGTCGATGCCTTTGATTAAATGGTGTGGGTATGGGTTTAGGAGACGTGATGGATTGGGTATGGTATGTGTATGGTGAACAGGAGAAGCATTAAATAGGGAGGTTGGAAGGTGTGTGTGTGTGTGTGTGTGTGTGTACTTTAGTGGATCAGGACATGGGTTGTGTTCAGGAGAAATGGGGAGATATGGGTGTAGTACTTGGTAGTTTGTGTGTAGACCTGTAGGGTATACGTGTGGGTACTTGGTAATGTGTGTGCAGTATTGGTTGTGGATAACGAAAAGCTTGTGTTACAGACGGGAGCTGTGTGTGTCAGCCTCACCATGAACAACCTCCTTTCATGTGTGCAGTTCTCATTTACGCTCTACGAATTTAAGGACTCATTACACACAAGATGATCTGCATATTGACGTACTCCCTTTCTTGGTTGTTGTTATTTTTGTATCAGGAGTTGTGAGATAGTCTTGATATTTTCTCCCTTTTTTTAATAATTTGTGCCGTGAGGGGTGAGAGGCAGGGGCGTGTGGTGGTGTCATCATAATAAGGTGGTGTGGTTGATGGGTACTAGTGACGCCGTAAACCCCTCACATTAACCCCGTCGCCCTGGAGATGGAAAGGTAGTGAGTCAGCAAATGAAGTCATTAGGGAGTATAATCCTCCCGCTGTGGTTCCCCGACAGGCTCCTCCCGCCCACGAGGGACTGTGGAGGGGGAGGGGGGGGGGGGGTTGAGCAAGAGGTCAAGAGGAGGACGAGGAAAGGAGAAGAGTATAATAAAATAGAGAATGTGGTCAGAAGGACCAGACGACCGCTAGATTGGATTCAACATAAGTTCTCACCAGTGCAAAGCCACGCTCCTCTGGGACCCGGGGAGGGGGTGAAGGAGGGGACTGCAAGAAGGGGAGCTGCAGCAAGAGAAAGAGTAAAATATGTGTAAAAAGAAAGTAAGAAAAAAAGGAGAAACGACCGCTGGTTTGGATGTAGCCAAGGCTCTCATTCTTTCAGAGCCATTTTTCTCCCCTCCTCGGCGGACGAACAGGAGTAGAGGAAGGAAATTAAGAATGGAGGAAGGAGGACTGACGTAGTGGATAAAAATATGGAAGAACAAGAACTGGTCATAGGCAGTGAGAAGCCGTTAACAAACATCTGTGACGTGTGAAAATTATCTAGTGAAGGCGGTCATTGGGTGGGTAGATGGGTGTGAACGAGGTGCCCCCCCAACTCTCCCCTGGTGTTGTGACTGACCCCACAGCCCTGACCCTTGACCTTCTGAGCTCACGGTGGGGTGGGGGGGGGGGGGGGGAAGTTATAAACAGATGACCTGTACCGAGCTCCTCCTGACACACACTTGTACTTCTTTCAGGTCACGTGAAGATTAATCACCTTAGGTTATTTCACCTTAAGATAAAATACCTTAACTCTAACCTAACCTACTCTAACCTAACCTTACCTAACCTTTGGGTATCCCATTTATTCTTCTTTCATTAAAGGTAAACTTCCTAACACAACCAGTAACTCTTCTGGCACTCTTGTCCAGTTATCATCTACGAAGGCAAGCATGGGGGAATCATCAATCCGAGAGAGAGAGAGAGAGAGAGAGAGAGAGAGAGAGAGAGAGAGAGAGAGAGAGAGAGAGAGAGAGACTCACACACACTGGAATGGCGGGCAAAATAAAATCTGCGGACTTACCAAGCTTAATTCATTATTTAGACACGCATTCTTAAATACCCGACATGACCCCTTGGCGCAGTGACCCCTGACCTTTGGACCTTAGGAACTCTACTCACTGTTTGAATATTTATAAGTCGGACTGTGTTCTTTGTTTAGGTCTGTTGACGCCATTATTGTTTTTTATTTGTTTAGATCTGTGTTTATGTTATAATTTTTTACAATTTTTTTAGCTCGGTCTGTGTGATGGTTTTTACACCTGCGGGTCAGAGTGTTGCTGTCAGCAGTGTCTGTGTCGAGAATGAGTTTGCCGATTTACACCAAACTTCATAACTTTCATCAACATGTGACAAGGTTCCACAGGATAAAGTTTTAGTGTAAATCTCGGAATGATAACACTCATAGTTTTTCGGCGGTTAAAGAAAACGATAACATGAGACATATCTAGCGGTGACTATATTAATTTACAAGAGCAGTGCCACTTGGTTGATTTATACCCTGTCATGGTAACTGTTCGGAAGATATTTAATTTATTCGTGATATTGTACAGACAGACACAGACAGACAGACAGCTCCCTACCCACACACAGACAAAGATACAAAGAAGACCGGAGCAATTTGTACACTGTGGGATGAGAAACACTTTTCAGAAATTGAAGAGAATTTTGCAAAAAGTTTAAATTTACACAAGGAACCTAAAAATAGAAGACGTTTAAGACAAGGAAATAATGAGTGATAGATGAGTGTACACAGCAGCAGGAGACACGATGGTAAATAGGGAGATGATGAGTGGGGTGGGGTGTGTGTGTATATTGAACGAGATGAGTGGGGTGGGGTGTGTGTGTGTATTGAACGAGATGAGTGGGGTGAGGTGTGTGTGTGTATTGAACGAGATGAGTGGGGTGAGGTGTGTGTGTATATTGAACGAGATGAGTGGGGTGAGGTGTGTGTGTGTGTATTGAACGAGATAAGTGGGGTGAGGTGTGTGTGTGTGTATTGAACGAGATGAGTGGGGTGAGGTGTGTGTGTGTGTATTGAACGAGATGAGTGGGGTGGGGTGTGTGTGTATATTGAATGAGATGAGTGGGGTGAGGTGTGTGTGTGTGTATTGAACGAGATGAGTGGGGTGAGGTGTGTGTGTGTGTATTGAACGAGATGAGTGGGGTGAGGTGTGTGTGTGTATATTGAACGAGATGAGTGGGGTGAGGTGTGTGTGTGTATTGAACGAGATGAGTGGGGTGAGGTGTGTGTGTGTATATTGAACGAGATGAGTGGGGTGAGGTGTGTGTGTGTATTGAACGAGATGAGTGGGGTGAGGTGTGTGTGTGTATTGAACGAGATGAGTGGGGTGAGGTGTGTGTGTGTATATTGAACGAGATGAGTGGGGTGAGGTGTGTGTGTGTATTGAACGAGATGAGTGGGGTGAGGTGTGTGTGTGTATATTGAACGAGATGAGTGGGGTGAGGTGTGTGTGTGTATTGAACGAGATGAGTGGGGTGAGGTGTGTGTGTGTATTGAACGAGATGAGTGGGGTGAGGTGTGTGTGTGTATATTGAACGAGATGAGTGGGGTGAGGTGTGTGTGTGTATTGAACGAGATGAGTGGGGTGAGGTGTGTGTGTGTATTGAACGAGATGAGTGGGGTGAGGTGTGTGTGTGTATATTGAACGAGATGAGTGGGGTGAGGTGTGTGTGTGTATTGAACGAGATGAGTGGGGTGAGGTGTGTGTGTGTGTATTGAACGAGATGAGTGGGGTGAGGTGTGTGTGTGTATTGAACGAGATGAGTGGGGTGAGGTGTGTGTGTGTATTGAACGAGATAAGAATGTAAACAGGAAAAAATAATGGAAAGAGAAGTGTATGTAGAACGAGACGAAGGAAAATAGTGAGTGGGAAAGATTAATTTGTTATAAACTAAGATACACATCATATTAAACGACACACACACACACACACACACACACACACACACTTCTCGTTAAAGACAACGACTCATATGTTATTCTCTCTCTCTCTCTCTCTCTCTCTCTCTCTCTCTCTCTCTCTCTCTCTCTCTCTCTCTCTCTCTCTCTCTCTCTCTCTCTGGTAAGGATTGATACTGGTCCTCACGTGGGGTTTAGATTCACTTATGTTATGGTGAGTTATGTATAATTAATTGATGAATGAACGGACAGTAGAATGATTGGAAGGATGACCAGACAGACGGATAAATGAATGGATGGAGGGATAATTGATCGGATGGATGTACGGATGGATAGTGTGGCGGCTGGGAATGTCGTGGTTGGAACGAGGGGGGGAGGTGTGAAAGGGAGTGTCAGGAGGCTTCACCAAGTCGTGTGGAGGGATTCATCACCGCCGCCGCCCCCCCCCCCCCCCCTGCCTCAGTAATCCCTCCTGCCCTTTCTTCAGCCAGGCGCCCCGTTTACGTGTGTGTTTAGGACGGTAGAGGGACGGGGTAGGAAAGGAGGTCTTACATGCCAGAGGGGAAGGACCTGTTTTCTTCTGTAATTTATTTCTTTTGTATGAGTCACGAACGTTCATCCGAAGTTATGGGAGAGAGAGAGAGAGAGAGAGAGAGAGAGAGAGAGAGAGAGAGAGAGAGATCCTGAACGCACCGTAAGTTAACCCAAAGATAATTAGCGAATAGGGAGAGTAGTATTTTTTTATGGTGGTTCACGTGGTGCGTTAAGGTTGGGTGCGCCCCTGAGTGATGTCTTTATGGAGTAAGGTCGGGGTAAAATTTAATATATTAGTCGTTCTTGGTGGTGATCCAGAGCCAGTTTTTGATATCTCTGTCACTCTCCCTTTCATCCTAAGTGGAGTCTGTAAATTGCATTTAGTTTAAGTTCCTTTGGGGGAGAATATTTAATTATCATTTGATTAAACTGTGTATTTCATTATTGTGTTTATGTTATAATGTATATTTTACAGGTACGCTGCAGCCAGTACAGTTTAAGCTGTATTTTGCTCAACCCTCAGCTTTCCTTTGATGTAATACAAATACAGTAGTGAGTGATGTTTGCCGGAGCTTTTTAAAAGCTGGACTATTTCGCCTGCTCACAGGATGAACAGAACCTGAAGCAAAGAGAGTGTAAGTACCTCCAGAGTCGCCTCATTAACTTGTGGAGAAGGTTCTCATGCCAGTCCTACATTTCCCTTGATGTTGAGACAGTTATCTTCAATGTGCTGACACACAGTGAGATCCCTAGACGTGAACACACCGGCTCTTTGGCGTCCCTTTGTGATGCGCTCGTGTGTCGCTGGATATTATGCCTTTGTCTCGTAAAATGTTTCTGGTTTAAGGCGTCCCTCTGGATTCATAAAACTTTCCAACTTTTCTTCTGTGAAATATCTCGCCGTTCTGATTTTTCTGATGGAATACTTGCTGTTTTATTTATCAGTCTGCTTTACGTTGGTGTGCGGGGGGACGTAAGTAAACAGCATTTTCTGTCAGGTTGTAGTAATGTGTAACTTTATAACTCGTGTGTGTGTGTGTGTGTGTGTGTGTGTGTGTGTGTGTGTGTGTGTTGCTGGTGACATCCTTGTTGTGAGGTAGAGGTGGAAGCGCTACTGGGGGAGAGGTTACTGCTGATAGAGTCAAGTACAGCTGGTAGAATCAAGTACATCCTCCCGGAGCATAACTATGGAGGCTCTTTACAGCTTTGCCTTAATCGGTAAAACTGTTGATAATTTTATGGCTGTTCCTTCAACTTTATTGCTGGGATACATCTATACTTCAGCGCCCCCCCCCCCACCTCCCATTACTCTCCCATCCTACCCGCCTTCCCCTCCCCTCCCCCTACTCCTTCCCCTCCCATTTCTCTCCCACCCTACCCTCCTTCCCTTCCCCTTACTCCCCACCCCTCACCCTACCCTTACTCCCCCACCCTACCCTCCTCCCCCTCCCATTACTCTCCCACTTCTTCCTTCTATCCACCTCCTCGTCTCTTGCCCCTTCCCTAAGCCCAGTTCCCCCCACCTCCTTCCAGCCCTCTTGTTCTCCTCCCTCTAGTCCTCTTTCCCCTCGTCCTCTTCCCCCCTAGTCCTAGTCCTCTTCCTCCTCGTTCTCTTCCCCTTAGTCCTCTTCCTTCTCGTTCTCCTCCTCCTCTTCCTTCTCCTATTAGTTAGTCCTCTTCCCTCTTCCTCCTCTTTCTTCCCCCCTTCTCCTCGTCTTTTTAACAGCTTCCCCGGCTGCCAGCATTGGTGACGAGTTAACAAGAGTCGAATGTCGAGGAAGCAACAGAACACGAGAGTGAAGGGCAGTGTGAGTCGGTCAAAACCCAGGTGGGTGTAATTTCTTCATTAGTGTCACGGGCGGCTGGGTAGATGGCAGGACACTGGCGCGCCACCCGAGTCGTCTGGATACCTGGTTGACAGCTCCCAGTGGACGGCTCGGCGCGGAGCGAAGGCTGACGTGTGGGATCGAAGGTGGAGAGAGAGGTAGTGAGGTAAAATGAGGGTGGGTGGGAAGGTAGGAAGGTCGGTGAGCAGGGGAGAGCAGGAATTTTTTTTAGTGTAGTAGATGGAGAGTGTTAGGGAAAGTGCGGCGAGGGGCGGGCTGGTAACTTTGTCGGGCTCCGTCTTTGAGTGACATTTTAATTTTGGTGTGGGCACTGAGGAGTGATAGTGTTCGTCACGGCCGTGTTGCCGCGTTAACTAGCTCTCCCCGACACCGCCGCTCCGGGGAGGCGTCGGATACCTCTGACTGAGGAAGGCGGCGGCCCTCTTGGATTTCAGTAGTCTGTGTAGGTCCCGCTGCTGTCACTACCAATTTGGAGACATTCCGGCCGGAGAACCTGAGGATCTCCCGCTGGCTAACTCCCCTCTGGAGTGAGAGAGGTCATGGATAAAGGGAGGTTAGATATGAGAGAAGAAATACTTTACAAGATTATACCCATGTACGTCACCTCACGTCATTCTCAACTTCTACACGAACTATATAAATGATGAAAATAATTTAGTACATGAAGCCTTTAAGGAGAATCTCCTCACCAAATATATTAGTATTGTTGTTTATGGAATAGGGGGCGACTAAGAGAAGCTTTGCCCGCGTTATATGCTCGTATATGTCCACTGGCAGCTGTTACCTTTAAGAATTACGAACACATCCTTGGCGCCCACAAGAAACACAGCCGCTCTCTGCCTGGATATATGTTTTAATTACTGTGGCCTTAAGAGTGACTTGTGTGACGGAGGACTCAGCACCCCTGTATGACGTGACTCCACGAGTCCCTTCAGACGTGACCACGTTGCCAATTTTGACAAACATGAGTGAGATGTCGACGGTACACCAGAAGTCTGGCACAGTAGGACGAGTATCCCAGGAGGCCGCTACATGGGAAGGTCAAAGCAGTAGTAGTGTAGTAGGGAGGCCAGGATAGCAGGAGGCCAGTATCCCATGAGGGCGGTGCACGTGAGGGTAGTACAGCAGGGGTCAGCACATGCAGGCGGTACAGCAGGGGTCAGCACATAGGGCGATACAGCAGGAGAGCGGTACAGCAGGTCAGCGCACAAGGTAGCACCGCCGTTAATGTGATTGTCACCACGAGTAAGGTGATTGTGAGAGGCCGACCACCACCTAATTGTATTACCCCGTAAGTGGTCGTTAGTGTCATCGGGGGCTTGTTGACGCTCTGTACCCACCACCTGCTGCCTGGGACACCCCCTCTCTCCTCCCCAGGACCAACTGAAACACTTTCCCCTCCCCAGGACCAGTTGAGTCACCCCCTCCCCTCCCCAGGACCAGCTGTGTCACCCCCTCCCCAAGACCAGCTGAGACACCCCCTCCCCAGGACCATCTGGAACACCCCCTCCCCTCCCCAGTACCAGCTGATATACGGTACCCCCACCAGGGCCATCTTGTACAATCCATTATAGCCACCTGGTACAACCCATGGCCACCTGGTACAACCCATGTCCAGTTGGTACAACCTTAAACCAGCTGGTGCACCGAGGCTAGTGTGTCAGGGACTGGGTGTCCGGCCAAGTGTGTGTGTGTGTGCCGGCTGTGAGTCCCTGGTTATCAATTAGTAATTTTTAAAGGTGAGGCCGCTATCTGGAGCGTCTCTCTCTCTCTCTCTCTCTCTCTCTCTCCCTCCCTCCCTCCCCTATTACTCCAAACTACAGCGTCTTGTGGGTTCATACTCTTAAGTTTGTTCTTTTTTTTTAAGCTAAGTTTATTTTGATTCTTTGTGAATTAACTGAAGTTGGTGTTTCTTATGGGGCTTGACGTACTAAGTTCCTAAGATTTACGCTAAAGTTACAGGAAGTCATTTGTGTCTCGCTACTTTGTATACTTAACTTCATTTTTGCAAAGTTCGTCTTGTACTAATTTTTTTTACCGAGTTCGTTTTATATTAAGTTCATTTTTACTGTTAAATTTTTACTTAATTCCTTTTTTCTGCGATCCATTTTTTTTAATAAGTCCATTTTTACTGAATAAATTTTTACTAACTTAATTTTTCACAAAGTTCATTTTTAATTTTTACTAACTTGAATTTTTCATTAAAGTTCTTTTTTAAATTTTATTCACTTAATTCTTCACCGAGTTCATTTTTCGCTGAGCATATTTTCACGAAGTTATTTTTTTTTTTACTAAGTTCATTCCTTGTCACTTTCAATTTTCACTAAGTTCATTTTGATAAAGTTTGTGTTGTTGTTTTTTTTAGCAGAGTTACTAGAAAGTTGGCAGCATTTACTACGCCTGTCGTTGTTATAAGTTGCATCTAAACTTCCCCCCCTCCCCTCCCCCCCTCCCTTGTGCTCAAGTCTCCAAGTTAGAAAGTTAACTTCCCTCTTCTGGTTTAAGTTAGTCGCTTCCTGCTGCCTCCGCCTCCAAGTTAGTAAGTTAGTGATAGTTTTTCTTCTCTTTTTTTTTTCTCATGGTGAAGTTTATAAAGATGTTTTTTAGGACCCTACTGTAAAACATGGGCGGTGGGGGTGGGAGGGAGGTAAAGAGGCAGCTTAGTGTGTGTGTGTTACCTCTGCTTGTCTGTGCGTGTGAGAGTCTGTCCGTCTGAACCAAATATCGTATGCGTTCAATAACCTGAGAATAATTTATCGGATCGAATTGAAATTTTGTCAGCTGGTTTTTAGTGCGAATATCAAAGACTACCTCAATAATTAGCATTTTCCCATCATTATTTATTCGAGTTTATGGCCATTTCAGTTGAGAAATTTCGCCAAGTTATGCATCGTGTTTCTTCATCATCAAGGCAATGGAATTTCACTTCGTTTGACAATGCATTCTCTTTACCACCTACTTCCTTCTCCCTCACGTTTTTTTCTGTTTTCTTGTGATTGAATTTTCCCTCAGTACTGCGTAAGAAAATTCAGCTTTGCAGGCCTCCTAATGGTAGCTGCTGGAACATTGGTCATACCTCACCCATGATGCTCTCGTCTCAAGGTGGTGTTGGTGTGGCCACAGGCAGGGAGGGAGGGTGGAGTCCTGTTACACGTTTACTTATGTCGGTACTGAATATGAACCTTTGTCTCACGGGATGGTGGGGGGGGGGGGGGCGAGTAGGGTGGTGCTGGATGTGAACCTTCGTTGTTAAGTGATATATTTTTTTTTATTGGACTGTTCGTAAGGATATGTTTTTTGTTTGTTTTTCGTTTGTGTGTGTGTGTGTGTGTGTGTGGTGGAGGAAAGCGAGGTCCTGGAGCAGAGTTCAGGTAGCTCACTGGCTGGCTGGCGTGGTGGGCGGGCCTCAGTGTGAAATAGGCCTCTGCCACTCGCACCTGACAACCTTGGGGGTCGCACCCACTATTTATCTCCGGGTAATTCATCACTTGAGGTGTCGCATCTTCGCCCCCTCTGTCACGGGTTGGGTGGAGTAGGGAGAAAGTTTGAGTGTGGGTGGAGGGTTTTGGGTGGGTGAAGGTGGGAGGAAGATGAGGGAGTCGGAGGAAGGAGCAGGGTAGAGAAAATGTGGGTGGGCGGTTGGGAACGTGTGGGTGGAGGTGTAGAGTCGGGACTTGGTTCTTGGAGAGACTGTAGGTGTACCTGTGTGTGTACTTTAGTGGGCGTATTGGAGAGTGAGTGTGTACAGGTGAGTGGCGGTATGGTCAGAAAACTCCCTAGTTGAGTGACGCAGGTGTAGACGATAGTGGGTTGTGTTATACCCCATCACGCGCCGCACCCTACCTTAGTGCCATGCCAGCGACCCTCTCCCTGACACTCCACACACCCTTCTCATTTGACCTGCGACTGTCATTACCCCCCTCCCCCACCCACCCACCCACAGTCATCTTGAGGGCAGACGTGTACATGGACACGGGTGTAGGGGAAGTGTGTATCTCGGTGTTTCCGGAAAGTTGTATAGCAAATATACTAATGTGTATTTTTCCGTGTGTGTGTGTGTTTGGGAGGGGGATCATGAATGTGCTACCAGTAATTGTATATCGCACTGAAGACGTATATTACATGGTAGGAGGCGAGGATACCTTCACGTTAAGGCTTGATTTGTCCTAGACCCCTTTACCAGCCACCCGTCACCCACCAATAAGAAGATGTGGGGTGGTGGTGGCGTCTAAACCGGCTATGAAGCCCCGGACACGCACGCTCATGAAGTGCCCCGAGAATTCCTCCAAAAATTAGGCCCGTAAGACATGTAGTGGGAGGAGGGCGGGGCATTAGGGAGAGGGACCGCTTACATAAACAACCTCCAGACGCGCCCAGCTGAATCCAAACTGTACGAGAGGTGGTGGTGCTGTGGTGGTGAAGATGGCGATTGATGGTGGTTCTGGTGGTGTTGGAGGTGATGATTGGTGATGGTGATGCTGCTTCGATGTTAAATTAGTGGCTGATGGGGGTTTTGCTGGTGATGGTGTTGTGTCGGTGGAAGCTGGGAATAGTGATGCTGCTTCTTTGTTAAATCGTAGTAGTGGTTGGTGGTGGATGTTGCCAGTAGAGGGAACTTTAGGTAAAGAAAGCACCAGGTGGAAGGGGAGGGTTGGTAAGGGTGAGTTTAGGTGCTAGAGGAGCTATCTGCTAATTAATGTGTTTGTGGTGAAGGGGGAGTATACATTTTACTAGGTTGCGTGTGTTCTATTTCCTCTCCTCTTAAGAGTTTGTTAGGAGGGAGCCACAGCCCTCTTAAAGGTGTGTGTATAGGTGTGTAAATTCTGATCTCGAAGAAGTATAGGTTAAGAGGAAGGGGCGTGAATTTATAGGTACCTGTGTGGATGGGTGTGGGTGTACCAGGTGAAGGTGTGTGGGTGTACCAGGTGAAGGTGCGTGGGTGTACCAGGTGAAGGTGTGTGGGTGTATGGGGTGAAGGTGTGAGCAGCACTGGATGTGGTGAAGACATGGGTGAGTAATAATTCATATTCGGGGTCATGGCTACATCTTGCCTAAGTCTGGAAGCGAGAGAGTATGAATTATCAACTTAAATTACAGTCTCATTGTTTCCCGTGGGCGGGTATGGGCATAACATAACAGCGTAGGTCATGTCGGGTGGCGGAGAACAAGCACAGGACAGAGTGGGTGCCATCAGGAGACCTTTGTTACACACTGAGCCTTGGGACCCCAGTAAGTGGATCACCAGGTTTCGACACGCGATAAATTCAGTTGTTGTGTGAAACAGCTGGAGTATGTAGAGGTCGTTGTAGGATTGGTTAATAAATATGAGAGTCAATTCCAAGTTTAATCCAGCTAATCCTATATTGGGTATAAGTGGTGCTCGGTGCCGTATCACTGATATTGAAAGTCAATTAAATAAGGTTATTGAAATTTAATATTATGAATACTGAGGCTAATATATTTTTTTCTGAAATACTACATAAATTGAACATGGTATGAAATGCCATAGGCACTGGAATTAATTGTAAAGTGCTGCAATTGCATCAGGGTGTTTGTTCTGCAAATAGTTGAACATTTAGTCATCAGCACCACGGCACCAGCTCCGGCATTACTCACATTTCGTGTTGACACTTTCCTCACGATATGTCCCCAGCAGTTCTCACTCACTCATTTCTTTTAATAATAATAATGATGATGATGATGATAATAATAATAATAATAATATTAATAATAATAAAGGTAATACTAACAACAATAACATTAATGATGGTACAGTATTAATATTGATGATAATGGAAAAGTAATGATAATAATATTGATAACAGTGTAAATGAAAATAGTCATGAAAATAATGTTAATAATAATGAAAAGCATCATTAATGTAAGTTACTTGTGGAGGTGACACAAACGTCTCTCACTGGACCACAGCTTGTATGGAACACGTTTTGATCACCAATATATTATAATGTAAGTTTTGTGTGTTTTGAATCAGTCCAGTTTATGGTTTTACCTGACCTTACTGATTGAGGTTTTTGGCTCGTAAGGGATTTTTGAAGAGCAGTTAACTCAATCAGTCACTTATTCCAGTAACCGAGTGAGTAGTAGAAGACTTAGATAAAACGGTAAACATAATTGAAGTTCTTTTTAAATTTGGAAACATTTGTATAAACGCTTAGGTAAAAATATATGAACATATTTTAAGAACTGCAGCTCACCAATATACGGGAGTATTATTGTTAAAAATTTATTGTTATTTTTTTTAAAGTCAACTGACATATATTAACAACACAAACACTTCCGCATCCGCCTCTCTCTCTCTCTCTCTCTCTCTCTCTCTCTCTCTCTCTCTCTCTCTCTCTCTCTCTCTCTCTCTCTCTCTATATATATATATATATATATATATAAAGCCATTTTCATAGCGGAAATATTTACCAGGTTTTGTATTGTATTGTGAATTATTTTTTCGTTAATGTTTTGCAGCATCAAAGGGCGGCGCTGAATATAACATAACGACATAAAATGTGGAGCTCTGTATGGCACATAAGGCAGACAATGCAAATGTCTGCATTAATATGATGGCTGCAAGATCAATGATCGTTATCTCAAACAGGAACAAACATCGTCCTGCTGAGTTTGAGCCAGTGCTTCGTGAGAGGGTGGACAGGCACCGGATAGATTTAAACACAAACCACACTTGAGATATAATATTGTAATGAATGATTCAAACCTGGTCCACACTAACCCGACGGGTGTTAGCTGTTGACGCTACGGTGACGCAGCTACGATACCAACCCTACGTGGCGCTCTCTTAACCACACACACACATTTTAATCAGTTAAACTAAGAAGACAAAATACAGTACGCGTGTAAGAAAGAGTAACAGGAAGTAGTGTAACATAAGAACTGTACATTGGCTGAGTGAAGTCGTAGCCCTCTCGCGAAAAACAAGCATCCATTACCCAGTAAATAGACTGATTACTGCATCTAAGAATATACGACGAAGTAGACTGTCATTAGAATGTTAGGAGAGAATGTGTATGACAGGAGTCCACCAATCTCGTTAGAATGTTAGAAGAGAATGTTTCTTTTAGGTGGGCCGACACTCCCCTGACTCACAAGCTCTCCTGGCCTTACTTGTAGTTTAGGTGAAGGCATTAACACCCACCTACATCACCTGTTCAGTGACACACAACACCCTGTACACTGCATATTCAAGGTGATTATGAAGGAGGTGGACTTAATAACACTCTGTAACCAGGTGTAGTAAGCTTTAATATGTGTAAAATCAGCCTTATGCTATTATATGTATACAGTATACTAATGTTACTGCAAGAATATATTTTCACCTGTACTTAAAAATACGCCTGAGAAAAAATAATAATTTGAGTGAGATTTTTTTTTCTTCCGAGTAACAAGACAAGAACATTTTTAATAACAAAGACCACCATTTAATTATATTGTAGAGGCTTTTAAAGTGTTGATGTAGTGGTCTTCTATTACCTGGCAGAAGGAGGTGACTCATTAGCTTAGATCAGGTAGGCCTCCGGAAGATCTTTACTTGAGTTACAATTCGTGATCAATGCTGCAGTTGGGAGTGAGTTTATGAGGACTAGACTTGGATGAGCATGGGGGGGGGGGGAGTCGTGTTGTCTGGGGGAGGTGGATGAGCATGGGAAGGTCGTTGTCTGGGAGGTGATGGGGGGGGAGAGTCGTGTTGTCTGGGGGAGGTGGATGAGCATGGGGAAGAGTCGTGTTGTCTGGGGGAGGTGTATGAGCATGGGAAGAGTCGTGTTGTCTGGGGGAGGTGGATGAGCATGGGAGAAGAGTCGTGTTGTCTGGGGGAGGTGGATGAGCATGGGAGAAGAGTCGTGTTGTCTGGGGGAGGTGGATGAGCATGGGAGAAGAGTCGTGTTGTCTGTGAGAGGTGATGTGAGGCTGCACGGGAGAGGGACAACGGGTTAGGTTAGGTTAGGTTAAGTGAGAAAAGAGAAAATCGTGTTGCAGCGTCGCAGGTGAGTGTTGCTGTAACATCATAGGATTTATTATTTACAAGTTGTCTGTCGCAGCACTTAGATTGCTCGCTATTTGCTTAGTACTAAATTATGCTTTCATTGCGAATACAGTGTTTTTTGTTTTGTTTGTTAATCAGGCAAATTTTCTTCCACGTGTGTGTGTGTGTGTGTGTGTGTGTGTGTGTGTGTGTGTGTGTGTGCGTGCGTGTGCGTGTGTGTGAACAGGAGCGTAAAGACACCGGTATAAAGGTGTTATATATTTGGAAATAAACAAGCACCTACCCCTTGATTGCGGTGGTGGGCGAGGAGTCACACATAACAAGTTGGAACTGATTCGTAATCCGTAACAATGTTTCTTCTCGAGCAAGTAAACTCATCCCAAGTTTTAAAGCCACGGCCGTACAGGACCGCGGGGCAGAATTTATGCCTGGCGATAGATAAGGCGTTTTGGCCTTTATCTCTGGTCTCCCTGCTGTAAATCACACCTCACCCCCGAGACCTGACGCCTACCTACCTCCTGTATGTGTATGTAGAAGGGCTGTGTTTGTTTTGGTTTGTGTTGGTGTTCGATTAGAGAGGGTGTGGATGTTTGATTTGTGTGTGTGTGGGGGGGGGGGGGTATTTTTTCTTGTTTGTGTATGTGGGTGAACGAGATGTGTTTGGAGGGGGTGAGGAATGTTTTTATACTTACGTGGGTATAAGTGAAGGTCTGTGTGTATGTGGACGGGAAAGCTCTATCTACAGAGGTGTGTGTGTGTGTGTGTGAGAGAGAGAGAGAGAGAGAGAGAGAGAGAGAGAGAGAGAGAGAGAGAGGTTTACTGGGGTCAGACGGAAATTAGAGGATGAAGACTATTCCTTATCTTGCTAAATACTGTTCCGAAACTTTGCTGGCGGGCGGGCGGGCACACAGGCGGGCCAGGGCTTGTCTGGTTTACAATGTGGTGCATAATAAATAAATAAATAAATAAATCTTTCTCTATTTTTTTTCTGGTGTGGAAAGTGAATTTGTCTTCATTTTTATTTCCCGAATGACTTTTTTTTCTTCTTGTATTGTAAGTCAGCACAGTGCCTTCCTTCTTTGACTGAAGTTGAATTGAAACAGTTTATTTTGCCAGAAAAACATAGATACAGAGTTTATATTAATAACAATATTAACATGGCTGAGCCAGTTAAGACCCTGAGCTCTCCTGTAGGCACCTGATATATACTATACATTTATCTCAAGGAAGTATTATGTAACATTTAGTATCATCTTGAATAGTACAATAGCATGGTAGTAATAAGTACGTCTCATAATGTTACCACGGTTATCACTTCAATATTCATTTATTTTATTTATTTATTTGTTATTTATTTATTTTTTATTTTTATAAGTATATACATAAATTACAGTGGAATTGAAAAACATAAGTATAATGGGGGAGCAGTACAACATGGGTTGTACAGTATTAAGGTTGAACAAGAGGACAGAGCTGTCAGGATTATGTTTAGTTGGCAAATATATTTATTGCAATGGTAATTTCTTATCTATTTACATGATAATTTCTGATAAAACGGTTTTCATGGTACAATAAAAGCAGGTACTGTAAATATAGTAGGTGTTACAAGAAATATTAATACGTAGACATAGAAGTTTTTTAAGAGATGATTTAAAGGAAGGGAGCGTAGTCTTTGTTCAGATGGGTGGGGGTAAGTTGTTCCACACCTTCACACCATGATATTTTATGGAGGTCCGGGACTGAGAGGAGCGCATGGGGGGTGGTCTTAGTAGCTCTGGGTGCCTTAAGTTGTATCTCTGATTATTCCGGAACTGGAAATAATTATTGTCAAGCAAGTGATTGATAAATTTGTAAACAAAGAGGGCGCCGCAGTAGGTGTTAATTTCTTCGAATTTTAACATTTTCAATTTAGCAAATTTTTCGTTTGTGATCTGTTTTTTTTTCAAGTAGGTCATTGTCCGTACAACTCTCTTTTGTGCAGTAACCAGGGATTGTGTTTTTGAAGAGCCAGAGGCCCCCCATAGTGTGTGACAGTGTATAAGGTGTTGGTAAACAAGATCATGATAGATTTCTTTCATTGCTGTGAGAGTGAGTGACTGACTGTCGAGTGTGATATATGATACCGTACTGTTTATTGACTTTTCTGTGAATGGCTTGTATGTGGGTTCTCCAGTTAAGTTTCTCATCAACAATAACTCCGAGGAATTTAGTATTTTGTACGCGTTTGAGGACACTATTACCAAGGTACAAGGGGTCCAAGTCTGGGGTAAGTTTTTCCTTCTGTGAAAAATCGTGTTAATGGGTTTTCTCAAGGTTTAAGGTCAGTTTATTACATATTACCCAGGTCCTGACTTTAGTCAATTCAGTGTTCATAGTTCTCAACAAGGAATGGAGGTCTGAGTTGCTGGCATAGAGATTACTATCGTCTGCAAATAAGTTGCATTTTATGAGTGTGCTGGCGTGGTCTATATCGTTTATGTACAGCAGAAACAGTACTGGACCCAGAATGGAACCTTGGGGGACGCCATGCAAGATGTGTGTGTTTTCTTATGAGCGAGGAATTGGTCAATGTTATTACCTTACAAGAAAATTTTCGTTTTATCTTTGCCATTTCCACACTCTCAGCCGTCACAACACACCCCTGCAAACAGTGACCCATTCCTACTTTCCCTCCCCTCCCTCCGCGTCTCTACATCAAGTATCTTCCTCCTCGTTTTGTTATTCTTCACAGGGGGTATTGGCTTGAACGTATGTATGTATGTATCTATCTATCTACTTGTTTTCCATTCACCAGTTATGTGTCATCAAAAGGTGTTCGTCCGTAAGCATAAGTTTGAGATCAATTCGTATATCAGTTAGTCACACGAATATCACGAATGATATAAACGAATGGGTAATATGGTTCACCCAAGATCGTTCCTCTCCGATGATTTTTGGCTGAGTTATGGCCCTCTGTTGTTTGGTAAATCACTGCTGGGTGGATGTGTAATCTTCAGATGACTCTTGTTAAACTCTCCCTCCCTCCCTCCTCCCCCCTTCCCTCCCTCCTTCCTTCCTTTCCTCTCCTCTCTCTCCTTCCCTCTCCCTGCTAATCACCGCCGTCCACCTCTTTTCTTGCTACTACACTTCCCCGACCCTTATGTCCTTCCTCCTGGGATTTCATCATAATCCTAGGAAATCCACTCACCCCGCTATAAAACTCCTGATAGCCGCCCACTCCCACGTCCTACATATATTTCTCTCGCGTAGTCTGACAAATATACCTAGTCGCTTGAGATTCACACCTGAGCCCGCTAACTACCCACGAGGATCCGCCACCTGTGTTCCTCCAATCTGCATCGCCGCCGGCTTGAAATTCTCCCGAAAAACAGATGAGAGTTTCCGGAAAATAATAAAAAAAAAAACAGTCCTGTCTTTATGGAGGAAAAACAGTTAATTCTATTTTTTTCCATGTTTGTTAATGATTCCACGAACTGAGTGTTTTTTTTTAATACGTAAACAGGATGATCACCTGAGGGTTTTCTTAATTTGCAACAGACATGAAATTTGATAGATGTGAGGCTGTGCCCGGATTATTTTTTTTACCTGATGTTTTTACAAAGAGGGAGTTTCACTAATTCCTCCTCCCCCCCCCCCCCCCCCATGCTGAGCCAGTTTGTAACTTTCTTGGTGTGTGTTTTCTGACATTCGTGTGGGCGAGGCAGTTCACTCCTTAACTTGTGGCTTGTTTCATGGTGAGGGACGGGACGTGTGTAATATATATATATATATATGTATATTATATATATATATATATATATATATATATATATATATATATGTGTGTGTAAGTGTAGCAGCAGTACTGTACAGATATTTAATGCAAATTGTTATAGAAATGGCAATAGAAACAATCACCTGTATTTCAGCATCAAAGTTTTGAGCGCATTTGGACAACAAACATTTCTGTAGAATTGATTAAGGTATTTAGGGAAATTATATACTCGTGTGTGTATATATATATATATATATATATATATTCGTATCCGTGCAAAATATATGAGTTTTGATATACTATATCTTTTAGTGTTGATGTACAGCATTATATATACTATACTGTACCGTATATAGTATATGTGGGAATGTGTTTATGGTTGACACTCACTATACCCTCTCTTGTATTTACTGAATATTTTGGTGTGTGTGTGTGTGTGTGTGTGTGTGTGTGTGTGTGTGTGTGTATAGTGTTTGATTGAACAAGTCTACAATATTAAAAACACAAAAGTATAAATTCAAGCACTAAAATACACACATAAATGTATAAAAGAAGATTAAAGATGTGGTACACAAACCTTAATGCGATGAACATATTTATGTGCTCGTCTTAGCACTTGAATTTCTACCCTTTTGTGTTTTTAACATTTTAAGCCTTTTGAGTACTCCTTCTGTACAAGCTCCCGGCGGCGCCTGGCACCAGATTGGGAGAGTGGCCAGTGTACAATAGCATCATTGCTAAAGTAACGTTGTCTAAGTTAATGTTGTATTTTTGGGTCATGGTAATAAACGTCTTCCCTTAATTGGATAATATTTAACCATGTATGAGTAATTTTCAAGGAGTTTTACCAATAAAACAAAAAGTTATCCCTATTTGACGGCAACTTCCGTATGGTTTTAAGTCTTAAAAAGGACGATTATCCCTATTATGTGTGTGTGTGTGTGTGTGTGTGTGTGTGTGTACAGTATATTCGTACTATGTGTTATATTGTTTATTATACATAAATAATTCTGCTTGAGCCTGTTTTCCCTTTACCAGTACTGAAAATAATAATAATAATAATAATAATAATGCACGTGTTGTTTAGTCGCGATAGTTTTTATTTTGGTAAGGGGGGTTGGGGGGAGGGTGGAGGGGGGGGGGGGGGGGGTGGAGGGGGTGGGGGGGGGGGGGTGGAGGGGGGTACTGATGACTCGCTTCATTTTTGGTGATTTGTTGGCCCATTAAAGGTTAGCCATTTGTTTTGGTTTTGGGGGGTCATAAATCTGTCCCGGGTACAATGGGGAGCCACGTTCAATTACACCTGCCCTATTAATTCCCCCGTTTATTATTTCCCATTCATTTCTTTGGTCCGCCGATAGAGTAACGGGAATTATTATTTTCGGGAGTTTATGTCCATTTTGTAGATAAATCTTCCCTTATCTGGCTAATGCTCGCTGGGGAATGACAGATCGTCGCGTGAAGTTTTAGATTATTTGATAGTTTGCCAGTGAAAGAGGACTACTAGCGTGGATCATGTGAGTATTGTGGTGTGGGTAGTATAGTGAGGTGTGGTTTGTGTGGTGTGGGTAGTGTGATGTGGGTAGTGTGGTGTAATGTGGGTAGTGTGGTACGGGTAGTGTGGTGTAGTGTGGATCAAGGGACCGCAAGACCATCTGAGAGGATGAGACCAAGGAAGGAAGAATCTCTTGTATTTATTCTTGATCAAAAGGAATAAAAAATGTAATGTTGATCACGAGTAATGAGACAAATTGCTGTTTGATCAAAATAAAGAACGCCTGGCAGTTTGGGTAATTGAAGAGAAACAAATTAATATCATTTGATCAGAGACGTAAAGTTAACTGTTTGATCAAAAGAGAGAAACACTTTGATCAGGAGAGAGACAAAAACACTCACTCTTTGATCAATTGAGGAGAAACGTTAGTCAGTATGATTAAGAGAAGAGGAAACCTTGATTATTTGATCAGGAGGAAAAAAAAACACGCGAGGAGGGTGGGGAAACCCTCATTTGTTGATCAGGAGAAGAGGAGGATATATATCACAGTAATGGTTGTGTTGGCCGGCGGAGGGAGGGTATACTGTACTCTCCAGGTCCCAGGCCACAGGGTGGTGTGCTCGGGGCGTGGCGGGGCGGTGAGTGATGGTGTGTACAGTACTCACCATTATTAACCAATATATATATTACCTTTTCACATTGTCTCGCCTCGTAATTTTATTCTGAGTTTTGGGACCAGTTCTTCCCCGAGACCTTTATTGTGTGCTGGATGTTGTTAGGTCTTTCTGTTTCCTCCTCCTCCTGGTCGTCTTTGACCATAACATTACTGACGTGAACTAATGACACTCCTACAGATACGACCAGGTTACTGCCTCAGAGGTGACCAGAGCACTACTATAGATGAGACTAAATAAAGCTTCAGTTATTTTATGTGAATTTAGTCATTACACAGCTGATTGCGAAGCTTTTCGTTAAGCTGTGAACTTGCTCCACGTGTCAGTCAGTAATTGGCCCCTCACATTGGCAACGAGTATCCGATTAATATTTAGTGAGCTTTATTTGGACAGGATCGATGGCGTTAGGACAGGGTTGTTGAGGCTATGGCACGACCTTTACGACCACCACACTTGTCACACCAGGACAATGGACAACCTCCCTAGACCAGAACCCGCTAGTAAGATCCGTGGAGTATATGACCTTCAGAACACCCACAATAACCAGCCCAGTGCGTTATACCATCACACTATTGCTTAGTTAGTTAATAGTAAGGTGTTCAGTCGTCACCTGCTATACCTCGTTCTATACTTGTGCAATTTTCTAACTGTTAACCTCCTGCCTATAATTTTTCCCCCTTTTTATCTCTACAAACACAAAATAAAGTCACCCCACAACTTTACTGCAACACTTTTCACTTTGCACCACTTTTAAATATAATTCTCGTCTGCTAATAGAGGTTTTTCATAGCTGGACGGGGCCAACTAGACTGTAGCTCTCAGATTATGGGAAAGACAGTGTTTCATCTCCAGGTGTTCAGCGTTCATCACCATCACAACTCCCCTACCCCGACACTCCCTCGTACATCATACTTGTAAGGCACTGATGAATGGTTCTCTGTACTTAACTCTTATCCATAGAGGCATTCTGTTTCATTGTGTTGACGTCTTGATGGATGGCCGGAGTTTTTGTTTGCCTTGGTCACTCTGGCGCCTCCCCTCTACCGAGTCGACGGGGTGTGCTCTTCCTTGAGAATTTGTTCTTTTCAGTTTGCGGATCTCATTAGCTGTGTTTTCATATTAATGGGTGTTTTTGTGTTTTAATCTTGATTTGTTCGAGACACCGGGTGTGGTTGTGTTAGGGATGGACCGAATAACCTTGAGGGAGTAGAGAATAAGAAAGCTTCAGTGTTTCTGTTTGACTTCATGTGAGTATTGTTTCCTGTGTCCTCCCCTTCTACTCGTTGTTGATTGATTTAGTTATAATGTGCAATATAATACGTACTGGTTATTCTCATTTACTCTTGTATTTTAGGTTTCTACTTAATGTTTAGTGTTTCTCTGGTGTGGTGTGTAAACAGGGTCTCTCCTCAGGTATAAAGAACCTATTGCAGCTGCTGGTGTGGCATTTACCCTATGTGTCTTATATCTGCTAATTACTTCTGGTTGTTTAGTTAGATACGAAATATATTTATCTCACGCTAGATAATTAAGAAGTGTTTTTCCCCATATATCTTAGCGAAATGTCGATGACGTGCCATATACTGTGCGGCATGTGCCTGAGGTCTTGTGCCATATACTGTGTGGCATGTGCCTGAGGTCTTGTGCCATATACTGTGTGGCATGTGCCTGAGGTCTTGTGGCTCATAACATGTGGTGACGCCCGCGGCCAGAGTTCAGGTGTTTCAACTATGTAGGTACGACGTGTGCATTCTCCTGATACTTGCTGACCGCGGCGGTCAGGGAGAGTGCCAGTATCAGGGAGAATGCAAGTGTTGATGAAGACTGCCAGTGATCAGGAGAGTACCAGTATCAGGGAGAGTGCCAGTGATGAGTGAAAGTGCCAGTATCCGGGGGAGTTACAAATGTACAGGGAGAGTGCCAATGTCAGAGGTAAGTGTCACTATCAAGGAGAAATTAAGTGTCAGGGAGAACGTCAGCATCTGCATGAGTGCCAGTGAGCAGTACCCGGGCGGAGGAGATGGATGAACAAGAGAACCTTACCTGTATTACCTGTGCTGCTCACGTCTCGGATTATTATGCATCGTCCAGTGAGAAGATTATCTCCCAATCTATTTCTGTATAGTCCTCTTTACGTTTATATCCACTGTACTGACACTATTCCACACACACACACACACACACACACACTCCACACTCACACTCACACACACACACACACACACACACACACACTCTCCACACTCTCCTCCACATACACACCACACTCTCCTCCACACACACCCTCTCCTCCACACACCCTCTCCTCCACACACCCTCTCCTCCACACACCCTCTCCTCCACATACACCCTCTCCTCCACACACCCTCTCCTCCACACACACTCCTCCACACACACACACACACACACTCCTCCACACCCTTTCCTCCACACACCCTCTCCTCCACACAGATACACACTCTCCTCCACACACACACTCCTCCACACCCTCTCCTCCACACAGATACACACTCTCCTCCACACACACACACACACACACACACTCTCCTCCACACACATCCTTCAACATCTCCTTCCCTCACTCACTTTTTCATGTCCAACTCCCAAGAAAGAACTCGTCCTTGAATTCTCAGCGGTTCCTTGATGTTTGCAAACCTTTGAACATGAAGATTTTTTTCGCTCGTACATGTAAAAAATATTATATTAAGAATTTATTTATTTTTTTACTCCTGCCTTTATTTTCTTTTTTTTTAGCTGTTTGCCCCTTTTCTTTTTTTTTAGCTGTTTGTCCCTTTTCTTTTTTTAGCTGTTTGTCCCTTTTCTTTTTTTTTAGCTGTTTGTCCCTTTTCTTTTTTTTTAGCTGTTTGCCCCTTTTCTTTTTTTAGCTGTTTGTCCCTTTTCTTTTTTTTTAGCTGTTTGCCCCTTTTCTTTTTTTAGCTGTTTGCCCCTTTTCTTTTTTACATCTCTTAACACCCCCACCCCCTTTTTTTCTTTAGTTAATTACACCTTTTCATTTCATATCTTTCCCACTCCCTCCTCTTCTTCTTCTTTCCCATTTAATTGTACCTGAATAAGTAATCCAATCAGTCGTGTTCACATGTTCACCCTCTCCTGTTCATTTACCTTTACCAAATTCAATCACCTATGTATAACTGTTTTTTTTTTTTCCTCATCTCGTTGGTGTGGAAAAAAAAATTATTGTTTCAGTTATCCCTGTGAGTGTAATCAAGACCAAATCTATTTTTATTTTTTATTTTAGCTTTTTTATTGTAATTTTTCTGGTTAATATTTGTTTATTTATTGATGTTGCCTTAAACTTATTATTATTTTTTTTTTTTTTTAATTTCTTTTCCTCGCTTTTATGTTCGTGGTAAATGAACATATTTTGTTGAGGCAGAGACGCGGGTGATAAATATCTGGTGTATGTATGTATTCTGTGTGCATGTGTGTGTACGTATGTGTGTGCCCTCTGTTTATGTGTGTGTGTGTGTGTGTGTGTGTGTGTGTGTGTGTGTGTGTTTGTTTGTTTGTTCGTGCGCTTCTGTAGTCCCACATGAAAAACCATATAGTCTATTCAATATGTAAATGTAAAAAAATAGATACGTCCACATTCTCCCGTGTGGCTGGTGATTGATTGGGTCGAGCCGCCCACTGATGCCCCGAGTTTCACATCCATTTGGCCATCGCTTGTCAGTGAGGCGGACGGCTAGCAGGACATACACAATATTAACTCCTATACTTTGGTCTTGTTTATTTAGAATATGAAAGATAAACAGATTTTAGTCCTGTGTTTGTGATGCAGGTGTAGGTAGGTAGGTGGTTTGTGTCGTGTTTGTGATGCTGGTGTAGGTTGGTAGGTAGTTGGTTTATGTCGTGTTTGTGATGCAGGTGTAGGTAGGTAGGTAGTTGGTTTATGTCGTGTTTGTGATGCAGGTGTAGGTAGGTAGGTAGTTGGTTTATGTCGTGTTTGTGATGCAGGTGTAGGTAGGTAGGTAGTTGGTTTATGTCGTGTTTGTGATGCAGGTGTAGGTAGGTAGGTAGTTGGTTTATGTCGTGTTTGTGATGCAGGTGTAGGTAGGTAGGTAGTTGGTTTATGTCGTGTTTGTGATGCAGGTGTAGGTAGGTAGGTAGTTGGTTTATGTCGTGTTTGTGATGCAGGTGTGGGTAGGTAGGTAGTTGGTTAGTGCCTTGAATCACTCCATCGATGCAGGTGAATTTCTCATACGTTTTTCCTCGTGATTTCCTAAAGTAAATTTTTTATTAGTACCTGTAGTGACAAAGTGTATGAAGGATTGAGGACAGAGGTTGTATAAGTAAACACTGATGTGCTCCTCTTCATGAATATATAAGCGTTAGTAGTACGTGTTGTATATTATATAAAACAAAATCTCAACAGAACTGGAATTAATGGACTGTCTTACTCAGGGCCGCTGCTTGATACCTCGAAGCAAGAAAATCCTTCACTCATTATATTTAATCACTGTTTATCTCACTGATGATATGAAGCCTTAAAGGGACTTCAGAATATTTTTCTTTTGACAGCTACACGATCTGGCATTAGGCTGATATTATTTTTTTGGCCATAAATTCCAGACAAAAAAACGAAACAATATGTGGAGAATGTTGGTGAGGTTGTTCTTGTATTGCCATAATGGACGTAGAAGTAGGATGATGGCAACGTTTCAAACACTACATTGGTATTTCTCATTAAATGTTCAAATAAAGATATTCTGTCTGTTTCTAATACTTATAGCCACAACAGAGAGAGACCAGGGCAGCAGGTGTGTGTACACTGTTTTCTCGCCCTGTACTAATTGCATCTTGTGTTTTGACTTGTGTTAACACCTTCACCGCGTCTTTTGTTTCTGTGTTGAAACGTTTTTAAGGTAAATCTACGTCCTGATCCCACCTGAGTGTTTATGTTTCAGCTGCGATATACAGGTTGTCCCAAGAGTTACTTTACCTGAGTTCACCGAAATGTGTGACTTGGTATATCGCGCCTCGTGTTCTAATAAATAGATAATGTCTGGACGTCTGGTGTCGGCTCCTGCCCCGGGGACCTGGAGGTGATCCCTCGTCCACCTCACTCCCGTCGCCCCCCCCCCCCCCCCGTCAGAGTTTGCTTCCTAAAGATGGTTGGACTGTTGTGATAATGCGTGACGCTAGTGTTACGGTTCGCGTACCTCCCCTGAATTGCTTTTCTTTTGTCCCATGAAAAGCGGAGCCTCGTCAGCGCGTTCTTCAGGCTTTGAGGTGGAATTTTCTCCCGGCAGTGTCCTCACTTTTTCCTTTGGTGCTGTGTGTGTGTGTGTGTGTGTGTGTGTGTGTGTGTGTGTGTGAACCAACCAACTCGTGTCGACTAGTGAAGAGCCAGGGTCCTTGTTATTGGGTCCTGCGTGGTCGTGTTGTTGTCAATATTGGTGCTCGGGAGGTGAAAGGGTCCGCTCTATTAGGGATTTTGCTGAATTCATTGTGCAGACGCTGCCACTCTGCCTCCTACCATAAAAAGAAACAGCGTCAGCGTGAGCAAGCATCAGCACCCGGATCTCACCAGTGACACACCTTGACTGTACAAGTTATATTCCCTTGGTGAACTCTCCGGCCGGCCCCAGTCTGCAGTGGGACTCCGTTATGTTACGAGCATATAACTTGTGGGTTATTTAAGCATTTAGCAATAAACAAACCTGGTTATTTTAAGATTAAAATGGCTGACTTTGCATGAGGGAGGAAGATATGAAGGATTTATTGGTGGCGGGTGGTGGTGGGCGAGGCAGTCTTGTCTAGGATCTGATCGTCTTGATGGTGGCGGTGTCATTGTGTTCTTAACTCAGTGGAACGTGAGTGAAGGACAGGCACTTTTCACACACTGTTGGGAATTGTAATGCCAGAATTTCCATTTATTAACTATTTAGTAAAGCCCGCAGAGCCCAATCATGAACCCTGTGGTAGGTAATTTAACTCATGCGAATGGAGTCAGCTATTTGAATTATGTAAATCAGGATCGTAAAGTTATTATTAGACTGAGATTCACAGTGGCTGCAGTTGTAAAGTTAATGTGATTGGGAATCTTCTTTCCATTTATTCTCTGGCACGCACACACGCTCGCACGCCCACACGCACGCACGCCCACACGCACGCACACTTGGGCTTACCTGAGGATATGCGTGTTGTAATTTAGCGTCGCCAATACGGCCTTCTGATATTTTATGCACGATAGACCACCGACTCTCTCTCGAGACATGACCGGAGAACTGACACTGGTAGACCTTACCCCCGGAACTGACTGTACCCAGAAGACAAGAGGTGAGAACATGGGTGGAACATCACGGAGTCTCAAGTGTTCAGCGAAATAAATTGTAAAACTATAATAATATGAAGATTGTCTTTCGTATATTCTTGTCTACGATGTAAACGTGTAATTTATCCTTTCAAGACACGGTGCAACGCCGTTTTGTGTGGTGTCTCTTGTGTTTAAGGGATATTTAATGATACATTGTTGGTCACCTTAAGCTTTTAACTCCATGTGATAGTGATGCTCGCCGTGAGTGGAGGCTGCGAGGCTTTGAAGGTTAAGAAGCACTCAGGTCAGAGCTGGTCGTGAGGGCTCCACCACGACTGTCTGAATGGTGAGGCCCTGCAGCTCGCCCTCTGTGCTGGTCAGCCTCGTTTGGCTTTTGGCTGCTCCGTTGCCCCCCACCCTCCCAACACACTCACGCACTCACAGATGAAAGAGAATACCGTATACCCTTCAACTAACGGGAGCACAGGAATCTCCTCTTGGGTTCCACCTACGTAAACATAGAACCAAGTACGTAGACGCTGCATGAGGTGCGTGGAGTAGAAGCTGTGAGCAAACACTCTTTACTTGTTTGTACCGAGCGTCGATTGTGAGGGTTTTCACGTCCAAAGGTTGGCAGTGTATTTAACAATGAGACCTTAGTTACACCCCGAGGGCTGAGGTAATGAACCTGTGTGTGGGTTGTTTGTAATGCTCTAGACCCACTGTACGGGGAGTTTCCCCTAAGGAGAAGCTCACCTGGTGACTGAGCTTCCTGGGTAACAACCTAATCAGCCAGACTGATGCTGCTTCAACCCACAAGCCTACATGGTCTGGTTTTCCGGCATCTTCGTGGTGTAGATTAATACAGTATAACCTTTTTTTCTATATTTTCAATTTCTTTCCGTTCTTTTTATTTTTTTCGTCCCCCAGGCTCCGTTGTGGGTCGTTTGACCTGTGCCCGGGTGGGCTAATTCCCGTAAAAAAAAAAACAGTACAGTGAAAGCGAGCTATTTGTTTGCACTTTCCTTAAACTTACTACCAGCGTTGACAAGTGTCGGACTCCGAGTGTTAACAAAATGTGGTTTAATTGTACGTACCTTAAGGCATACTTCCTGTAGATCTGAGTGCTGGCGTGTATTGTGGTACACGTGTGGCTGGGGAGTATGGTGGCGAGCAGCTACCAGGCGGCACCGTCACCTGATCCCCGCCTTAACACCTGATACAGGAAGCTAACATGAGGGCCACCGGGAGTTTTTATTATTATCACAGTTAACAGATCTACCTATAGACGCCACCAAACGGAAACTAATATTAGCAAAATTTGGCCTTTTTATCTCTACCGGGAGTAAAAGTGATGATAGTAACGGAGGAGACGACGATAAATAAAGAAATGATTGACAGAACTGGAACGAGGTATGAAAATAATTGTGTACGGTAGTGAGGAGAAACAGGACACAGGTATTATCTCATTGATGACTCAGGCGACAGAATAGAACTAGCCCAGATTCCTCCCTCACCCTCTCCTACCACCGTGACCGAGTTTTATTGCATGTGATATAATAATAGTGTTGACTGAGGGGAAAAACGAATAGTTAATATATATCTTAAAAAAACTAAACTAAAGATTCATGACGTCTATAGATAAAGTAAAATATTGTATCGAGGAAAAGTGTGTGAGACGAAGATTAAAATGAAAGAAAATACCAGAAGCTTCAGTGACCAGCCATTTGTGTGGTTGGAAGTTTGTGTGTGCTGCTGCGGATCTTGACTACAAAACTCTGTATATACACCAGGAACCGGGCCTCTTGTGTGCTTTTTTTTATCCACGGATGTACAGATTGAGGAAGGGTGAACCCGAGGCAGGAACACACACACACACACAGCTCCATGTAGTCAAGTCTCTCCTGCAGTGAGTGGAGAACAGTGTAGAACAAGGCTGAAACATTTTGGAAGTAGAACACCCGGAACAGAGAACACACTTTAACGCAGGCATACACTAGAGGTTGGCTGAATAGATAGGAGCCCTTCAAACAATCCCTCTCCTCTTACTCCACATCCCATCCTAATCCTCCTCTTCCACCCTATCCTTCACACCCCATCCTCACCCTTCTCCACCTTACCCTTCTCTTTTACCCCACCATCCACCTTCTCTTCCACCCCCAAACCCACCCCTCCTCACCGACATTCTGGAGGTCCAAACATACAGTACAGGACAGTCTACGAGATTACCTTTTCTGAATGGTCTCCTTAGGGGGTTAAATCCAACACCAAAAGGAAAAAGATTAATGACAGTGAAGTATGAGATATCAAAATATAATCTTTGCCTGTTGAGTGAGAGTAAATATTGAATGGGTGGGGGGGAGAAGAGGGATTGAATTGCTTGGTGTAAGAATCTTCACCCGTCTTTTCCTCGATGTGTGTGTGGGTGGGAGGGGAGAGAGAGAGAAAAAGAAAAAGAGGAAGTAAGAGGAGGAAGGAAGAGAGGGAATGAGAGAAAAATCAGTAAGGCGGGAAGGGAGAGAGATAAAAAATAATGAAAGGAAGGGAGTGAGATAGAGAGAAATGAAGGAAAGGGAGGGAGAAAATAAGACAAAGAAAGAGACGAAGAACCAATGAAGAGAAAGGATAAGATAGAAAAAGACACAGAGGAAAGTGAAAGAGAAAAAAGAACAAAGAACAACGAGAATAACTTACCTTAAATCTTATATCCATACATAAAAAAATAAAATCCCCCCCAAAATATGTAAATTCGTGTCCACATTCTTTGGCTTAACCCCGGGCACCAAACAGCACTTCAGCACGGAGGAAGACCCACTTTTATCCCACACGCACAGTAGATATTTGGGAGGGGGTGGGGGGGGGGGTAGTGGGGGGTAATGCTGCCAAGGTGAAGGGGCCCAGCGGCGTGAAGTGGAGTCGCTTAGGGGGGCCAATACAGACGAGGATAAATTTTTGACTGCGTGTGACGGCTTAACTTCTTACAGATGGCAACACCTCACTGAACCAATCCGGAAGGGGGAAGGGAAATGGTTTATATATAATGTTTTGGAGTTTTTGGGGCATCGTTTGAGAAGAAGGTTTATAAATGTGTATGATGTATATGTATTGTTATATGTGATATGTGATATATATGAGTGTGATAATGATAATGAAAATAATAACATTATTAATAATAAAAATAATACAATAATAATTTAATAAAAAAATAATAAAACAATAAAAATAATGATAATAAAATGATAATGACAAGAATAATATGAATAGTAATACATTATTAGTTATTAATATTTGTTAATAGTGACAATTAAAGCGATAATACAGTAATAATGCTAAAAAATACAATGAAATTCATAAGTAATAACCTCAAATTACAATAACAGTGAGTAAAATGATCATCTATACTCAAGGTAAAGGTAACACATTAACGGGCAGTGGAGAGAGAGTGACCCGCTAACACCACGAGCCGACACAAATCACTGTGAAGGAGAGTTAACCAAAGTCAGCTTAAACACTCCACATGTTGACTGACAAAAGTAAACTGCAAACTGTTTGACGTGTATTGGTAAACTTATTTAGGTATCCTTTCCCTCCCTACCCTCCCTTCTCCCTCCCTTCCTCCCCTTCTCCCTTTCCTCTCTACTTCTCCCTTCTCCTTCCCTTCCCCCTCCCTTCCGATACACACACACACACAGATAGCAGCGAACAAACAGTGAGAAGAAAACATCACAAACTACCTTCAAGCGCTGAGTCTTCAAGAAATTTTTGGTGAGATATGAGAAAGGTGTGAAGTAATCAACAGGTTATGAGTGGCTGAGAGGGGAATAATATGGCCTTGGGGGGAATATTATGGCCTTGGGGGGAATATTATGGCCATGTGGGGAATATTATGGCCATGTGGACCATCATGTGACCACGTGGGGAATATGGCCGTGAGGGGAATAATATGACCATG
The DNA here is from genome assembly GCA_958450375.1 of Homarus gammarus. NCBI lineage: Eukaryota > Metazoa > Arthropoda > Malacostraca > Decapoda > Nephropidae > Homarus > Homarus gammarus. The sequence goes on from CAUDMG010001490.1 coordinate 6,207,226, forward strand.
GGGGGAATAATATGGCCATGAGGGGGAATAATATAACCATTTACGGAAATAATATGGTCATGAGGGGAATAATATGACCATGGGGGGAATAATATGGCCATTGGGGGAATAATATAACCATTTAGGGAAATAATATGGTCATGAGGGGAATAATATGACCATGAGGGGAATAATATAACCATTTAGGGAAATAATATGGTCATGAGGGGAATAATATGACCACGAAGTGAATAATATAACCATTGGGGGGAATAATATCATAGTGTGGGCATAATATGACGGTGGAAGAAAAATGCAATATATCCTGGGAAATTAATAAGGTCTTTGGGGGAATAATATGGCATTTGGGCATAATATGATTTATTTAATTAATTAGTACATACAGTGTACTGTATATACCTGATGTACCGGTGTTATTGAATATATTATATCGTTATTAATATAAAAAAATCGTGTAATTTACTGTTTATGATTTATATAAATTACTGTTTCATGTAATAAATCACTGTATTCATAATTCATTAGTTGATACATTACTCTTAATTTATTTTATACATTTGTTTTATCATGTTAGATAATTAATATGTCATTCAAAATAATTACGATGCCATTCTATGTAATTAGTATATCACTTTAGGTAATTATTAATAATTTTAGATAATTATTCAACTAGCAGGTTACTGTAATGCGGTGTATGAGTGTATGTCCGTGTTTGGTTCTTCATATTGAGCTGAAGGGGTTGTAATGGGTGTGTGACTTATTGGTGTGGGTCAGTGGAGAGTGTGACGCATTAGTGGGTAAGTGACGCATTAGTTGGTCAGTGACGCATTAGTGGGTGTGTAAGGTATTAGTGGGTGAGTGATGCATTAGTTGGTATGTGACGCATTTTAGTGGGTAAGTGACGCATTTATGTGTATGTGACATATTTTAGTTCTTAAGTGACGCATTAGTGGGTGTGTAACGCATTACTTGGTTTGTGACGCATTAATTGGTCAGTAATGAGTGTGACGCATTATTTAACTCGTGATGCTTTATTTGGTCGTTAGTTGTGGGAATGTAAAGAATGTGACGAAGTACTTTAAGCGTCACACAGGCGTCACACAAGCCGTATTTCAAACTTGATTTACACATTTTGAAAGTAAACAAATTGTGGGATAATTTATTTCTCTCTGGAATGTTCTAATTATAAAACTTTTTCCTCTGAGTTTGTTGACCCAGTGAGGGAGAGGTGGAGGTTTAATTGTCTTTCTCTTTCTTTCTGCTCTCTCTCTCTCTCTCTCTCTCTCTCTCTCTCTCTCTCTCTCTCTCTCTCTCTCTCTCTCTCTCTCTCTCTCTCTCTCTCTCTCTCTCTCTCAATCATATTTTTTAACTTTGACCTTTTGACTATTAACTTGACCCCTTCACTGTAAAACTGCCGTATGTCATTTATACAAGACCGAGGAAACGGAACGTCTTCAATCGGAGTGACTAGAGTACAGTAGGTGACTGTCTTTAGCGTAGAGGATGACGTACAGGGTAAACGGCATCCACCTTTTCATCAAGTGTTTGGCCTTGCCTAGGCTAACCTATATCTGGAGGTGGTGCTTCTCCTTCAGCAGGAGTCTATTTTAGAAAAATCACCAATTTCCGCCTGGATGACGCACATCGGAGGTGAGCTGTGCCCTTGGTCTGTGATCCATAACAGCTCCACAGGTTGTGTTTACAGTTTCCTAACATCGGTCATCTACAGCCATGAGTTGGTGGGTGAAGGTCTTCCTCACCATCTAAGTGACTGCTGGAGAGCAGGACCCTAATTATCGCCAGGAAACGACTAATGAGGTGGTCAAGTAACCTCTGCATCCAAACCAAGTCCTGCAAAGGCTGGTAACCAACCCAGCTGGGTTCACCCCATCATGAGAAATATATTGCCTCAACTATGCTTGAGAAGGTGCCATTAGCATTAGAGGCTGCCCGGAATTTACCCCCATGAACTTCATTCCGGCGATTACCAACACCCCAATAGGTACCTGCCTCCACCCTCACACCTAACGCACCAGCCTTTCCCTCTACCTCGCTTCCCTAGTCCTTACTTAGTAACCATTGTATCTGTGGACAGGTGAGAGGTGACCAGGACAATTAGTATGACTTTACGAGTGAAAATTTCAGTGGATGGCACACACACTACAACAAGTGGACGACACATCATCAAGAGTGTCCCCACAGCCCACCGACCAGTAGCAGAGCCTCGTCACGTCTCTGGATAAACAGTAGACGTTAGACGGTGTGGGGCCACGTGTGCTGCTACCTTGTCCTACACCTTCCTTCACCTCGCTGCAGTAAACTAAGGTGTTGTGGCTGATGACAGAGAAACCAGTTAGTCCGATAGATTTAGGGGATTCGAACCCTCGTACCACCTTGTCCCTGTATGATAGGATATTCATTATTTCTGGGGATTGAAGTGAAGTATTTGAATGAGTTGGAGTCCAGGTAAACGAAACGCCTTAGGACCCAAGAACAAAGAGCTACTGTAGCTACCTGTTCCAACATCAACCATCACGGTCCTGCGAGGGAATAGTGGCTGTGTTCTTGGTATTCATCGTCCTTGAATAACGAAAAGGGATCCACCACCTTAAGCGTGCGCACACACACAATGTAAGTTGTTTGCCAATACATAATTTAATAAAATATATATAAGGGGGTGTGGCAGGAGCAGACGATATCTGCGTACGTTGTAGAAAATTGCCTCAATTTTTCACGACCGATCTTTATAATCTTTTCTGAGGCAAAGGGCCCCCGGCACCTAACTAAGCAGAGGTAATATCCTTTTATATTTATATATGTATATTTTTCTCTTTCTCTTTCATGACCAGTCTTTTTTATGCACGGTGACAGGAAATGAACACACACACACACACACACACTTTTTCCTTCATTCTTTTCATTCTTTCAATTATGTTGCTGTAAAATGATGTGTACTGTTTTGTTCCGTCGCGTCACACAAGCCAGTACCAGCAGTTAACTTACACCCCCATCCCCCCACACACGTCCACGTCCCCATCCCCCACACACGTCCCCATCCCTCCACACACGTCCCCATCCCCCCACAAACTCCCCCATCTCCCCCACATACGCCCCCTTCCCCCCACACGCCCCCCACACACGCCTCCTTCCCCCACACACACGCCCCCATCCCCCCACACGCCCCCCACACACGCCTCCTTTCCCCCCACACACGTCCCCATCCCCCCACACACGCCCCCTTCCCCCACACACGCGTCCCCTTCCCCCACACATACGCCCCCTTCTCGCACACACGCGCCCCCTTCCCCCACACACGCGCCCCCTTTCCCCACACACGCGCTCCCTTCCCCCACACACACGCCCCCTTCCCCCCACACACGCTCCCTTCCCCCACACACACGCCCCCTTCCCCCCACAAGCCCCCTTCTCCCCCCACAAGCCCCCTTCCCCCCCACAAGCCCCCTTCTCCCCCCACAAGCCCCCTTCCCCCCCACAAGCCCCCTTCTCCCCCCACATGCCCCCTTCCCCCACACAAGCCCCCTTCTCCCCCCACAAGCCCCCTTCCCCCCCCACAAGCCCCCTTCCCCCACACACGCCCTCTTCCCTCCACACTACGCCCCCATCCCCCCACACACGACCCTATCCCCCCCACACACGCCCCCTATCCCCCCACACACGTCCCCTATCCCCCCACACACGTCCCCTATCCCCCCCACACACCCCTATCCCCCCCACACACGCCCCCTATCCCCCCCACACACGCCCCCTATCCCCCCACACACGCCCCCTATCCCCCCACACACGCCCTCATCCCCCCACACACGTCCCCATCCCCCCACACACGCCCTCATCCCCCCACACGCCCCCCACACACACTAAAAAAATTACTTGACGTTTTAAGAAAGATTAATGCTTCAAAAAGTATTAAAGGGAGTTTGTGAACCTTAAATGAAACGATCACAGTGGCGACCTCTTGATAATAACATCCCCGATTAGGCGAGTCACTCTGCCATTATCAAAACAACGACATCAGAGAGAAATATATATGGTGAAAAAATAATGACATGATGAACGGTGTTTTTTATGACGTTTAGAGGTGATGTGATTGGAGGTGTCTAGGAGGGGTTGCTAGTGGAGGTGTGTATTGGAGGTGTCTTGAAGGTGGGGGGCGGTTGCTAGTTGAGGTGTGTATTGGAGGTGTCTAGTGAAGGTGTCTAGTCGGGGTTGCTAGTAAAAGTGTGAATGGAGGTGTCTAGTGAAGGTGTCTAGTCGGGATTGCTAGTAAAAGTGTGAATGGAGGTGTCTAGTGAAGTAGGTATGGTGGTGAATGTCTTACCGTCTAGGAGTCCAGGAAATAGGTGGAGGAGACCCATGGCATGGCTTGGCTGTGTGGACGAAGGTGGAGGTCACTGCCCATTGACCAGTGTAATGTTAAATGACGAAAATATATTCAGAGTGGACGAGAGAGGTGAGAGGCGAACAACGGCTAGGAGCTTCGAGTGGTGGTACGAGGAAGGAGGGGGACAGAGAGGGAGAAAGGCGGAGGGAGTAAGTGGGATTTCAGTAATGTCTGTGGAGGAAGAGGAGGGTGGGAGAAAAGGAGGGGTGGAGGGCTGGGAGAGAGGACGGAGCAAGGAGGTGGAGGATGTAAATGGGTGGTATTCAGTGGGTGTTTGGCTGGGTGTGTGTGAGAGGGAGGAGGAGGGAGTGTGGAGAGGGAAGGAGAGGGTAGGAGGGAGGGAGTAAGAAGTAGGTAGATTGATAAGAGAGAGTGAGTGTGAGAGTTTTCAAAGGGGAGTGAGGAGGAGGAATAGCTGGTATTTGGAGAGCGTAAAAGTGAGAATTCAGTAGATGTGTTAGGGTGGGTGGGTGGGTAGGTGGGTTGTTGTAAGTGGGTGAGTATTCAGGTTTGAGACGTGTGGGTAGAGCCTCAATGGAAGAGTGTGAATGAGATGAGGTGGGAGGAGAGATGGTTGGGGGTAAGAGGCAATTGGGGTAGGGGGCGGTAGGATGAGTTGAGGGGTAAGGTAGCGGTGAAGATAAGTTAAGTTGGGTAAGTGATATAGGAAGGGGGACGTTTGGATGAGTGTAAGGGGGGAGGGGGAGAAAGACGAGGAGGTTGAGTGGGCTAGAAGGAAGGGGGAGGGGCAGGTGGAGAGACGGGTTGAAGGGATGGAGTCTATACAAATTGGAAGGGAAGGCTAGGATGAATAGGATAGGTGGGAGGAAGACCTAGGGAGTTGCAGGGTAGATAGGTCCCAATCCTACTGGGCCCTAACATAACCATTAAGATTGGGGCCCACTGATGCTCCTTAAAATTAGGGCCCCAATCTTTATTATTAGTTAGGACTGGAGTGGGGGGGGGGGGTCCATTTTAACAGCACCGTTGAGGGGGGAGGGAGGGGGGAGGTGAGTGATGGTGATTGGTTGGGTGAGAGATATATATAAAACACACGATTTGTTAGCGATAGGATGATTGGTTATTATTCAATTGGGTGAGTGAAATGAGGGATTGGATTGAATGAATGAGATGAGATGATTGGGTAGTTAGGGTGAGTACAGTGTGAGGAGGTAGACAAGAGTGATAAGCGTGATCTAGTGTGACTGCTGGGCGTGAATGGAACATACAACGAGATAAACCTGCCTGGCTCGTAGCAAGATAAGGCTAAACTTTGATAATTGCTGGCTCGCTAAACACTTCCAGCCGCGAGGGGTCACGACACTAACAACAAAGTTTTTTTTATTTCTTTTTTTTTTTTTGCTCTTAAGCGATAAGACTTAGAGAGATACGGAGCAACTTTAATGTAACACACGCACACCCCAAGTTATAAACGCCCTCTCTAAATTTCTCCCTCCCTCCCTCCCCCCTCCGTTAAATTTCCTCCTCCCTTAAGTTTCCTCACCGCTAAATTTCCTCTCCAGCTCGTGGTTCGGTTTCTCTTTAGTTTTCCGCGTCAATTTTCTCCCCTGGAACCGAGAATGTAGAAAAAAAAATGTATCAAGTCACATTAGTCTCCAGGGAATCTCTATACCATACAGGCCGTCCAATTAGTGTCGTGGTGGCGGCTGGTGGATGCATCTTAACGTCAATCACCCCGTTTAAAGAGGAAAGATTTAATGTATGTGTACGGAGTATTTTGTAATGTGGGTCTTTGATTCTAAATCCAGAACCAACATTAGGATTCTGAGCTAACCTAACCTAAGATAATAATAGTCTGATTATTATTATTATTATTATTATTATTATTATTATTATTATTATTGCTTTCGTTAGATAATTTTCAGGAGTGGGGTGATGCTGAAGACGTTACTGTGTTTAACTTGTGACTAAATTTACCCACTTAGGAGAGTATGGTGATTGTGGTAGTGGTGATGGTGGTTGTGGTAATGGTGGTAGTGTTCTTGGTAGTGGTGAGAGTGGTTAGTGGTTGAGACAGGATGTAAACAGTTTCTTGAGAGAACAAAAAGACTTAAGATAATACTGAAAGAGAGAGAGAGAGAGAGAGAGAGAGAGAGAGAGAGAGAGAGAGAGAGAGAGAGATTCTAGTGGTGTGTGTGTGTGTGTGTGTTCCGGAAGACAAGTGTATTATAATACGAAGACAATCTCCTTGGAGTGTTTATGGAGACTTTAATACCTAGGAGAGCCTTAGTAGTTAGCGAAGACAATATCCATCGTGACTATATATTGCCAGAGAACATTAAACCTAAGTTCCCAGGCCAGTGTTTATTGGCTAAGTTACGCTAAACCCCGCTTCACCCTTTTCTATACCCCGCTTCACCCTCTTCTAAACCCCGCTTCACCCCTCTTCTAAACCCCGCTTCACCCTCTTCTAAACCCCGCTTCACACCCTTTTTACAATACGGTTTTTTTCTTCTTTTGTGAATCGGGAGATGAGGGGGGAAGGGTTGAAAACAATGAAGTGGACGCAAATCGGTGTTCTTGTTATTGATTTTGTTGTTGCTGTAGTTTTTGTTGTTGTTCTTGTTGTAGTTTTTGTTGTTCTTGTTGCTCCTGTTGTTGTTTTAATGGTCTTGCTGCTGTTCTTGTTTTCCTGTTGCGGCTGTTGGTGCAGTTGCAGATTTAACGTGGTGTTCGCTGTCCAATAATTCTCAGGGGGCCTAAGATTCTCCCCCAACACGACGCCAGGGCAGAGAGCCTTAGTCTTAATGATTCTAATGTCTCTTAATTGGAGGATAATAAATTGGTATCTGGTGCCTGAGACGCTCCGGGGAATTAAGCGAATCTCTGAATCAGTGAGTAGAAATTGGTTTAATTAGTTCAAGTAATGGTTGAGAAGGGGTAATGTGGTGGGTGATGGGGGTGGATGGTGGGTGATGGGGGTGGTGGTTGGTGGTGGAGGTGGATGATGTTGGTGATGGTGGGGGGTGATGATTGGTGGAGACTGTGTGTGTGTGTGTGTCATGTTGCCTGAGTCACACATTTGTTTTTGTTATTCGTTTGTTAAAGAAAAGACTTACTATGTGTTATTTCAGTATTTATAATAAGGCGAAATATATTCTGTTAGATCTTGAATTATTTTAGGTATAATTAGGGATTCAGGGCACATAATATACTACAATTTATAGTGACACACACACACACACACACACACACACACACACACACACACACTCTCATGCAACTCGACATAAGCTTTAGTGTCAGCTTTTTGGTCCTTAACACTGCAACATCCACACGAGGAAGGTCTTGGTGTTGTGTTCGAGTTAAGGGAAGGTGTCAGCATGTTATACCCGAGGATCCCTGTGCAGTTCTCAGTGTGGTGTAGCTACAGATGACACGGGAAGTAAGTGCCCCTGGATGTAGAATCAGGTTGTATCTTTATCTTGTAAGGTAGGTGACTAAAATTTGTGAAAATGTCGTAGAAAGTCACTAAAAAATATTCTGGCGGCTATTTTGAATTTTTTTTTGGGATACTATACTAATTGCTCTACTATGGAAGTTTGTTTACGTCATCAATTATGTTTAGTTTGAGGTTAAGTGAAGTTTGATTATTCGGTTTTTTATCTGAGTCTTCATGTTTTAAATGGAGAAAACACCAATGGTTCATTCATGGGGGTGGCCTTTTTTTTCAACGCTATTGAGGGAAATACTTAGTGTGGTGTACAGTAGCTGGTGAATTGTGATGGTAGTAGTAGCGTGAAATCTCTGTATGTTGTATATGTTGGTAGTGGTGGACAGGAAAGTGGAAGCGGCGGTGTTGGCAAAGGGTTCTCACCAATTTACAATTTCTCGACAAGTGTGTGTGTGTGTGTGTGTGTGTGTGTGTGTGTGTGTGTGTGTGTGTGTGTGTGTGTGTGAAGGAGACATGTCAGGATCATTACATATTAATAACATCATTTACTCTGTAATTAATAAATGATGCGACGGGAGAAACTTGCTGAGATACCTTGTGATGAAGTAAAGGGCGAGATACAGAGTGGAGGTGTAAGATACAGTGTGGTGTAAGAGACAGAGTGGTGTAAGATACAGAGTGGAGGTGTAAGATACAGAGTGGTGTAAGAGACAGTGTGGTGTAAGATACAGAGTGGTGTAAGAGTCAGAGTTAGCAGTAAGATAGAGAGGTTGAAGCCGTCACAATGGTGCTAACAAACACTAAAGTCTTGTACAAACATTAACAACCAGACGAACAAAACACATACAAAAGTCGAAGCCCTCTCGGTGTAGCTCTGTTAAAGGCTGGAGGCCCTTAGGAGCACCATGAGAGGTTGAGGTTTCGGCTGAAGAAACGGTAGTAGAGGCTAAAGTCCTCCTTGAAGAACAGACCTAAAGGCTAAAGTCCTTCTTGAAGAACAGACCTAAAGGCTAAAGTCCTTCTTGAAGAACAGACCTAAAGGCTAAAGTCCTCCATGAAGAGAAAAGCAAAGACTAAAGTCCCTAAGAAGAAGAAGGAATATCAAAGACTAAAGTCCCTAAGAAGAAGAAGGAATATCAAAGGCTAAAGTCTAGTTAGTGTTCACTTCCTTAACAATTGGTTTACTTAAAGACACTCTACGTGGATGTTGGTTTACTTAAAGACACTCTACGTGGCTGTTGGTTTACTTAAAGACACTCTACGTGGTTGTTGGTTTACTTAAAGACACTCTACGTGGCTGTTGGTTTCATAAAAGACATTCTACGTGGCAGTTGGTTTAAATAACTAGGATTTTTTTTATGAACTTCCGCCATCACACCGTAATTATTTATGATCTGTTTGTACCGTGTTGCCCCCTGGTGGTGACTTAACGCCTTCAGGGACTTGGTTGGCCTTGAAGATACCCCGGCCAATTTAACCTTACAAGCCTCCCATCCTCGCACTGATTTTACAAACTTTTGATTCGTAAAGACCTCAAGTTATTTTACATGCGAACCTCCTCTTGCCTCCCTTGGTTACAAACTTTGGCTCGTAAAGACCTCATTTCCTCTTACATACGAACCTCTTGCTTTACTTGGTTACAAACTTTGGCTCGTAAAGACCCCCATTCCCTCTTACATATGAACCTCATGCCTTACTTGATTACAAACTTTGGCTCGTAAAGAACTCATTCCCCTTTACATACCAACCCCTAGCCCCTCTCTTGGTAATATACAATGGCAACACTTCCAAGATCTGACCGAGCGACTCAAATTAGTAGACAGAAATTGTATTCCAATCTTGTCAATAAATATGTCAAACTAATCAAAAAGTTGGAAAGTCTTCGTGGCATCAAATCGTGAAATACTCAGAGGTAAAGGGGTGCACCGGGTCATAGAGAGAAAGAAGGAAAGTTATGAGTTACAAAGAGTAAAGTTTTGTAGCTCAGGAGTAATAATATCTGACGTATTCTTGGGGAAACTGTCTGTTCCAATCACTTGTTTCGGTTGTTCATCTGAGTGTGTCGTCAGTGAGTCAGGTGAGCCAAGTGCTGTATAACCACTATTACAATTCATCCTTATCCCTTCCTTCTCTCTTTCTTTATTTTCTTCTTTTGTCTTTCCCCTTTGCTTCTTCATCTCTTCGTTCATTTCTCTCCTGTTTCTTTTTTTTTCCTTCACACCCTTCTCTCCTCTCGCTGCTCTGCCTTCAGTCACTTATCTACCATCTCTTCCAATCCTCGTTCCCCCTTTCATTCCCATTCTCTATTACCCTCTTCGTTAATTTGTTTCCTTTTGCATTAATCACCTTTTGTTTCATTTCTACTTATCCCCCCCTTCCCTTCCCCTCTCTTTCTACTCGTTTGTTAACTTCCTATCTTCCATACTCATTCCCTTGTCGCTACCTTCCCTGTCTTCCCCGTCTCACCTCCCTCTTCTCCCTCCCACCTACCTCTTCACCCTCCCACCTCCCTCTTCCCACCCCCACCTCCCTCGCCCACCTCCCTCTTCACCCTCCCCCACCCCCACCCCCCTCCCTCTTCACCTTCTACAGCCCACAATGATAGCCTGTGAAAACACTCAATATTACCACCAACTCACCCGTTCACACCCATCTTTGTCGTCTGTGTGTGTGTGTGTGTGTGTGTGTGCGCGCGCGTTGTCCATAGATGCTGTCAGTAGTATTCAGATAACTCACTGATGATTTACCCTTGGATAAATACTACGTGAAACTCCTTGTCATAGTGTGTTTTTTTTTCCCCTTGGTGTCCTGCCCATGGTTTAAATATCTCCACTCTATTGCAGGAGGACGCCCGAGTGAGTCGATTTTCATACATGTGTCTTATTTTTCCCCCCTTCCCTCTCCCCTCACCCCCTCCATGCGTTATTTCTAAAGGAAGACAAAAGAGAGAGAGAGAGAGAGAGAGAGAGAGAGAGAGAGAGAGAGAGAGAGAGAGATAAGTCCAGTTCCCCTTCTTTCGTCATTATACTTCATCGCTCATTCACCTGTGTGTTCCCTTTCTCTCCTTCATCATCTTTTTTTTTTACACTTCCGTCTCCTCCTCCTCTCTTTTCCCCTATTTTGTTCCCCTCAGCCCCAACATACATACTATCGCCTGAGGAAAGTGAAGGAGTGCTTACGTCTCTCTCTCTCTCTCTCTCTCTCTCTTCGTCAGCGTCCTTCATCACCCTGTCAACTATACCTACCTCCCCCACCCCCTCTTTTTCCCTTTCTTCTATCTCTCTTTTCTCTCCCGGTCCTTTCATCCTTCCCTTCTCTCTTTCTCCTCCCCTTGTTCATTTATTCTCAACACTACCATAGTTAAACTTTAAGGAAACGGAAGGGGAGATAACTCTCTCTCTCTCTCTCTCTCTCCCACCTTATTACCCTCCCCTTTCCTTCTCTCGTCTTCTTACCCTCCCTCCCGTGTTTCCTCCTCTCATCCATAGATACAAGAGGGGGGAGGGGGGGGGGACAGGATGATGAGGTCGACTTAGAAGTACAGGAAACTTAGTAGAGGTGGGGGTGGGGGGAGGTGAGGGGCGGAAACTCAATATGAAGTTACACCCGACATGGCCTTGCCCCCTCCCAGCAGTTTGGTGGGATAGAGAGAGTCATTCTACGAAGCGCTGATGGGCAGAGAGAGAGAGAGAGAGAGAGAGAGAGAGAGAGAGAGAGAGAGAGAGAGAGAGAGAGAGAGAGTAGCTTTAAGGCTAAGGGGGACTTTATCTTAAGTAAATTCCAGGGAAGTTAAGGTGAGGAGAGGAACAGATGGGAGGTAGTTAAAGGAGGAGGAGGAGAGTAGACAGAAAAAAAGGTAACTGAATGAAGGAGGAAGAAGACAGAGGAAGAAATGGAAGGAGGGAGAGAGGAAGGAAGATGTTGGGAATAGAGAAGATTCACGAAAAGTGGAAGGAATATTTAGGAAGAAGAGTGTAAAGAAGATTCAGAAAGATTCAAGAGGAAAGAGGAAGAATGAGAGGGTAAGTAAGATTCAGGAGGAAGGAATATTGCTGTTATGGCCTTGGTATTTTTACGACATGGGAAGGGAGAGAAGGAGGAGGAGGGGAGAGTGAAGAGAAATGGGAAGGGGGTGGTTAAAGAGAGATGGGGAGGAGAGAGAGAGAGTAAAAGAAGGTGTTTGGGAGAGAAGGAAGAAGAGAGAAGAAAAGCGTGGAGAAAGAAGTGATGGAGCGAAGAGGGAGATGGGAGAGTGAAAGGAAAGAAGTATAGAAGAGAACCAGTGATAAAAGGAGAAAAGTATAAGAAAGATATGTGGAAGGGAAGGGAAGAGAGGAAAGGAGGAGAGAATAAAGGCACATGTGTAGAAGAGGACGAGGAGATGAAATGGGAGGAGAGGGAAAGGTGGACGGAAGAACGAGAGGAAGCAATGAATGAGAGTGTAGAGAGGGAGAAGAAGAAAAAAGAGAAAGGAAGAAAGGGAAGGAGAGTGTCAATTTGATTAGTATCGTAGCAGAAGAGATTGAGGGGAGAGGAGGAGAGAGGGCCAGGTTGGGTGTGAAAGAGAGTGAGACGGGTGGTGCAAATAACTTGGAGTGAGAAAGTGGAGTTCTGTGTAGGGTGTGAGAGGTGTGTGGGGGAGAGTGTGAAAGGTGTGGGGGCTGTGTAGGGTGTGAGAGGTGTGTGGGGGAGAGTGTGACAGGGGTGGTGTTCTGTGTAGGGTGTGAGGGACTGTGGGGGAGAGTGTGAGAGGGGTGGGGTCTGTGTAGGGTGTGAGAGGTGTGGGGTGTGGGGGAGAGTGTGAAAGGTGTGAGGTCTGTGTAGGGTGTGAGAGGTGTGTGGGGGAGAGTGTGAAAGGTGTGATGTCTGTGTAGGGTGTAAGAGGTGTGTGGGGGAGAGTGTGAGAGGGGTGGGGTCTGTGTAGGGTGTGAGGGACTGTGGGGGAGAGTGTGAGAGGTGTGGGGTGTGTGTAGGGGGTGTGGGGGAGAGTGTGAAAGGTGTGAGGTCTGTGTAGGGTGTGAGAGGTGTGTGGGGGAGAGTGTGAGAGGGGTGGGGTCTGTGTAGGGTGTGAGGGACTGTGGGGGAGAGTGTGAGAGGTGTGGGGTGTGTGTACGGGGTGTGGGGGAGAGTGTGAAAGGTGTGAGGTCTGTGTAGGGTGTGAGGGACTGTGGGGGAGAGTGTGAGAGGTGTGGGGTGTGTGTAGGGGGTGTGGGGGAGAGTGTGAAAGGTGTGAGGTCTGTGTAGGGTGTGAGGGACTGTGGGGGAGAGTGAAAGTGAGTGCGAGAGGTGTGAGAGAGCAAGAAGGAAGTCGAGGGTGTATGGCTAGCGTGTTTACAGTTCACACACACACACTCCTAATGGCTGCCTGTGAACCGACATGAGGAAACTACCTACCGCTGTTTCTCTCATCTCCCCTCACTCCCCTCCCTCCCCTCTCTCACTCTCTCACCCCACCCCGTTTCCCCTCTTCTCAATCCTCCCCCATTCCCCCCTTCAACCCCTCCCCCCGTTTTTCCTCTTATTCCCCTCGTCGTTTTACCTCTTATTCCCCCTTACCTCGTTTCCCTCCCCTCGTTTTCCTTCCCTTCTTCTCCTTTCCCGTTCCCACCATTATCTCCTCGTCTCAACACATTCCATCTTCTGTCTCCCCTCCTCCTCCTCCTCCTCCTCCTCCTCCTCCTCCTCCTCCTTCTTCTTCTTCTTCTTCTTCTTTGCTTTCCTTTTACCTACTTCTTTGCTTCCTTTTTTCTTCCTCCACCATCCTACTCTTGTCTCTTCCACATTCTTCCATTCATCTTTTACCTCCCTCTTCCTCCCTCCCTTCCTCTCCAATTTCCCCAAACTTCTTCCTCTTTTCTCGTTATCCTAACCTCTTCCTCCCCTCCTCTTCTATGCACCTCTCCTCCCCAACACCCTCCCCACCTCCTCTCCTTCCCAACACCCGCCCCTCTCCTCCCCAACACCCCTCTCCTCCCCAACATTCTCCCCAACATCTCCAGGTGGACCATGGTCGTCCCCTCACCCCGGACAGTCTCCCCGGCTTCCTTCTAATGGTAGCTGGAGAACTGCTCGTGTAAACTGAACTCTCCAGCCCCTCTCCTCTTCCCTCTTCTTCCCTCCCTCTTCCTTCCTTTCTTCATTTTATACCATCCCCCTCTCTCCTTCGTTTCCTCTTCCCTCTTTCCTCCCTCCCTCTTCCCTTTCCTCTCATACCCTCCCCTTGTCCCCTTCGTTTCCTCTCTCTCTCTCTCTCTCTCTCTCTCTCTCTCTCTCTCTCTCTCTGTGTCTTTCCTTCCTGTACTCATTCTTTTCGCTGCCATCTTTCTTTTATTTTCTCATTCTCTTTTTACTATTTCTCTCTCTTTTTCCCTCACCCCCCTTGTTTACTCGTTCTCTTCCCCCTCTCTACATTTTCTCAACCCTCAGTCGAATCTTCCTCTTTCTTTTTTTTCCTCTTCCTCTTCCCTGTCCTTTGCCTCCTCTCGTTTCTCCCCCTCCTACCCCTTTCCCCCTTCCTCTTCCTACCTCTTTCTTTCCCTCTTCACATTCCTTACCCTCTTTCTTCGTCTCTATTTTCCTCCTCCCTGTTTCTCTTCCTCCTCCTCTTTCTTCTACTTTATCCCATTCGTTTGTCTCCTTTTCCTCGTCATCCCCTCACCATTTCTCTCTCTTTCTCTTTCCCCTTGTTTTTCTATTTTCCTCATTCCCCCTCCTGTCGTTCGTGAGAGAGAGAGAGAGAGAGAGAGAGAGAGAGAGAGAGAGAGAGAGAGAGAGCCACTACGCCTGGTGTGTGAGTTGGCTCAGGTATCCCGCTGCCTCTGTTTACGTAATGCTTCGTCTGTCTTTTCTTTCCATTCTCCCTTCCCTCCCCCTTTCCTTCCCTCCGTTGGTGTGTCCTTCCTCCTCTCTCCCTTCACCCGTCCTTTCCTCCATCCGTCTGTCCATCCTTCCTCATTCCCTCCGTCTGACTTCCACTCTTCGCGGTTTTGCTCTACCGCTCACAGGATGAGAGTAGGGTGCACAATAAACTAGCTATTCGTGGAAAAATTTCGTATTCAATTTCTTTCTTCCTCCCTCTCCTCCCCCCCCCCCCCTTCTGCTTGTCACTCACTCCGTCTCTCCTCCTCCTCCTTGTTTTACATATAACATCCACTCCGCCACCAACCTTCACCTGGTGCTGACGTTTCGTACTCATGCTGCTGACGTTACTTACTCCTGATGCTGACGCTACCCATGTTGTTCTGATATTAGTAACGCCTGCTGCTGACGTATACCTGCTGACACGACCTACTACATCTGCTGACATTACCCATGCTCATTATACCTACCGTACACACACACACACACACACACACCACCAGTAACTCTCTACGCCTACCACCAGCCAACCATCATTAACAACCATAATCACTACCAGTAACCCCCCCCCAACAACCTGTCTCCGATCGCCACCAACAACAACCACCATTAACAACAACAACAACCACCACCACCC
The DNA here is from genome assembly GCA_958450375.1 of Homarus gammarus. Classification (NCBI taxonomy): domain Eukaryota; kingdom Metazoa; phylum Arthropoda; class Malacostraca; order Decapoda; family Nephropidae; genus Homarus; species Homarus gammarus. The sequence goes on from CAUDMG010001490.1 coordinate 6,222,535, forward strand.
CTAACAACAACAACCACCATCACCACTATCCCCCAAGCGTCTGGTACTGTAGATGAAGGATCAACCACTATTTAGTAAGTAAACACATTAAAGGTTTAACAAACACTCTTCATGCATTATAAAACCCATTAACATTCTTTACGTGTATTGGTGTTGTCTTGCTTGAACAGTTCATTAGCTGGGAGCGAAGATTAATTTGAACATTTGACGCTGAACATTATTCTCTTACTGAGTGAAAAACAAAAAATATAAATACTCGTTTGGGCGGATTATTAACTTCTAAATCAGTGCTTCATTGGACAAAATACATTGTGGGATAGTTTATATTGGACAAAATTACTTAGTTGGTCAGTTCACATTGGATAAAATACACAGGCAGTTTATATTGGACAAAATAATCAGTTGGACAGTTTATATTGGACAAAATAGTCACAAAGAATCTTCACGTTCAATGGCATAATGAATTTCAACCTTCAGCCCTGTTTCCCTTACAGTCTCCAGCCCTGTTTCCCTTACACCCTCCAGCCCTGTTTCCCTTACAGTCTCCAGCCCTGTTTCCCTTACACCCTCCAGCACCTGTTTCCCTTACACCCTCCAGCCCTGTTTCCCTTACAGCCTCCAGCCCTGTTTCCCTTACAACCTCCAGCCCTGTTTCCCTTACACCCTCCAGCACCTGTTTCCCTTACACCCTCCAGCCCTGTTTCCCTTACAACCTCCAGCCCTGTTTCCCTTACAGCCTCCAGCCCTGTTTCCCTTACAGTCTCCAGCACCTGTTTCCCTTACAACCTCCAGCCCTGTTTCCCTTACAACCTCCAGCCCTGTTTCCCTTACAGTCTCCAGCACCTGTTTCCCTTACAACCTCCAGCCCTGTTTCCCTTACAACCTCCAGCCCTGTTTCCCTTACAACCTCCCAACTTGTTATCTTCCGACTTGTGATTTGCATATTTATTTTTTTCTTCTTGTAATTAGGCGATTCTCTCTCTCTCTTCGTTTCCTTCTAGTTTCCTTCTCCCACGTCATCTCTTCCTTATTTTCTCTTCCTTGTTCTCCTCTTCCTCCCCTGCTCAAGCTCTACCCTATTTCCTTCAATTTCATCCTCTTTGCATCCTTTTTCTTCTTCTCTACATCCTCATTCGCTTCCTTTTTCACTTCTTTTCCTCTTTCTTATTCTCTCCTCCTTTTCCACATTCTCATCAGCCTCTTCCTCCCATTTTTTCATTCCTCCTGCTGTTCCTCTTCCTTTTTTTTCCTCATTATCTTCCATAATCTAGTCTCCTGTTTCTCTCCTTTCCCTTATTCTTTTCTCCTTGATATCCACTTCTTCCTTATTTTTCACTTATTCTCCTTCCTCCTTTATCTCTCATCCTCTACATCCTCTTCACTTTCCATATTCTCTCCTCCTTAATTCTCTTCCTCCCCCTCCCATTTCTCTGTTCTTCTCTTCTTCCTCCTCTCCTCCCATTTCTCAGCTCTTTCACCCCTTTCTCCTCCTTCCATTTCTCTGTTCTTCTCTTCTTCCTCCTCTCCTCCCATTTCTCAGATCTTCCCCCTCTTCCTTCCCCATTTCTCCTCCCCCCCCTCTCCTTTTCTCCCCTCTTCCTCCTCTTCCCATTTTTCGTTTCCCCCTCTTCCTCCTCTTCCCATTTTTCGTTTCCCCCTCTTCCTCCTCCTCCCAATTTTCGTTTCCCCCCTCTTCCTCCTCCTCCCATTTCTCGTTTTCCCCCTCTTTCTCCTCCCATTTATTTGTACTTCCCATTCTTCTACCTCCTTCCCGTTTGGGCGTCACCTGAGAATTGATTAGTGCCATCGGCTGTCCAACTCTTGCCATTTGTCTACATTTGGAGGGATATACGCGAGCCGCCACTGTAGGTATACCTGGCCCTCCTGTATATAGCTTGCCCCTGTATATATGTCTGGCCGTATATACACCTGGCCACTATGTATATACTTGGCCACTTAGCTCTATATATACCTGGCCACTGTTTATATACCTGCCAGTTTATATACACGCCGACACTGTATATTTAACCAATGTATACTGCTTGTATCCCTCTCCGAATGTATATTGTATACACCTCGCTCTCACATATATATATACTTAATGTATAATTATCTCTCTATCTTCTTCGAATCGGTCTTATTCCCTCGTTATTCCCTCCTCTTTCACGTCTTCTTTATTCTGGTTTCGTGGCTATTATCCTCCAGGTGTGCTCATTATTTTCTCTTTTATCTACCTAACCCTACCACATATTTCTCTCTTTATCGTCCTATCCATTTCACCTTTCATTTACATCTCGTCCCTCTATCCACATCTTTCTTCCATTCCCTCCTTCATTATCCTCTATCCCACCCCCTGTTATTTAGTGTGTGTGTGTGTGTGTGTGTGTGTGTGTGTGTGTGTGTGTGTCCCCCATACCTCAATCACAAACCCCTATGTCGTTTTCCCAAGATAGATGGTGTGGTTAGTTGTGGTAGTGGTACTGGTAGTGTTGATGGTGGTAGTGGTACTGGTAGTGTTGATGGTGGTAGTGGTACTGGTAGTGTTGATGGTGGTAGTGGTACTGGTAGTGTTGATGGTGGTAGTGGTACTGGTAGTGTTGATGGTGGTAGTGGTACTGGTAGTGTTGATGGTGGTAGTGGTACTGGTAGGGTGGTGATAATAGACGTAGTGAAGACAAGGATGAAAGATGAAGTGAAAAAGAATGATGGAAATGAATAAATAAATAAAGTAGAGAATAAGGGAACAAGAGAATGAATAAAGAAGTGGTAGTAAGGGAGGAGAAGATAGTTGAGTAGGTTCTGGCTTGGTAGAGGAAGGGGAGGAAATGGGATAATTGGTAGAGAGAGAGAGAGAGAGAGAGAGAGAGAGAGAGGTGTTTATATTCTCTCTCTCTCTCTCTCTCTATCACAACCTCCTTCCCTTTTGTACCGACCGCAAAACAACCACCACACCACTATCACCACCCCTTCCCCCAACCTACCACTATCACCATCACCACTCTCACGCCGGGTATTCGAAGCATTAACACTCTTCTTGTCATATAAAGGTCCTCGCCTCGCTTGTCTCTTACGATAAAAAAAAAAAGTCTAATGTAATTTTCATATTTCTAAGATTTATAGGAAATTGGACTTAACGGAGAAACAAAAAATAGGAGACGTAATTCAAAGATGTTTTTTGGGGGAAGAAAGGAAGGGAAGTCTCTCTCTCTCTCTCTCTCTCTCTCTCTCTCTCTCTCTCCTCTCTCTCCTTTTACTCCGGGAGAGAGACTTGTTAGTGGTGGTGAGGATAGTAGTGGTGTTGGTGGTAGAGGCTGTTGTCGTGATGGTGGTTGATGGTGATGGTAGTAGTGATCTTGGTGGTGATGATTGTGGTAGAGGCTGTGGTGGTGGTGGTTGATGATAGTGGTAGAGATTGTGGTGGGGGTTGGTGATTGTGGTAGTTATAGTGGTAGAAATTGTGGTAGATAGGTTGCTGCGCTCATATGTTTATGGCTGGACTAAAAAAAATTCTGCTTTCGAATAAAAAAAAAAAGAAGAAAAAATATGAAAACGTCCCGCGGTGTGTGAATAGGAATGATCTGGCATATCAGGAATGGGAACGGCAGATTATTTGGAATCGAACTGGGGGGTATTTTTAGAGGGTAATTCTTGGTAGATTGTGGTATTGTTGTACACCTTCAACCCCTCCTTGATATTCTTTGAACCTAACCTAACCTAACCTATCTTAACCTAACCAAACCAATCCTAACCTAACCTAACCAATCCTAACCTAACCTAACCAATCCTAACCAATCCTAACTTAACCTAACCAAACCAATCCTAACCTAACCAATCCTAACCTAACCTAACCAATCCTAACCTAACCAATCCTAACCAATCCTAACCTAATCTAACCAATCCTAACCTAACCTAACCTATTTTTTCTCCCTTTTATTCGAGACTACTGGACGGGAAGGGGTAGATAGAAAGAGAAGAAGGAGAAGAGGTGGAGAGGAAGAAGAGGACGGGAGATAGAAGATGTTGGGGAGGGATAGGAGGGAGGAAGAGAGGTAAGTAGGCCGGGGAGATGAGTGAGGAGGAGGGGCTAGGGAGGGATAGGAGGAGTGGCTAGGGAGGGATAGGAGGAGGAGTGGCAAGGGAGTGATAGGAGGAGTGGCTAGGGAGGGATAGGATGAGTGGCTAGAGAGGGATAGGAGGAGGAGAGGAAAGGCTAGGGAAGGATAGGAGGAGTGACTAGGGAGAAAGGTGGGCCACTTGTTTTCCTGCCATCAGAGGGTCAGCGTCAGCACTTCCTCCTCAGTAACAACGAAGATCACACACACACACACACACACACACACTTATATCAGTATTGTAAGCAAACACATAGGCGGAAATACATTGGAGTAGAGGAGATAGCAGGCGTTTATACCACGTCTTTAGTGTGTGTGTGTGTGTGTGTGTGTGTGTGTTTGGGGGGGGGGGCACTGACATCAAACAAAGATGACAGTACCGAAGTGATGAAGGAGAGAGAGAGAGAGAGAGAGAGAGAGAGAGAGAGAGGAAATTTGATCTTCCACGAAATTTATATAAATTTACCGAGGGGAGAGAGGGGGGGGGGGTGGTAATTGGGTTAAGAGGGTGTCCATTATCCCCGTTGCAAATTGGTTACAGCCCCGAAATTCTCTCTTAACGCTAACCCCAATTTTCTCTACTAAACACCAGCGTCAGCGTGTATGACAGATTTGCTAAAACTTTATCTCTCTCTCTTTCTTAAAAAAAACCAAATGTATATATATATTTAAAAAAGTTATGTGTAAAATCCCGAGAGAGAGAGAGAGAGAGAGAGAGAGAGAGAGAGAGAGAGAGAGAGAGAGAGACCACGTACACAGGTAGACATCAGACAGAAAGACAGATACACAGAAAACAGACAGACAGACAAACCTAGCCAGAAGACAGACCCAGCCAGAAGACAGACAGAGCCATAAGACAGTAAGGGAGGGACGGGTATAGCCTTGTGTCATAAAAGCAGACCACCCAGCCACACATCCTCGGCAGATACTCTGAGAAATTACGATACAGCGAGGCGGGTGCAATCTACGCCTTCAATAATGGATGTGTGTGAGCCAGGCCACTGCCATACTACACCACCACCAGGGTTTTAGAGAGAGAGAGAGAGAGAGAGAGAGAGAGAGAGAGAGATTTATGACCGAAAAGTAGGAGAATGAAAATAAATGAGAGAGAGAGTACTGAATGAATGAGAGAATGAACGAGTGGAGAGAGAGTGTGTGTGTGTGTGTGTGTGTGTGTGTGTGTGTGTGTGTGTGTGTGTGTGTGTGTGGCCCTCAGGATTTTTTTTCATTAAGGATATATGGAAGGTTGTGAAGTAGGAGGGGGAGAGGGAGGGAGTGATCATCGTCTAGATTTATTTACAGATGGAAAGTTGATAACTCTTGAGCCTCACTAATCTTTAATATCTGCCTCTCTCTCTCTCTCTCTCTCTCTCTCTCTCTCTCTCTCTCTCTCTCTCTCTCTCTCTCTCTCTCTCTCTCTCTCCAATTAAAATATTAATAATCGTCTACCAATTTTTTTTGTCACGAGAACTTAGTTGATCTTTGAGAGCTCTGACACCCCCCCCCCCCCCCCCAAGTGTTGTGGTGTTGGGGTAGGTGAAGGATGAAAACTGTGCAGGACCTCACCTTGCAGTGTTGGTAGGTCGTCGTCAGGAGTGGGAGGTGGTGGTGAGGCTTGGTGGGAGGTGGTGGTGGGGGGATCCTGACGTTTGGGTAGTGCAGCAGGGCGTCACGCTGCTACCCTCTCTCGTAGCTTGCCAGTATGGTAGGTAATTAGATTTTATTAGTTTTACTGTTTCACGTATCTGTATTAAGATTATGAGTTTATTAGTATCTCACCTGTAGTGTACCTGTATCTCACCTGTAGTGTACCTATATCTCACCTGTAGTGTATCTATAGCCTGTAGTGTACCTGTATCTCACCTGTAGTGTACCTGTATCTAACCTGTAGTGTACCTGTATCTCACCTGTAGTGTACCTGTATCTAACCTGTAGTGTACCTGTATCTCACCTGTAGTGTACCTGTACCTCACCTGTAGTGTACCTGTATCTCACCTGTATTGTACCTGTATAACACCTACACTGTACCCTGGGCCTCACCTGCAGTGTACCCTGGGCCTCGGGTGGGGTGTACCTGGCTCCTGACGCAGAATATACCTGCAGAGTTTCGGGTTGTTCCCCTTTACTGGCGGTGGTCGGGCAGGGCTCAATTTTTTTCTGGTGGGTCTTCTAATTCAGCAACAGCAGGAGTGGGCTACCTGCTCGCCTGCCTGTCCCCTCCTGCTGCGTCCCCCCCCTCCCCCTGCTGCGTCCCCCTCCCCCTGCTGCGTCCCCTCTCCATTTGCTGCGTTATCCTGCTGCGTCCCCCTCCCTTTGCTGCGTCCCCCATCCCTTGTTGCGTCCCCCTCCCCCTGCTGCTTCCTCACTCCCCCTGCTGAGTCCCACTCCCCTGCTGCGTCCCCCATCCTTTGTTGCGTCCCCCTCCCCCTGCTGCGCCCCCCTCCCCTGCTGCGTCCCCCATCCTTTGTTGCGTCCCCCTCCCCTTGTTGCTTGCTCCTTCCCCTGCTGCTTGCCCCTTCCCCTGCTGCTTCCTTACTCCCCCCTGCTGCGTCCCCACTCTCCCTGCTGCGTCCCCACTCTCCCTGCTGCGTCTCATGAGGCAGCAGTACACCACGCCGTCTCGTCCATACACCTTGAAGATCGTCCCTATTAAGGGAGAGGTGTTATATTACAATGCCCTTTTGATTATAGACGTTGTGTAGTTTATTGCTGTTGTTTGCTCTTTAAAAATGGACCTGCTTTGTTGGGTGTCCGTCTGTTTTGGTGTCCTGTGTGGGTGTCCGTCTGTCTAGGTATCCGCCTGTTTGGGTGTCCGTCTGTTTTGGTGTCCGTCTGTCTGGGTATCCGTCTGTCTAGTTTGCCCGTAAACAATGATTATCTTCAACATAACTTCTACGTCAGTGTAATTAAGCTCCAACTTACCTGTAATACACCATAATCACCAGACATAATAACACACATCACCTAAATCAAGCCTCTAGGTTAAAGGTCACGTCCACACCTGGAGGTCAAGGTCATATAGGACGACAGGTGTATTAGGTCCTTATTAGTCTTTAAATCACTCGTAACTGACATATATTTTGCTTTTCCCTCAAAATTTAAGCGAAAATGAAGCCTTGATGACAGAATGTGTTGTTGCTTGAGATTTACGTAAGAGTCACCAATGCGTAAGTCTGTGGTTGTATTTTGACAGTGGGTGGTGGTGGTGGCGGCCGGTTGTGTGCTTAATAAGTAAACGAAAGTCACTCGTAATCAAAAAGCCATTTCGCTCTGATAAGGACTCGGCGGTAAACACTACCTCTAAAACACATTCAGGACCACATTAGAGATAAAACCTGATACTTGTGGTGCACACAGTTTTATCATCAAAGGCAAACAAGTTAAATTACCAATGTTTTACGGCAGCATCTTACAACACACACACACACACACACACACACACACACACACACCCTCTGCCCCCCCCCCCCCCTCAAAAAAAGAAGATAAACAGTATAAATAATGTTGGTAATCAAATTAGTGACTAATTACCTCGTATAATCTAGTAGTCTTTTAACATAATGAAGGTACATTGCGTGGCTGCGTCATTGTTTCTAATAAATTAATAATTACTGGTAAATAAAAGTCCACGGGGGCTTTAGATATTGTTAATTTTTTAATGTGTGAGAATTTCTATCATCAATTGTAAGTTGATAGCTAAGGTGTGTGGCGCTGCAGGTGCACAGTCCAGGAACCTGAGATAATTTTCCTTGGTCTTGGGGTGTGGTGGTGGTGGTTGGGGGGGGGGGGGGTGATGGTGGGGTGGTGATGGTGGAGAACCTTTATAATTAATCCCCGAAGGCTGGAAGATGATTTATTGATTAATTTACCAGAATAAGATATTGGCGACCATTTCTGAGCGTCACCGCTAATGAACTTGGATTCTTAAAGGTCTAATAATCACAACTACGTGACGTCAGCAGTAAGAAGTTAATGAGACGATGACATGAGGACATTACCTCAGCTACAGCTGGTCATGGTAAAGAATAAAGTCAAATACGTGTACCAGCGGGCGGCCTGATACCCCATCTGGCAGACAATACGCGAATTACTGGCACACCTTCCTGCTCAGTGACCCCTCGTGGACTGGCTCCCTTATCGCCCCCACCTGGCCAGCGGGGAACAGCACCACCACTTTAGCGTGAGGACCTGGTGCAGTATTTTGAGTGATACTGAGAATATTTAGTGCCTCCCTCAGTCACGCTTCCTGTTTCCTATTCATTACTATTAGTTTGTTTTTGATCTAATATGTAGGTATGGCGGGAGAATGATAACTACATGCCGGCGGTGTTACCTTAAACATCAAAGGGTGTCTGCTATTTGATATTCACATTCCTGTTTCGTGATGTGGAGCTGGTAGTAGTTTTTTTAATATTAGATATGAACGTTCATTTAATTTTGCAGGTTGGTGAGACTCGAACACGCTATTTCTCTGTTCATGTTAGGTGTACTTGTTTATATTAATTATAGAGAATTATCGTGTGTATGTATTGAGCTGACTCGTATATGATAATTCAGGGATTAATCCTTTGAGCCCTGAGGTTCTGTTTCAGGGGACGCTCGAATAAAACTTTAGGGATCACATGAAGATTAGACACCCATGTTTATTTCCCTAGAGGTTAACGGTACACTAACCTATGAGGTAGTATTTGGGTGGTTAATCTTTAGGTGAGATAAGCTTGGATATATAATTTTTACGTAATCCTGTGTTTGTAACGTTTATATATTGTACAAGAAAAATGACTGATAATGTTGTATTTTTATTTTTGCAGGTAAGACGGCGAGCACAGGTGGAGGGAGAGTGGGTGGCTGGAGGTGGCAAAGTTTACGAGCCACAGGTAAGGTAGGCGGAGCACCAGGCTCTGACAGGTAGTGGTTTTCTCTCCAGGTTCGTAATGATGAGATTTTGGAAGTGAAAATATAATGCTGTGTTCCGAGGTAAGTGTTATTGTTAAAGAAGAGAAATATATATTGGATTTTATTTTCTTATGTCATTTCATTTATTTTTTAAAGTATGTCTGTCTGTCCTCTTTTGCATGTGAAAAAAAATATTTATATTTACTTGGAAAAAAAGCCTTGGCAGATCTTTCTCAGTGTCTTCGCTTGACTCTGTAGGGGTGATGAGACCCTTGGCTATTGTACTGTTAACTTATCCTATACGTATGAGTCTGTCACCCGCCAGGCACTACAGGTAAGGTTAGGTTCTTTGATCTTAACTCGTCACCGCCCCCTCCCCGAGGTCTTTGTTTACAGTTGAAATCTTAATACCTTATGAAGTTTGGTGTGGTTACGCTAACTGAGGTTGAGTGAGTCTGGCTATATAAAGGTAACTGAGGTGAAATGTGATTAGGTTAGGTTAGGCTCTGCTCGGCTAGGCTCGGCTCGGCTCGACAGCAGGAAAACATCCATGTTAGGTAGTGTCATGAGCCTCAGGTGTTGTGGTGGTGGACGTACCTGGGGAAACATTAATAGGAGGAGCGGCGGGCGTGGTCTGTTGTGTTATTAATGACTGCGGAAATATTGTGTGTGTGTGGCGAGCCTGACGGTCGCCCTCATCACTGGGTATGTCTCTGATTTACTGGATTCTGGCGTCGGTGTCAAGGGATAATGGTGGGTGAGGTTGACTTTGTTCGACTCTGTTAATTGCATTTATGTATAAGCTTTTAGTTCAGCAGTTCCTCTTTGGTCTTTTGTAAGATTATTATTATTTTTTTCTGTGTTATCTTTTCTTCATTCTCACTTGGGTGGAGTAGTTTTAAGTCGGGCCAACACAAGGCTTCCCAATTCCGTTATTTAATTTTTTTTTTTTGTAATCCTTAAATTCAGTCTGTGATTTATTCTCTTCAAAGCTTTTCTTTACCACCTACCTAAGTCAGTCAGGTCATATGTACCAAAGATAGTATGTGTGTGTGTCAAGGTGTACAGTTCAGTGGACTACATTTATAATCTTGTCCGGGTGTTGCCTCTGGTGACATAGTTGAAAAACTCAGATGACATCACATGGTGTGTGTGTTCTACAGGCATGTCTGCTGAAATTAGTATTTTATACGATGTGTGTCCGGATGTTCATATATAATTTCATGATATTAATTAGTATAATATAACGAAAACAACTCTCACAATGGTTTAATTTAATAACAGTTGCATCTGATAAATACAATTTTATTTATGAAAAACACGACCATAGTAGACAAATACGGCCTACATAATCATTTGCAACTCACGTTCTCATTGGTCCGCAACAAACTGTTTGCTCATTGGTTGGACTGGGATAACGTCATGACTTGTTGCAGTGTTCAACTCTGCTCATAGACCGCGCCACCTTACATCACGGACACAGAAAAAGTCGTCTATTGAACCACTTTATAAACACGTCATACCGGTAAATGTTATTCCGTCACAATTATTAAACTCGTCTTTACTTCCCCATACCTTACATAAGGCTACAGTAACAACCCCTCAGTCCTCTGGTAGCCGTCCACTGTACCGTGTAATAGAACTAAACTTATTTTCCACAACCACTTCACTGTAAGATCTAATCCACCTTTATTTTTTATTTATTTTTGCACAAACCACATATATTATTCCTTATGTAACATTTCTAAAGCGCTAACCTAACCTAACCTAACCTAATATCTAGTCTTTTCTGCATGTACACTTACCTTCCTTGGTTCATTCAACAACAAAAAAAGTCTCTCTCTCTCTCTCTCTCTCTCTCTCTCTCTCTCTCTCTCTCTCTCTCTCTCTCTCTCTCTTTTCAATATTTTACCATTTTCCCCTTCAAGTTTTCCTTCATCCAGTTGGCAGAATCCTCCTCCATCCATCTATTCATTCACTCGCTCTCACTCACTTTTTCATCGTCTTATTCAGAGTCTTAATATCCCTTTCCTTCATGTCTCTGTTTTTCTTTCTTTCTTTCTTTTTTTATCCTATTTTTATTTACAGGGGAACAGAAAGGTAATTTTAGTCTCAATCAAGCTTACCTTATGTCCCTTCTTCTTCTTCTTTATTCTTTCTTCTTCTTTCTTCTTTGTTATTCCTGTAACTCCCACTCTCTCACACCTTTCATATCCCGTCCTCCCACTCACAACTCTTATATCTCTGTCTCCCCACTCATATCCCACCCACACACCACTCATATCCCACTCACACTATATTATAGCACAGTTGGTCTTGGGGGCGAGGGGTGTGTGTGTGTGTGTGTGTGTGTGTGTGTGTGTGTGTGTATAGGAAGCCGATATCTTATATATCGAGTTTCGCTTTGATGAGATACAAGGACACGGGAGTTATTATTAGGACACAAGGACACGGGAGTTATTATTAGGGCACAAGGACACGGGAGTTATTATGAGGACACAAGGACACGGGAGTTATTATTAGGACACGGGGTTATCTGTTCTGGACGTTGTAAGCTGTGACTGTGCCCAAACACTTTGTCTTAAGGCCCCAGGTGATATACTTCTCTCCCTATGACGACTGCTGCTGCGGCAATCCCATGGGTTTTTACGTTAATTATTAGAGGGAAATGTGAGGCCTCCTAACCTTTTTTCCCCTACTTCTTCCCGTCACAGCTGGCCCGTGCACCTCCCTCTCTCCTTCTTCTCCTTCCCTCCCTCTCCTCCTCTTTCTTCTCCTCACACATCCGCAGTTTTGTGTTTGGAGTCAGTGCGGTTGTCCGTGTTGCGGCAGTGATCCAGTGGGTTGTTAGTCTTCGCGGCACGTAGACTTGCGTATCGACTATACACCCTGGCACACAGACACACACTGAAGGAACTTATTCACCTCCTCTTCTGTATATTGTCCCTCTCTGTGTGTGTGTGTGTGTGCGTGCTGATAGTTCCCGTGGTGTTTTTTATCTAGTAGTTGAGACTTATGTGGGACCGATTCTTCTTCACGTTCTCAGGGGACATTGTGTATCACGGACTCCATTATAACCCAACCTAACGTGAGGTTTGTAGCAGTTTATTTAATATTTGTAACTCGACGACATTTTTCTCATAATATACCGTGACGGATCTCCTGGAGTAGTCATGCCCGAGGAGAACACAGCTGCTGTCTCCTTCGTGGCTGCTAGTTGAGGAGGCTGAATGAGGCAGCACGTGCCGGGAATAATGGTGGTGGCAGGAGTCTTCAAGCTGACCACTTTTACCAGTTGGTGAAGATGTAAGACGAGATGGGGTGGGGCGGGGCGGGGCTCTACACGGCCGCTGGGTCATCTTACCGTATCAAATGTATTCCTCAAGTGGAGTTCTTTTGTATTTTGTTGCTCTTATTTACTATTTTCATCCTCTTTACTCCACGTGCTTCTCTTACTCTTCTCCTTCCGTCATCGTTTTCTTCCCTTTCTTCCTTTCTCATTTTGTACCTGGGAAAACATTTAACTATAGTAGTCATAATTATCAGGTAAATATAATAATTATGGATGATATATTTTTTTTCTTTTTCGTATATTATAAAACAGGATTTTTTTTTACAATATTTTCTTTTTCGTATTCTCTCTACACTTTTTCGATACAGTACCAAATGTTAGGAGCCATTCATTCATTCATTCATTCAGTCATTCAATCATTCATTCGTTTGTTCATTTCATCATTAGTTATCTGAAAAAATAAAATAAAAAGATTTGTCAGGTGAAAAAAAAAAATATTCATCACAAAGAAATTGTTTGGGCCATAAACTGAATGAATGTCTGACGTATTTTATGGGCTTTTTTGGAGGAAAAAATTGGATCATTATAGTTGAGTTTTAGCGAGAAAAAACAGGTTCATTTGAGTTTTATCCTTGGTAAAAAAAGAAGTTTATTTTAGTTGCCCTTCGTAAAAGAAATACGCTTGGGTTATTGCAGTTAAGCTCTTGGTGGGGGGGGGGGGGGGGGGGGTGTTAGGGTAATAAATAAATAATTAAAATGTCTTGCAAGCCAACTTAACCTTAATGCATTTATTTATAAAGACGAAACCACCTGTTTATAGAGGGTCGTTCTACATTCGTCCCAGGTACCTGGATAAATATTGTGTTTCATTTAATCCATCTAGAAAGCGTCTTCTCGTCATCACATATCACCACACATCAACACACGTCATCACCTGTCACCACACATCAACACACATCATCACCTGTCACCACACATCAACACACGTCATCACCTGTCACCACACATCAACACACGTCATCACCTGTCACCACACATCAACACACGTCATCACCTGTCACCACACATCAACACACGTCATCACCTGTCACCACACATCAACACACGTCATCACCTGTCACCACACATCAACACACGTCATTACCTGTCACCACACATCAACACACATCATCACCTGTCACCACACATCAACACCTGTCACCACACATCAACACACATCATCACCTGTCACCACACATCAACACACGTCATCACCTGTCACCACACATCAACATATCGTGGTAGTGTTCCCTAGTAGACGGGGTAGGTTACTGTCTTTGTGTCTTACTGTTCACACCTTCCTTCGTCCGCCTCACCCGTCGCCCATCCCACCATACACCCGTCGCCACTTGTTTATATCGAGGCGGGGAAGATCTCATCAACTGTGCACTTTCCCTGTAATGTTTCAACGAGTCAGATTCCCATTTCAGAAATTAAATTTTTTGCTCTGAAATCATGAACTAGATTAGCGCCATTTAGGATAAAATTCATATATGTTACTTGGTGAAAAATCTTTACGTATATTTAATTTGATATATGAAGTGATTAACTTTTTTTTCTAGTAATTTTAACAGATTAAGACTTTTTCTAACTTAGAATTTTTTTTTCGTGTTGTGAAATCATAAAATTGTTTCTGTGTTGGATTTATTAACGTTTATTGACTCATACTATCACCTGGTTACTTATGAATGTGATGTTACCTGTTGTCCCTCGCCCTCCACCTTGTCTCGGCACCCTCCATCCTCGCCTACCATTATCCTCAGGTTAAAACTCTTAGCTGTTCTTTTCTCACAGGTATGCAGGGTGGCTAGGGTCAGGAGTTAACAGTAATCTCCCTTCATTCAGTGTCACTCGTGTTTTATCTGTTGTGACATATTTCCTATTGGCGGTCGACGTCTATATCATGGCTTCAGGTTGTCCCTTGTCAGCACTACGTCCATCCCTGACGACACACACACACACACACACACACACACACACACACCAAATAGATAAATATATATTCCTTTCTTTATTTAACAAAAGGTTGGGTCAGTGTAACAGTGGCCAAGAACCCCATGACCTTCACGACCATTTTCTCAATACTTGAAATTTACCAAGATAACACATTTTACCGTCAGTCACTCAGTCAGTGTGCTTTACCTTCGTTCATTTCCTCACTGTGTGTTGGATGTGTCTTAATTCACCAAGTTCTCACAGGAGGTTACAGCATATATCGTCTGGTAAGGATGATATGAATCTGGGATTTTTTTTTTTTTTTTTTTTTTTTTTTATACACCGTGTCAATATGTGATATGAGACTGCGGAGTAGGAGCGGATATTGTACCTTTCCCTTGGGCACGGAGTTCACGATTCTATTTGCTTGACAAACATATTTTACAATCTTTTTCTGCCTACACGTTGAAAACTCCCTGCGTCTAATATACCAGTTATGCCTTCTGCTTGCATGTTGCTCAGCCAGTTTGCTTGTCTTTAGGGGTTTGTGAAATCTTATTGTCATGGTCGTGTGTTTGTGGTTCATGTCTTGTAAGTTATTCTTTTTGTTTATTTTATTCTTTAAATGTTTACGAGCCATTGTGAGGGATGTACTGTATGTGGTGGTGTGTGTGTGTGTGTGATGGAGGTTTGTGGTGGTGTGTGTGATGGAGGTATGTGGTGGTGTATGTGATGGAGGTGTGTGGTGTTGTATGTGATGGAGGTATATGTTGGTGATCTTTTAGGTGGTGTTGGAGTGTAGCACTTTCCGTCTTCGTCTCAGGACAGGGATTGACTTTGCTTCCTGGTCACGTAGAGAGTTGTAATGGTGTGTGTGTGGGGGGGGGGGGGGGGGAGAGACCTTACTGTAATATATGGAGGCCCTCTGGACGGTGTTGCCCTCCAATATAGGGAGTACCTGTGAGGCCACACCTCCAAGGGCCATTTGCAGTGGTTAATGTAGCTTAGGTATATTTAGGAGTATGAAGGAGTCTTGTAGAGGGAAGAAAAAGAGTCCTACAAGGTGTGTTAGAGGGTCCTCAGATAAACGTGATAAGGATTCCTACTAGGGCGTTCAGTCTGGGAGATAATCCGAGGTGTCATAGAGTCCCGTAAGGGGGGTTAAAGGGAGAAGGGGGGAGTCCTAGAAAGATCCTCAGCCTGGGGATATTTTTAGGTGTCACGGAATCCCTTTTTAGGTGGAGTATCGTCCTCCAAAGGATCCCTCATGGAATCCTTCGTGTTTTAGGACATTTCAGGGTTATCTTTATAATCCTGGGTGTCCTGATGGGGAGCGTAGAGTTTACAAGAGTCGCTGGTGAGGGTGTCCGTGGGTGTGTTTGGCACCTCAGCGAAGTAAGATGTCACCACCCATATTAAATATTGATCCGTGTGTGTGTGTGTGTGTGTGTGTGTGTGTGTGTGTGTGTGTGTGTGTGTGTGTGTGTGCCATATGTTTTATAAATAGATCTATTATTTTACAGTCGGCGTCACAATTAATGGTGTATCGCAGTGGTAAAATATAACCCGCTTCCCGTGACGTGTCAATAGTGACCTAAACCTTTGAGATTTATCGGCATCTGTGTTACTGTTTACTCGATCCTTTATTTTTTTTAAGTGGAAGTTGTGGCATGTTGGGGGAGGGGAGGGGGGAAATGGGAGAGGGATGGGGGTAGGGGGGAGAGAGGGAGAAGGGAAGGGGAAAAGATGAGGGAGAGTAAGAGGAGGGAAGGGAGGAGAGAGAGGGGGGAGGAGAGGAAGATCTGGAGGGATGAGAGACAGAGAGAGAAGGATTAGTGAGGGGAGGTGAGAAGATAGGGAAGAAGAAAAGTGATGAGAGAGAGAGAGGGGGTAGGGTATGGAGGGGTGAAATAATGGATAAAGAGAAGATGGTGGGACGGGGAGGAAGAGGGGAAAGATGAGGGGAAAGAAGGGGTTAAGTGAGGGAAGAGATGAGGGTGGTGGGAGGGGAGGGTAAGTAGGATGGCAGGGAGGAAGACTTAATGAAATTGAGGTTAGCAATCAGGAAGGGAGGTCGGGGATTACCACTCCAAGTTGGCATGTAGGAGAGAAGATGACGCACGAAGGAAGAAGTAAAAGGTGGAAGAATATGAAGAAGAAGAGGAGGAATTGTAAAGGTCAATCAGAAGAAAAAGGAAGAAGAAAGCCACCAACAGAAGAAGTAGAAGAAGGGAGAACATAAATTGGAAATAGAGGAATATCTTGATAAATAGAGGAGAAGGTCAAGAAAAGGAAAGGGTAGACAGGGGAGGGAATAAGTTTAAGAAGGTGAAAGAGAAGGAACAGAAGGGAGAGAGAGAGAGAGAGAGAGAGAGAGAGAGAGAGAGAGATAATTTGTTCTCTGGGATGGAGGAGACGGAGACAGAGTGTATGTGATAAACGGAGGTATAGGAGAGGAAAATCACAAGATGAATAAAAAAAGAAAACCGGGCTCAACTAGAATGAAAAATAGGAGATGTTAGATCGTGATTAAAGTAGAGTGGAAAAGGATGGGGGGGGGGAGGTATGAGAGAGAGAGGGTAGTCGAGAGAGAAATGAAGGGAGGGTTGAAATAGGTCGACAAGAGAGGGCGGGCAAGACTTTCCAGGGAGAATAGAGCAGTACACATATTGGAGGATTGCAGACACGTGTGATGAGGTAAACGATGGTGAGGGGGGGTGGCTAGTCGACCACTCCATGACCCAATAGTGTTGCTGTTGTAGGTGTGTAAAAGGGTCATTGTGTCCACTGGCTGTAACAGGTGTGTGTGTAGGAGTTAATGTGTACTCTGTAGCAGGTGTGTAGGGGTCAGCGTGTACTCTAGCAGGTGCTTAGGGGTCAGTGTGTACTCTAGCAGGTGTGTAGAGGTTGCTGTGTACTCTAGCAGGTGTGTAGAGGTCACTGTGTACTCTGTGACAGGTGTGTAGGGGGACCAATGTGTGTTGTCCTAGATCCCACATCAGTAAAACAGGACCCTATTATTCGATTGGTTTTTATGTATGTATGTATGTATGTATGTATGAATGAATGTATGAATGTATGTACGTATGTATGTATGTATGTCCATCACAGGTGAATTTATGCGGTATGTGGTGTAGGAATCAATAAGGTTTCCCGTGTAATGTACCCCTCGTGTGTGAGCCATGAAGGTGGGGCTATAAATAAGATAATTCGGTGTGTGATAGTACAGTACGTCACATTCTAACTCGCGGGGAAAATGACTTAAATTGTGATAAGAGATGGAAATTGTGAGGCTTTGTAATGAGTTGAATGGAACCCTAAGATACGTGTGTCTTCAAATGAGAGAGAGAGAGAGAGAAAAAAATGTAGATTCAGATCGTGCATAAATTGCTATGAGTGACGTGCAAGGGAGAAATATCGTGTGTTAGCGAGCCTCGTGCGGGCCCAAGCCGGGAAGAAGATGTAATTACTCTGAATAATGTATAATCTGGGCCGGAATTACATGGCTGGGGCGCCGGAGCCTTTGAGAAAAAGCTGGCCACAGATTGCTGCTAAACCTTCCTCAATAATCCCCTTTACGAAATGGTGCGTCAGAGACCACACTGATTCTTTATCGGCCTGAAGATGTTAGTTTATGTTGCCTTTACAGGGGGTGAGGTAGAGGGGGATAGGGGGTCGTGTAGGGCTAGGGAGAAGGGAGTTGGTAGATGATGGAGAAGGGAAAAAGGGAGAGAAAGGGGTGAGGAGGAGGAGGAGGAGGAGGGGTGTTATAAGGAAGAGATCTTACAGGGATGTGAAGGAAGGGAAGGAGCTCTTGCTAGTTATGAGAGAAGGAATAATTGGTAATTGTTTTGAAGGAGATCAAGTGAGAGAGAGTAAAGGAAGAGTGTTGTTGCTGTTGTGTTTATATCGTATGAGATAGTGATCACAGGGCAGGGGCAGGGCAGGGCAGGGCAGGGCAGGTGCAGTTACAACAAAGAACGGGATAATAATGACTGCTGTACCGCGGGGAGGTTGTATCGAGGGACAAGAGAGACGATAACATCACCAATAACTATAATATCCAGTCGTCGTTATCACCTGGCGTGCAATAATCCCTTACCGAGTTAATGAAAATAATGGAGGGGGGGGGGGGGTGATGGCTTGCACTCGGCTATTTTTCAACAAGTTTCTCTCCTGCCGCTCAGATAAACTTTTACTTGTATATTTTGGTACTGAAAATATAGTTCATGTTGAGCTACTCCTTCTGCCCTGTATGATATATGTACGGTCATGTTTGTTATTCTTTTTAAGCTGTCTCTGCCTAGTTGATGGTTGGCTGACTATCAATGTAAACACGGGATTGATAACTGGTTGGCTGGCTGAGTGATGTATTCCATCGTCCAATGTTTTTATTTGGCTTTTTTTTCTACCAGCGGCCTGTGTGTTGTAGCAACCCTGCAGGGAGGAGAGTTGCTGGTGTTGGTAACCCTGCATGGAGTAGAGTTGCTGGTGTTGGCAACCCTGCAGGGAGGAGAGTTGCTGGTGTTGGTAACCCTGCAGGGATGAGAGTGCCGGTGTTGGTAACCCTGCAGGGAGGAAAGTACCAGGGTTTGCAACCCTGCAGGGATGAGAGTGCCGGTGTTGGTAACCCTGCCGGTTGGAGGGTGCCGGTGTTGGCAACACTGGCGCGGCAGTCAGCCACGATGATGATGAACGATGTTTTGAGGGAAAATTTTACTTTGTTTCTTTAGTGTCAGAAATTGGACTCAGCGAGGGAGTTCAGGAATCATACGTGGCTCTCGGCGGCTCCACTCCGGTATGGTGGAGGTTCTGTCGCCTCGGTGTGGGTTCTGGCGGCTACTTTGGGTTCTTGAATGTATTTACATTTGAGTTTTTGGTGACTACATTAAGGTTCTAAAGATCACATATTGCAAATACGTTAAGTTTCTGTTGGTTACATGGGTTCTGGTAAATCTGGTTCTATCGACAACATCAAGGTTCTTGTCTACTACTCCATTTAAGGTTTCAGGCGAGTATTCAAAGGTTTAAGATACTAAAAATTTGGGTTCTGACGCCTGCCGTAGGGTAGAGGGGGGGGGGGGGGGAAGGGGTCTGGTGACTTCCATCATGAAGTGCCTGCTGGCGACCGGGAAAGAACCTCAGGCCCGGGTCAAGACACAGAGGACTGACTGACCTATTGAGGAAAAAATATTAATAAAAATAATGCTAAGCCGCTTATCTTTTTTGTCAATTATTATTTTTTATTTTGTTTTTGTTAGGGTTAGATTCTTATCCTCTTCCAGCATTGTAATTATGTTTTTGTCATAGTTTCGTTTGTTACTAGAGACGGTGATTGTTAAGGTCGGTGGGGGGGGGGGGCAATTGTGAACGGAATAAGAAGAAGAACGAGGAGGAAGAGGAGCAGGGAGAGAAAAAGAGGAGAAGGAGGGAGAGAAGAAGGGGGAAAAGGAGAAGCAAGTAGTAGTAGATGTAGTAGTTATCGTTAGTAGTTGTCGAGCGTTGATTGGTTAAGGTAAAATATATACCAGTATCTTTACACCTATAGGAGTGAAGGTGGGTGCACAGGTAGAGTGTGAGAGAGGGTCGTTGAGGTACAGTGGTGGGTGTTACCAGGAAAGGTTCGTGTGTCTCTCTCTCTCTTGAGTTCTTTACTGAAAGGTGGCTGACCTGTAACAAGGGAAAGGGTTGAGTTCGAGAAAATAGACAATGAGAACTTGTAGGTGCGTGGGCAGTTGTTGGTGTGCGTGGGCGGAAGTGACCGAGTGCTGGAGAGTGTTTGTGAGGTGTATGTTGGCGAGGGTTTTGCTTGTGTGGGTGGATGCTAGTATGTGTGTGTGTGGGTGGATGCTAGTATGTGTGTGTGTGTGGGTAAGTGTTGGTGACAGGTGGTGACGTGCGTGTATGATTGGGTAACGGTGATAGGTTAGCGGTGAAAAAAAAAAGCACTTTGGGAAACCTAATGTAAGGCGTTTAACTTTATTGTACCTTACTGGTCGTGTAATTGACTGTGACTCTCCATTCATTTGTCTTCCTCATCTGTTTCAAATGTTAAGGGGGGGGGGCATCTTCTGAGGTGCTGTAGGTGACTCAACGTGTGGTGCCCTCGCCTCGTGTAACACTGTATTTGCCACACCTTCCATTTATCCACTGGTTTCTTTATACAGCACGTCACCTTATTCGTGCTGTCTTAGTAACGTTACATTTATTTTTTATATACTTGGCGTCGTTCCTTTAGCATTAATACCGAAAGAACTTATTTAGATTTTTAGTCAGGATGGTCTAGTAAAGGAAGGTTATTTTCACTGTTCTCGTCTGTTGTTATTTATAAAACAAATTGAGTTCCTTCTTGCATCTTGGCTTCACTCGACGGAACACGTATACCACACTGTGTATTGTATAGTTTGTTACCTTGGTTGTTAAAGCCGCGTCATGTTACTGAGAATTGAGAGTAATTCCGGTTTGTGATGGAGAGAAAGACTGCCGTAGGCATTTGGTGTTGTCATGGTGGTGGAGATGGTGGTAGGGGATAATGTAGTGAAAATGGTGGTAGGGTAGATGTTAGGTGGTGGCTATGATAATAGGGGTAATGGGATAGTTAACTAATTCTATATCACCCTTCGGTGGTAGGGGTGTGTTGGTAGGAGTGATGGGTGCGGTGGTAGTGGTAGGAGTGATGGGTGTGGTGGTAGGGGTGGTAGTGGTAGGAGTGATGGGTGTGGCGGTAGGGGTGTTAGTGGTAGAAGTGATGGGTGTGGTGGAAGGAGTGATGGGTGTGGTGGTAGGGGTGGTAGTGGTAGGAGTGATGGGTGTGGTGGTGGTAGGGGTGGTAGTGGTAGGAGTGATGGGTGTGGTGGTAGGGGTGGTGGTGGTAGGAGTGATGGGTGTGGCGGTAGGGGTGTTAGTGGTAGAAGTGTTGGGTGTGGTGGTAGGGGTGTTAGTGGTAGGAGTGATGGGTGTGGTGGTATGGGTGGTAGTGGTAGGAGTGATGGGTGTGGTGGTGGTAGGGGTGGTAGTGGTAGGAGTGATGGGTGTGGTGGTAGGGGTGGTGGTGGTAGGAGTGATGGGTGTGGCGGTAGGGGTGTTAGTGGTAGAAGTGTTGGGTGTGGTGGTAGGGGTGTTAGTGGTAGGAGTGATGGGTGTGGTGGTATGGGTGGTAGTGGTAGGAGTGATGGGTGTGGTGGTAGGAGTGATGGGTGTGGTGGTAGGGGTGGTAGTGGTAGGAGTGATGGGTGTGGTGGTAGGGGTGTTAGTGGTAGGAGTGATGGGTGTGGTGGTAGGGGTGTTAGTGGTAGAAGTGATGGGTGTGGTGGTATGGGTGGTAGTGGTAGGAGTGATGGGTGTGGTGGTAGGGGGTAGGAGTGATGGGTGTGGTGGTAGGGGTGGTAGTGGTAGGAGTGATGGGTGTGGTGGTAGGGGTGTTAGTGGTAGAAGTGATGGGTGTGGTGGTATGGGTGGTAGTGGTAGGAGTGATGGTTGTGGTGGTAGGGGGTAGGAGTGATGGGTGTGGTGGTAGGAGTGATGGGTGTGGTGGTAGGGGTGTTAGTGGTAGGAGTGATGGGTGTGGTGGTAGGGGTGTTAGTTGTAGGAGTGATGGGTGTGGTGGTAGGGGTGTTAGTGGTAGGAGTGATAGGTGTGGTGGTAGGGGTGGTAGTGGTAGGAGTGATGGGTGTGGTGGTAGGGGTGTTAGTGGTAGGAGTGATGGGTGTGGTGGTAGGGGTAGGAGTGATGGGTGTGGTGGTAGGAGTGATGGGTGTGGTGGTAGGGGTGGTAGTGGTAGGAGTGATGGGTGTGGTGGTAGGGGTGTTAGTGGTAGGAGTGATGGGTGTGGTGGTAGGGGTGTTAGTGGTAGGAGTGATGGGTGCGGTGGTAGGGGTGGTAGTGGTAGGAGTGATGGGTGCGGTGGTAGGGGTGGTAGTGGTAGGAGTGATGGGTGTGGTGGTAGGAGTGATGGGTGTGGTGGTAGGGGTGTTAGTGGTAGGAGTGATGGGTGTGGCGGTAGGGGTGTTAGTGGTAGAAGTGATGGGTGTGGTGGTAGGGGTGGTAGTGGTAGGAGTGATGGGTGTGGTGGTAGGGGTGGTAGTGGTAGGAGTGATGGGTGTGGTGGTAGGGGTGGTAGTGGTAGTGGTAAGAGTGATGGGTGTGGTGGTAGGAGTGATGGGTGTGGTGGTAGGGGTGGTAGTGGTAGGAGTGATGGGTGTGGTGGTAGGAGTGATGGGTGTGGTGGTAGGGGTGTTAGTGGTAGGAGTGATGGGTGTGGTGGTAGGGGTGTTAGTGGTAGGAGTGATGGGTGCGGTGGTAGGGGTGGTAGTGGTAGGAGTGATGGGTGCGGTGGTAGGGGTGGTAGTGGTAGGAGTGATGGGTGTGGTGGTAGGAGTGATGGGTGTGGTGGTAGGGGTGTTAGTGGTAGGAGTGATGGGTGTGGCGGTAGGGGTGTTAGTGGTAGAAGTGATGGGTGTGGTGGTAGGGGTGGTAGTGGTAGGAGTGATGGGTGTGGTGGTAGGGGTGGTAGTGGTAGGAGTGATGGGTGTGGTGGTAGGGGTGGTAGTGGTAGTGGTAAGAGTGTTGGGTGTGGTGGTAGGAGTGATGGGTGTGGTGGTAGGGGTGGTAGTGGTAGGAGTGATGGGTGTGGTGGTGGTAGGGGTCGTCACGCAGCCCGTGTCTCCCTCCCTAGTTAGTGTTCGTCCCCAACACGCAACCTGCTCCTCTCCCTGCTCCTGCTGTCTGCTCCTCTCCCTGCTGCTCCTCTTATTGTTGTGTACTACTTCCGTAGCACTTACTGTTGTATTTTACTGCTTCTACTCCTACTGTTATCTTCAACTGCTCCTGATGTTATCATATATTACTTCTACTTTTGTCATCAGCTGCTTTTGCTGTTATCTTCTGCTATTGCTGTTTTATTTTACTGCAATTGGTCTTTTTGTTCTCTGCTGCTGCTAATTTGCTGTTGTTTTTCTTCTACTGTTGCTGCCCTTGCCTTTGTCAGCTGCAGCTCCTGCTGGTGAACTATACTACTGTTGCTCCAGTTAGCAGCTGTACGTGTTATAGTTCTCCCCTTTATTCCTGTCGTTACAGTCGTCCTACACTCAGTTTCTGCAGCGTGCAATAATACCTACATCAGATGAGGTATATTCCTGGGTGGGAGGTGACGTTGACAGCCACTTAGGGTAATGGCTCGCTGGTGCTGGGTGGGGTGGGGGGGGGGGGGGCGATATACATGTTGGTTGGAGTGAACCTTTGTCTAGTTTACTATAAAGTTTATGGTTAAGTTGTAGACATGTTATAATTTAAACCTTTCATTATTATTATAGGATGAACCTTATTATAAAATGTGTCAGATTATAGATATTAAAATGAGACTTTGCATTAGTATATTGTATTTCTGGGTACAGTTCACAGTGTTTTTTTAAACTCGCCATTTTGTTATTTTCGGTTTTACAAGTACTGTTAAAATTATTATTATTAGGTATGGACGAAATTAATTTGATACACCTTGTAATAAGTAGGTACCCCAATCTGTTTTACCTGGTGATAAAATTAAACACTATCGCTGACCCAACCTAACCTAACCTAAACAACATAACTATAGACTCAGAATAACTTAATAACACCTGTCAAAGTAACACGTAGGTAGTGTAGTTAAATATTACAGTGTATGTCTGATTAGTTCCGGATAGTTTAGGATACATTATGACTTTAGTTCGTAAGTTGAGAGAGAGAGAGAGAGAGAGAGAGAGAGAGAGAGAGAGAGAGAGAGAGAGAGGGTTGACGTATAGACCAGGTGGGCTTACGAGACCAATTTAGATGAATCAAATGTAAATAAATTGATGGTAAGTGTGAGGTTAATTTGTAAATCACGAGTTAAATGTTAAATTACACAGGTAAATCACGAGTTAAAGGTTCAATTACACAGGTAAATCACGAGTTAGAGGGTCACATTACACAGGTAAATCACGAGTTAAAGGTTAAATTACACAGGTAAATCACGAGTTAAAGGTTTAATTACACATGTAAATCACGAGTTAAAGGTTTAATTACACAGGTAAATCACGAGTTAAAGGTTTAATTACACAGGTAAATCATGAGTTAAAGGTTTAATTACACAGGTAAATCACGAGTTAAAGGTTTAATTACACAGGTAAATCACGAGTTAAAGGTTTAATTACACAGGTAAATCACGAGTTAAAGGTTTAATTACACAGGTAAATCACGAGTTAAAGGTTTAATTACACCGGTAAATAACGAGTTAAAGGTTAAATTACACAGGTAAATCACGAGTTAAAGGTTTAATTACACAGGTAAATCACGAGTTAAAGGTTTAATTACACAGGTAAATCACGAGTTAAAGGTTTAATTACACAGGTAAATCACGAGTTAGAGGGTTACATTACACAGGTAAATCACGAGTTAAAGGTTCAATTACACAGGTAAATCACGAGTTAGAGGGTCACATTACACAGGTAAATCACGAGTTAGAGGGTTACATTGCACAGGTAAATCACGAGTTAGAGGTTCAATTACACAGGTAAATCACGAGTTAAAGGTTCAATTACACAGGTAAATCACGAGTTAGAGGGTTACATTGCACAGGTAAATCACGAGTTAAAGGTTCAATTACCCAGGTAAATCACGAGTTAAAGGTTAAATTAAACTGGTAAATCACGAGGTCATTGAGTGTTAGGTCTTAGTACAAAAATAAACAAAATGGAGAACAAATTTCAGTTAATAAAATCCCCCCCCCCCAAAAAAAAAAAATAAAATAAAAATAAAGTCATCAGGTGAACTCCACTTTAAATCGCCATCAAAATTCCAACTCGTAAAATACCAAAAGTTCAACAGCTGTAATAGTATTTTTAAAAGCGATGGTCAGTTCCAAATACCAGCTTTTAGATTCCATGTTTGTAGGTGGGGGAGGAGGGTGGGGTGGGGGGGGTGGGTGGGATGGAGTTGATAGGGTTAAATTTCCACGAAGAACTGGGAGTAAACTGTGGGCTGAGTGTTGGCGCACCTGGCTCAGGTAGCAGGCAGCTGGCACCAATTTCCACTGCCGTTTGACGTGAGTAATTAACTGTATCGCGGACGTTTTACACTTTTAAGGGAGGAACCATTTTGGGGGCCGGGCGCTGTGGAGAGACAGAGAGAGATGGAGACAGAAGACAGAGAGAGATGGAGACAGGAGACAGCTTGATGGCAGTGGCTGGGTTTGACGGGGGAAATAGGATTGACGGGGGGAAAGTGAGTTTGACGGGGGAAGAGGGCTTGACAAGAGTGGGGTGGGGTGGGGGGGGGGGGTAGAACTATTGCAAGAGAGGGTGGAGACATTCTTGGTGGGCGGGGTGTGTGGGAGGTGTTTCTTTCGACTGGATTGTTATGGGAAGAGAAGTAAAGCTGAGTGTGACAGTGTGTGTGTGTGTTGAGGTAGGTGTGCAGGTGTGCGTTGATGAGATGAACTGAGGGGGGTAGTGGGGGATGTGATTGTAGGTTTGACATGGGAAGTGGTGTGGGGGATGCCTTCCACTAGGGGTTGAAGGCGGAGTGGAGGTTAGTGGTGGACGGCTACTGGAATGGTTGACGTGAGGGAGAGTGTGAGAGGAGATGGGTAACCTGCAGAGTACACTAGTATATCAGAGACCCAGTTCATCCAGTTGTGTAATATTCAGAAATATCACCAACCAGTCGGCCGCACACGTTGGTAGGTGAAAACGTCAGATACAGGTACTAAGTTACCAAATACAGGTACAGCTTTCATCAATGTACCAGTTCAGAGTCATCAAGAACAGATACACTAATTATATCTTTCCTTGCCTCAGCACTAATCGTAAAGGTTGTTCCATAACCTAAACAGAAATGCCCCGGGTATCACTCTCATCCACTGCCTGACCTGACCTGACCTGACCTGACCAGAGTTTGGATCTCGCACCACAAGAACAAGGTCATAATAATATGTGAATAACGAGGAAATTTCTTACAGGTATTGTGTGTAGCGGCTTACTGATAGTGTATACTTGTATAACTTTTAGAGAGAAGTATTCATTGTATAAGTTTGAGAGAGAGAGAGAGAGAGAGAGAGAGAGAGAGAGAGAGAGAGAGAGAGAGAGAGAGAGAGAGATTCAGGCCTTCCGGGTAACAACTTGCGAGAGATAAGAGAGATACTCTTCATGAGAGCTGTGGGGGGGGGGGGGGGAAGTCTTGTTGACTGTGAGGGAAAATTGGATGCACAGTATTTTTTCCCCTCACATACCCTTTCTGTGGGGGGGGGGGAGGTGGTAGTTACGCGGGACATTAACGAAGGCTGTAACAGAGGCCATTAACGGAGATTATAACGGGCAAGGTAAAGGGGCTGTAACGGTGTATATTACAGAAGGCTCTAGGGAGGTGCGCCGGTCATGGAGGCTGTTCTGCTGCACGTGGTGGATGTTATACTGCTGCACGTGACGGAGGCTGTTCTGCTGCACGTGGTGGATGTTATACTGCTGCACGTGACGGAGGCTGTTCTGCTGCACGTAGTGGATGTAACAAATTACTCTTTGATTGTCTTTTTGATTCTTTATGTTTATTTACTTATTTATTTATATACTTATTCTTCTTTCTCCTACTCTTTCTTTTACTTATTCCTGTTATTGTTTCTCGTTATACTCGTGAGAGGTGGAGAGGGTTTGAGGGAGGTAATTGTTTATAGTTGCTGGTCGGATGGTGTTATAGGCCCTCACACACACCAGCCAGGGGAGACTCAGGGAAGTTGGTTAGGGGAACTAAGATACAATACTTCACAGAGAGGAAATATAGGATAGTTATTATATATAGGACTCACCATATTACTGCATAATACCAAGACATTTATAACACATCATTCTTTCTTAATAAGGGAGGGATGAATTAGGACTCTTATTAACGGTTTCTGTATTTATTGAATATTTTATGTTAGGGTTTAACAGTCACACTTCAAAATAATAAACCTATGTTCCTAGCTAGTTAAACGGGGACCACGTATGTCACAACAAATGGGAACTTAAGGATTTACCAAATAGAATGCACCCAAATACCTGCCATGTCGCCACCACAGACGTCCCACACCTCCCTACACAAAATTCCAACATAGACTCCGCCCTTCAAACTGCGTCAGCCCACAAGGGACGCCGCAACTTTCATGACGTCACGCCTCAACTTTCATGACGTCACGCCTCATAGGCTTTCTCATTGGTCGAAGACAGGCTTAAGGCCTTCATACTATTGGCTCGAAATTGGCAGGAACTTTCAGGTGGCCGGAAACTCATGACATTGTTACATGGAGGCTGTACTGCTGCACGTGGTGGAGGTTATACTGCTGCACGTGACGGAGGTTATACTGCTGCACATGACGGGGAGGATATCAGAGGATCAAATAGCAATCGTAACGTAGATCAAAAGATATGACTGGCCTTGGATTGGGCAGATCAAGGTGTCGTGTGCAATTACAGGGTCTTGAACATAGTGAACCAGTGTCGTCAGCCGTCCAAATTCAGTACAGATTATTGTGCCATAAGTAGATTAAGATCCGGACGCACACGCCAGAAGCCTTCGCCCAGAACACACACTTGAGGAGCTTTGGTCGGTAAGTAGAGGTATAACGCAGATCATGACGCCTTTGTGGGTGTGTGGCGAGGGTGTCCACCGCCCACTCCCTGGTCGATGGCGCCAAGTTTTATTATGATCTGTTAATTAGTTTCTCCAGTTATTAAAGATGACGGATGGAACAATTTAAAATGTCCTCTCTCTCTCTCTCTCTCTCTCTCTCTCTCTCTCTCTCTCTCTCTCTCTCTCGTCTGTGACTCTACCCCGTAAATGAGTTCATTATGAAGTTGCTAACATACAGTAGTGTGTGTTGATAGAGACTCACACGTCCCCCACATTAAGTTAAGAGTTTTGGCGTCCATATAATTTGACCAGAAGTTTCGACTAGAAATTAATTTCATTTTGCACAATTTAACAGCGTTTTGATTGATAAGAGACTCGTATACATTAAGTACTGTCTTCACTTGATATTCGAGATGTTTGTACTGTACTAAAACAAGAAGTGGACGCAGTTATACACCCTGCTGGCTGGTGAGGACAAACACCGAGCAGACTGAAAAATAAATGATCTCGGTGAAAGGAAATGAGACCCAGGCGAAGCTCGGTCTGTGATTATCACTCCTCAGAGTAAAGAATTTCTTTGTTTTAATGTTGAAACAATCAAGATGCAACCAGTCTTTACATTGTAGTTGTTGTTGTTGTTGATGATGATGCCTTTCACTCTTCAACTTATTATTATTATTGTTTTTGTTGGTGGCAGTGGTGTTGCTGGTAGCGTTGAAGTAAAGGAGGCAGCTAAGGAGGAGGAGGAAAAAGAAGAGAACCCCGAACACTGCAACACAAGATGTCCCTCCTCTTCCTTCTCCATCCACCTCCTCCCCCTCCTTCCCCACCCCCTCCTTCTCCTCCGCGAGCCCCTTGTGAGGATCGTGGTAGGTGCGCCTCCTGTAAGAAGATCAAGAAGACCCCAGGAAAACACCTTGCATAAAACATGTGCCCCGGTGTTTGCCAGACTCCTCCTGGCAAAGCCCCAAATAAAAAAAAAAACTGGCAATTTCAAACACAGAAGTAAGTCCGGGAACGCTGGCGGCGATGAGCGATTTCAAACGTAGAATGTAGAAAAGCGGTCAACACGGGTACAGAACAGCGGTCAACACGGGTACAGAAAAGCGGTCAACACGGGTACAGAACAGCGGTCAACACGGATACAGAAAAGCGGTCAACACGGGTACAGAACAGCGGTCAACACGGTGGGATACAGGTAAGGACGAAGGAGAGAGGGAAGAGAGTTGATTTTGAAACCCAATAAGTACAGTGCCAGCAGAAATATTAATTGTTGTTTATACTCGCTTCAGAAACATTGGGGCAGTTTAAGATACGGTAGACAGAAACTCGGGTGATGTTACATAAAAACATAGAAATTTACTGTCTAAGTTTCACAGGTAAAATACAGCAGTATAGTATGGAGGAATTCATATCTACTGTATTTAATCAGAGGAGATTTCAGACATTGATTACAGGTATATGAGGGATTTCAGGGAGATTACAGACAAAGGATACTACGACGTGGTGCATTTCATACGTAACCTTGACAAATAACGTCTGTGGAAATAACACATTGACAAAAGAGAGCTAAAGTAAATACAAACAAGTCCTCAACAAACACAAGCTTACGTCATTACAAACAAGGCCGCGACAAACACAAGCTTACGTCATTACAAACAAGGCCGCGACAAACACAAGCTTACGTCATTACAAACAACGCCTCAACAAACACAAGCTTACGTCATTACAAATACAAGACACGACAAACACAAGCTTACGTCATTACAAACAAGGCCACGACAGACACTTGGGCGATTGCTGAAACAAACAAAGACAGGACAAACACACATGCAAGTTTGAAATAAAAGAAAAGCAACACAAACAAAGAGGACGAGTGCAAAATAAACAGAAAGAAATACTGATGGTGATGGTTAAAACAAACAGAGGCCGGGATAAACACACGGACTGGGAAAAAGTGACAAACAAACAAACACAGTTGACCTCCAAAGATGTGGACGATAACACAAACTAACTCACACTGGTTACAAGTTCAATACAGGAGTTTGATAGCCCTTAACTGAATCTCATCATTTAGACTGGTCCCATTTAGACTTAGGGCCCATTAAGACTTAGGGCCCATTAAGACTTAGGGCTCATTAAGACCTAGGGCTCATTAAGACTTGGGGCCCATTAGGACTTAGGGCCCATTAGGACTTAGGGCCCATTAAGACTTAGGGGTTCACTAGTACCTATGACTTGGTTTAGGTCAATGCCTGTTTGAAGAAGACCCATTGGCCACTCGCCTCCATGTTTACAGGTAAATATATGTGTTGAGTAGATAATTAACCTTCTAATATCTATTTTTATCAACCCCCCCTCCTTAAAAAAAGCTATACAAAAATGAATAGACAGACAAGCAAACCCAGAAATTTAAGTGATCTTGATAACATAATAGAGCTTGTTAGGTAATGAACAGGTGACGGTCATAGGGACTAGATTCACACACACACAAAAAAGAGGTGTCTATGTTGAATTTCCCTCGAAGATGTTAAGATCACACCTGGGTAAATTATCTTCAGGTAAAAACAAAACAAAAAGTAGAATCGGAATTTTTTGCTCTATAACTTTGGACTTTTAACTAGATACGTTCACTTAGTGGGAGTTAGGAGACATTAAAATTACCATACTGGGTGTTTTGGAAAAGTTAACCTCTACCCTAACTTGTCCACATAACAGCTGACTTAACTGATGATAAATAAATGTTAGTTAAGTTAAGATCTCTTGGGGGGGATTTTTCACGTCAATTTGGATTTTATTTTTGTACTTCTTGGTAAAAATCAGCCGGTTAGTGCATCCATGTGTCTTCAGTTACGAGGAGAATTTTATGGTACGAACCTTTCCAGAGGAGGCGAGGCTAGCAGGTCAGGTTGGTGGGCCCGGCCGTCTCGATCATCGTCGGGGGTGAAATAAACACCATCGGGTAGTAGTGTTGCCAGATGCTCATTTGCATACTGCCATCGTTGTAGTTTAAGTTGGGAGTTGTGAATTATTTTAGGCATAATATAAGTCATTTGGTCGTAATGTATTTGTTTCTAGAAGTGGTTTAAGGGGAGAGAGAGAGAGAGAGAGAGAGAGAGAGAGAGAGAGAGAGAGAGAGAGAGTTTCATTATGTAGACGGACAGAGGAACGTTGCGGTCTTAATGTACTGCGGGAGGCTTGGGTAGGGTGGTAGGTGCCTAGGGAGGTGGTGGGCACAATAACACTGCCAGGATCACAAAAGAGTTACTTTAGGCAATAACAGGAATGGTAAGTCACTGAAGGAGGCTCGCAGGTAAACGCCAGGTAAAGTAATTCACAAGGAGGGGGTACGAGTAGAGTATAAAGGAGAGGTCATACCTGTACAACTAGAGCAGTTTCAAGACTTAGGGAGACAGAACAAACGAGGGGAAGCGAGAATGTGTCAAAAGCTGTGTGAGTGAGGTTAGAGTGTAGTTTGTGCTACTTGTGGGCCCGAGGGTGCAGTGAGTAGTCCGTTGTGTGAGTGGGCCGGGGGTGCAGTGAGTAGTCCGTTGTGTGAGTGGGCCGGGGGTGCAGTGAGTAGTCCGTTGTGTGAGTGGGCCGGGGGTGTAGTGAGTAGTCCGTTGTGTGAGTGGGCCGGGGGTGTAGTGAGAAGTCCGTTGTGTGAGTGGGCCGGGGGTGCAGTGAGTAGTCCGTTGTGAGAGTGGGCCGGGGGTGAACAGGAGCCCGGGAGACTATTTCAATCAGTCAGTCAATCAGTCATGAAAGTCACATAAGTTAGTCATGAAAAGTACTCGTGCTGCTCACTAACTCTGTAGAAAAACAAAAGTGCTACAACTCTCACGTGGAAACTACAACAAACACAGATTTACGTAAGTAGGCAGTAGAAAAAAAAAACACTGTTTGACGCTGAAAACCAATTGACAAAAAAAGGGACGTTGTAATGTAAAAGAAATTATACGGACAAACAGAGAGACGCCTGGTACGACGGAGGAACTTCTTGGACAAAAACAAAAGGAAGAATAACAAAAGAAATTGCAGTAAGAAGGTGAAGGTGAGGATGTCGGCCTTACTACCACCACCAGCACCACCAGCAGGAGCAACAACAGAGACCAAGGAAGATGTCCTCACCAATAGACTAGTCAGCGGATGTATCCAATGGGAAGCTTGATAAGTTCCTGCAGGGTACACCTGATGATTCGGGCTGTTGCGGACACCTGGTCATCACCGTCTGCCACCAGCTGCAACCACCTCAGGTATCAAGACGGTGGATCCTGGAACTACCTGCTGGAGTAATGATTGGATGACATAAAGGAGTTACTCACCTCAGACTATTTCACCTGAAGATTAACCTTAGTAACGTTACCTGGGAGGAATAAGGTTGGGTTAGGTTAGCGTTAGGGTGTCTATTCTTCAGGTGGTCTTAATGCTCTGTTGAAGCTGTACCTGGAAGTTAGGGACACGACTGTACCTCTTGCAATAATGACCTGCAGAAGGAATAACTCAGGTAGGTGGTAGGGAACCGGGTATAACTGGTAGAGTCAGTGATCTGTAGAAGGAGTACCCTAGGTAGATTTCCCCCCTGAGGAGATCATCTCATTCAGTGGAAACCGTTAAGCAGTTCTAATCATTGATCTTCAAATACTAGTGGGAGTAATTACAGCGGCCGCTCCCCCCCCCCTCTCTCTCTCTCTCTCTCTCTCTCTCTCTCTCTCTCTCTCTCTCTCTCTCTCTCTCTCTCTCTCTCTCTCTCATCTTCGCCCGACCATATACAGTATATCCTTCATACGTCTCTTCCCCTTCATCCACCCTTAAACTTTCCTCCCTCAGTATCCTCTTTCCAACCCTCTGCTCCGCTTCATTTCTCCCTAACACCTCCATTCCTCTCTCCCTACCATCCACTACTCTTCCTCCATCTCCATTCCTCTCGCTCTCCCTTTCCTTTTCCTCCACCTCTTGCTTTCTCTATTGGAGCGGCTGGGGGGCAATACCATCTCTAATATCTCCCGCGGCCCCCTTCACCTCGCCCTCCAGAGACGAAAGCCAGTGAGGAGAGATGGTGAAGCCGCCGCCCGATCCCGGCATATGTACATATTGCTGTTGACTTATTCTTTTTTTTTTTCCCGGCCCTCACCCAGCCTGCCTTCACTGCTGGCTTCAAGTGACTCGGGTGCTGATGGGAGAGCTGGTGCCTGCGTTGGTGATGGGAGTGCCTAGGGGGGGGGGGTAGTGATAGGAATCGTCTAGGGTGGTGAAAGCAGTGGCTGTGCCTGGACTGGTAATGGGTGTCCTTGGGTTGGTGATGGTGGGAGTGCTGGTTCCTAGGATGGTGATGGGAGTGGAACTACCTAGGATGGTAATAGGGAGTAATGCTTGAAGTGGTGATGGAATTGCCTGGGGTGGTGTTGTAAGTGCCAGAGGTGGTGATGGAATTGCCTGAAGTGGTGATGTAAGTGCCAGAGGTGGTGATGGAATTGCCTGAAGTGGTGTTGTAAGTGCCAGGGATGGTGATGGGAGTATCCAGAGTGGTAATAGTAGTAGTAGTAGTAGTATTGGAGTATGTGGTAGTGCGTTGAGTGTCACAAGTGGTGGGTGTAGCAGTATGGTTATGGTCAAGGCGTTTTAGTGGCAGGTCAGGTCAGGGCGCCCCAGCAACCCCCCATCCCCCTTCCCTCCTCGGCAATATATCTTCGGCACACACGTCTTCCCGGCTGTTTGTACTGTCACTCAATGGTGAAGTGTGGCGGTGTAGTGAGGACAAGGCGCCTCTAGGGAAGGTGGTAGAGGGGGCGGGGTACTCGTCGTTGGGTCTTATATTATAGTCGTAGTGTTGTGGCCTTTGTTCATTGAATCTCTGTGAAACCAAGATATAATTTGTGTGTTTATGTTGTACTTTTTATCATTAGTTTTTTTTATACTAATCTGTATTATAGTACTATAAATGAGAACTGTGTGTGTGTGTGTGTGTGTGTGTGTGTGTGTGTGTGTGTGTGTGTGGGGTTACCTGACATACCACTGCAGTGTCTCGTGACGGATAAACGTGTGAGGTAGAGACGAAAGGAAGAAAAAAGTGACCTTACTTCATTATTATGGCCTCTGATGGTCCCACTGTCGAGTAAAGTACGAGAGAGTAGTGTAACCATCTTGTGTCTTGTGTACAAATATTTATAACAGGTGTGAGTCCGACGCGCGTCTCACCTACACCAAAAATAGAGAACTATTTTTCATGTCTTTTTTTTTTTTTTTTTATCGTCACGGCGATCGGCAACAAATTCGGTGTAGATAACGTCTATTATTTAGCCTGGATTGCTTGTACGTGACGAAGGAGGCTAATAATTACACGAAAAATAATATGAAGCGATATTGTTGAGACAGCGGCGTGCAAGAACCGGACTAGGTACAACAGGGGGACGACGCCTGAGTAAATACACCTAACTGATGCTTGTTTAATCTCTGCCATTATTTTATTTATTCAAAGAAATCCTCGTGGTATCTTGTGTTATCTCATGCAATATTTTCATCCGAGAAATCTTCCCAAGTATAAAACGACGCCCATTTATCATATCTTACTTAATTATACATTGAAACTTCCTCCACATGTTATAATATATAGTTTTACATGCACTTACTACCCCGTGGAATGTGAGCATGTGTATATTGTTTACATGTTACTCGGCCAGTTAGTAATTTGCGTGTAATTCGTGAATATATATTGTTTGTGCGGCAGGGACCCGAGCGTCAGATCCTGGCGGGGTGGCCAAGATAAAGCGTCCTCGCCTCCCTAATGAAAATGGGAAGGAATCTCATAAAGCGACCGCAAGATCAACATGGCCTCGTTTAGTCTCTGTGTCGGTCTTTTCTGTCTGTCTGTCTGTCTGTGGCATCATCTAAATTCTGTCTTAAGCTCGTCTTGGGGCAACGTTTGCTCCTGTCTCAGCCATCTAAAGTTCTGTCTATTTCTGTTTTGCTTCATTTAGTTTCACTCCCACTTTGAAGCATCCAAAGTTCCGTCTAACTCCGTCTTTGTCTCATTTGGTCCCGTCTCAAGTCTGTTTTGATCCTTTTGAGGTTCGTACTATCTCGGTTTAGTTTCTGTCCACCTTGTTCTACCCTGGTGCCTCCTTTTAAGTGTTTCACATACTGTACTCCATGTTTGGATCCTTCTTAGGCTCAAATGGTTCGTTCCGGGTTCACCGTCACTGTTCCGACTCCATCTATCCTTAACCGGGTTCCATATTGGCTCCATCTACAGTCTACACGATACTCCTCACCATCTTGTTCTAGTCTTCTGCTGCTGCTGCCTCTCGTAACTCGTTTCACTTTTCCTTAGTTATCATCGTCATCATCATAATCATCACTCACATTTTCTTCTTCTTCAATAAATTTTCATTGATAATTTCCGTCCGCCATTACTGTCATCATCATCACCATCATCGTCCTACTGCTATCGTTCACCGTAGAATCATTATCAGGAAGTCATTATCTATAGCTTCATCGTCGGGGTATTCCCTATTGGGGTCTTTTCACTCGCCCTCTTTATTCTTTATACTTTTCATGCTCGCTATCCTTGTCTCTTGTTTACGCTTCTTCGTCGTCATCATCATCATTACACAAGCGGCTGAGAGGGAATCTGTCTCTTGGGGGAGGGGATCCATCGTCATGACTTATCCTTTGGGGAGATTCACTCTCAATGGAGATCCACCCTTGGGGGGAGATCCACTCTTACGGGAGATCCACCCTTAGGGGAGATCCACCCTTAGAGGAGGTCCACTCTTAGGGGAGATCCACCCTTAGGGGAGATCCACCCTTGGGGGGAGATCCACTCTTACGGGAGATCCACCCTTAGGGGAGATCCACCCTTAGAGGAGGTCCACTCTTAGGGGAAATCCACATTTATGCGGATCTACTAATGGGTATATCCTCCTTTGGGGAGGATCCATGGGAGGTGATGTGGTAGGTGTGGTAGGTTTAATGGTGTGTGAAGTAGGATGGGAGTATCGACTTATTGGGCGACGTTATAACTGTGTCGTCTCTCCATTATCTTTTCCTACATCTTTCTCCTCTCGCAAATTCTAATCGTTCTTCTCCTGTTTAACGATTCAATTATCTATATTTTGTCTCTTCTCATCTTGAATTGAATTCAAACAGTTTATGTAGCCAGAAAAACACAGATCCAGAGTGGATAATAATAACAATATTAACATGGCTGAGCCAGTTGAGAATCTGGGCACTCTTTTAGGCACCTGATATAAACTATACATTTATCTCAAGGAAGTATTATGTAACATTTAGTATCATATGGAATAGTACAATAGCATGGTGGCAATAAGAACATCTCATAATGTTACCACGGTTATCACTTCAATATTTATTTATTTATTTATTATATTTTTATTTTATTTTATTTATAAGTACTGTATATACATAAATTACAGTGGAATTTAAAAACATAGGTATAATGGGGGAGCAGTACAACATGGGTTGTACAGTAATGCGGTTGAACAATAGGACAGAGCTGTCAGGATTATGTCTAGTTGGCAATTATGTTTATTGCAATGGTAATTTCTTATCTATTTACATGAAAATTTCCGATAAAACGGTTTTGATGGTACAATAAAAGCAGGTACTGTAAATATAGTAGGTGTTACAAGAAATATTAATACTTAGACAATAGATATTTTTTAAGAGATGATTTATAGGAAGGGAGAGTAGTCTTTGCTGGGATGTGGGGGTAAGTTGTTCCACACCTTCACACCATGATATTTTATGGAGGTCTGGAACTGATAGGAGCGCATGGGGGGTGGTCTTAGTAGCTCTGGGTGCCTTAAGTTGTACCTCTTATTATTCCGGAACTGGAAATAATTATTGTCAAGCAAGTGATTGATAGATTTATAAACAAAGAGGACACAGCAGTAGGTGTTAATGTCTTCGAATTTTAACATTTTCAATTTAGCGAATTTTTCTTTTGCGTGATCTGTTTTTATCAAGTATGTCTTTGTTCGTACAACTCTCTTTTGTGCAGTAACCAGGGATTGTGTTTTTCATCTCCACCATCTTTATCCTCCATGTTCTTACTTCCTGTATATTTCTTTTGTTTTCATCTTTAGTTTGCAAGTGTGGCAAATTCTGTGACAAGAGTTACTGGTATGCCAGCTCAAGAACAGAATCTGGCAGTGTGATGTAGTCATAGCCAGGATGAGGCGAGGATACAGGCGCATCTGGGGAAACACTGGACATGTAAACAATGTGACAAACCTTTAAAACAAACTCTTAAACATTATAGTATAGAATGTGACAGTGTTAGAGACTTCACACCTCCTGGCGTATTGTATCATGAATTTTGTAACTAGTGTACTACATTGAATCAGAAGGCCTTGAAATACACTGACGATTTATCCTGAAGTCGTTTGTCCACACTGATTTGCTAACTTATATTATGCCACTAATGAGAATGACCAAATTTATAATCTTCTCTTGTGTATGAACCTTTGTCCTGTGTGGCAGTGAACTCTTGTGTATGAACCTTTGTCCTGTGCGGTAGTGAACTCTTATGTGTATGACCCTTTGTTCTGTGTGACAGTGAACAGTGACAACTCCCTCGGTGTCATGACCTGACTGTACTACGCAGATTATGCAAAACATACTGCAATTTTGTCAATAAACCTGTTAAACTATTAAACTAGACTCTTTAGTAAAAGTCATTTTTTGTTTTGAGCAACTGTCTAGTCTCTCTCTCTCTCTCTCTCTCTCTCTCTCTCTCTCTCTCTCTCTCTCTCTCTCTCTCTCTCTCTCTCTCTCTCTCTCTCTCCTTAGGACTCCATTATTGTGAGTTTTAGTTCTTTTCATTCGTTCAACACTCCCACCCCCCCCCCCCCCCACTTGAAGAACATATCCCTGTTAAAAGTGGTTGTTCAGTAGCCCAGGGCATTTTGGGGGGCATTGGGGGCATTTCTCTCAGAGTTCAAGGTCAAGGGGGAAGGAGAGAGGTGGAGGGGCAGGGGCTCAAGGGAGCGAGGGAAGGGATGGGGGGGGGGGGGGGGAGAATATGCATTGTACCAGTGCTCTTGTTCTTCACTTTTTTTTGTTCCCCTCTTGGGGTTTTTCCCTTATCGGACCTGTACTTTTTTTTCCGTGGTATTCTTTTTCTCTTCACAGTTTTCGCTTTTTTTATTTTTATTTTTTTTTCCCCTTTTTGTCCTCTTATTCCTGTTGGTTCCTCTCCCGTTCAGTATTTCTCATTTTAAATCTTTTTGTTTAATTGTTTGTTTTTATC
Source organism: Homarus gammarus (assembly GCA_958450375.1). Taxonomy (NCBI): domain Eukaryota; kingdom Metazoa; phylum Arthropoda; class Malacostraca; order Decapoda; family Nephropidae; genus Homarus; species Homarus gammarus. Next base: position 6,260,696 of record CAUDMG010001490.1, read on the forward strand.
TTTGTTGCTCTTTTCATTATTCCATTTTTTTTCCAACTTATTTTTTTTTCCTAACTTGTATCATCTTTGTAAAGTTGCTTCGGGTTTTGTCTTGTCCTGTCCTTGATTTATCTCGTCTCGTCTTGTCCTTGTCTTATCTCGTCTCGTCATATATCATCTCATCTCGTCCACTTTTGACTCGTATATTTTTGAACTGTAAAAGTCATTCCATATCCAGCCTCGCTCAGGTGTCGTCAGCGTCCACCTCAGTGTGTAATTGACTTCAAGATCCTCACCTGAGTTTCTTCCTATTTGTTCTTTGTCTTATACATAGTGACTATTTTCTTGATGCTATTTATCTCCTGTTCTTGTTGTCCTTTCTTTCGTTATTATTTTCCTATTAATGTTCATTGTGGGGATACATACAGTATACTCATGCATATACATATATACCAAAAATACACACACACACACACACACATACTCTCATAACTTACTTACCTTCCTCCCAGAGTTCTTATGTTTTTTAATTAACCTCTAAGTTTGTTTAATAGGAGTTGCCTTTATACGTTTCTTATTTTCTCATTATTCTTATATTGTATTGTTTTGTGTTCTGTTGTTAGGGTCTCCAAGTGTGTGTGTGTATGTGTGTGTGTGTGTGTGTGTGTGTGTGTGTGTGTTTTTTTGTTTGTTTAATATTCCATGTTTGTATTCATGTTGATGTTTTTGTTTTCCCCTTTGGACGCACTAAAAGATTTTGTTTGTTCTTGAGACTTGAAAAATGTGCCTTTTGACCCGTCTTCCTGGAGTGAGTGTCTGTCTGTGTCGACATACGAGTATATTCAGCATCTTTCCTTTACACTTTCTCATTCTATTCTTATACATTTTCTTATGTTTTCTTGTTATTTTAGTTTATTTTTATTTGGTTCTCTTCTTCGTTATTGTGTCTTAATTTTTTCTATTATTTCTTTTATTTATTCCATTCGTCTTGGGCTTCTTATTTATTGTATTATGTCTTGTTTGTATGTCTGTCTTTGTTTGTTGTATTTTTCTTCCTTGTATTCTTCAGGTAGTTCTAATTCTTCCTTTTGTGTATTTTATTTTATTTATTTTTTGGCTTCCATTTTATCCTCTTCGTTTCGTTTCAGTTTTTCTCTTGTTTATTTCTGGATTCATCTTTTGTTCTTCCTCTCCTTCTGTTTATATCTATCTTTGTATTCTGTCTTTATCTTGTTATTCTCTCATCTCCATCTTCGTATTTCATATATCTGTTATTTTCTCATCTCTATATTTGTAGTGTATCATCATCATCTTCCATTTCTTCATCTACATCATCATCCAGTTTCCCATCTCCTACCTTTCTGTTGTGTCGATCCCATTCTTCTATTTTCTCATCTTCGTCTGTGTATTGTTTATCATCCTCTTCTCTTCCTCCTTCTATTTTCTTTTAGGTTTCAGTTCCTCTTTACTCGGTGTAATATTCTCCTCCTCTTCGTCTCAGAGAATCTGGAGTTGCAGGTTCTCTCTTATCTCCTGTTTCTCTTAGGACGGCAAGTAAACACGTCTTTCCGTTTATATTGCTCTCTCTCTCTCTCTCTCTCTCTCTCTCTCTCTCTCTCTCTCTCTCTCTCTCTCTCTCTCTCTCTCTTATCATTAGGCTATAAAGAATTTGGTGGTGTCTTCTTCCTCCAGCTGGTGTAGTCTCCCCTGCCATTCCATCTTTCCCACTCTTTCCCTCCCACCCCTCCCAGTTTTTCCCCTCACCCACCCCTTTCCTTCACACTCTTACCCCCCGCCCCTTCCCTCCTCTCCTTTACTCTTTTCCCTTCAATGTCTCCTTCCCTCTTTCCCCCTTTCCTTCCCTCTTTCCCCCACTCTTTCTCCCTCTGTTTTACCCTTCACTCTCTCCTCTTCTCCTTACTTCTCTCTTCCTTCCTTCCCCCCTTTTTTCTTCTCCCATCCCACTTCCCCTCTGCATCGAGTTACTCTTCTTCTCGCTTCTGGTTCGTTCCATCTCGCAGCTGGTACTCCCTCACTTCACAGATGGCAAGTCCCTCTCCTTTCAGCTGGTTCTTTTCCATTCACTCAACATGTTCATCTCTCTCTCTCTCTCTCTCTCTCTCTCTCTCTCTCGAGCTAATTTTGTTTTCATTCGCCAGCTAATTTACACCCAGCAGATGGCTCATTCCCCCCACAACAACAACAACAAATTAGACCTTTTTCCTCAGTTGGTTTTCCATTACCCAGGTGGTCTTACTCCACCTGTAGCTACTTCATACACCTTCCCCACAGCTGGTTCACCCCTTCCCCGCAGCTGGTTCACCCCCTTCCTACAGTTGGTTACTTAACTTCCTTCCCCACAGCTGGTTCACCCCTTCCCTGCATCTGGTTCACTCTCTCACCTCAGCTGGTTCAACCCACCGCCGCTGCAGCAGGTTGGTAAAGTAATGTGTATCTGGCAGGGATGGTTTAGTATGAGCCGGATGACTGAACAACACCCAAGAGACCCCTCCACTACCATCCGGCTCTCTCTCTCTCTCTCTCTCTCTCTCTCTCTCTCTCTCTCTCTCTCTCTCTCTCTCTCTCTCTCTCTCTCTCTTCCTCCTTCCTTCCCCTTCTCATTTCATTCCTTTCTTAATGGTCTTCATTATCATCATCATCTTCATATTTTCCTACTTTTTTTCCTTGTTCCCTCCCCTTGATTATCTTCATCCATTTTCTAGTTCTTGTCTTCGTCTTCACTTTCACTCTCTCTTGTCCTTTATCTTATATTCTCTTGGTTATTATTATCTTCATTTTCCTTATCTTCAAACTTTTTTTTTTATTCCTTTGTCCTTATTTTCTCTTACTTTCTCCTCTTCCCTTTCCCTTCTTTTTTCATAAATATCCTCATCCTTTGTCCTCCTTCCCCCCTCTCCTTCCCCCCATAATCGTCTTCATCACCCCCCCCCCTTCTTCCTTTTCCCCTAAACATCGCCTTATCATCTTCCACTCTACACTTCTACTGACACTTCTCTCTTCTCTTCTCTTCCTCTTCTCCATCTTCACCTCCTTTCCATCATCAGTATCACTTCTCACATCTTCACACATCATTACCATCACATCACCCAGCCGAGGAGGAGACGGAGGGTCCGAAATAAAGTTGGGAGGACAGTTGGTCGGTCGGTTGGTCGGTCGGTCGGTCAGTCGGTGTGAGAAGTCCAGCTTCGATTATCAGTCTAGGTAAAACATGTGTCTCAAAGCCTCCTTAAATGGACACATGAAGCCTTTTAATGAACACCTGGAACAGACACATAAAGCCTCTTTAATAGACCTATGAAATACTAACGGATATCTGAAGTCATTTAAGAGACAACTTAAATCGTTTAACAGACACCTGGAAGAACTTAACATCTGCCTCACTTGTTGTTAGTACACTTAGTACACACAAAGACATCATGAATATCTAAAGACCTTAGCGGTATTCAAAGACCTCAAAAATATCCAAAGATCTCAAGAAATACCCAAAGACCTCAAGAAATACCCAAAGACCTCGAGAAATACCCAAAGAACTCATGAATTATCCAAAAACCGAATGAAATACCCAAAGACTAGGGGGTACTGAAGGAAAGATCAAAAGAAAGTAAAAAAAAAAAAATTGTCCCAGAAAGACAAACAGCAACAACAACAAGAAAAACACACACACACACACACACACACACACACACACACACCATAGGCGACAGAGAATGGGTAATGTACAGTGGGGACTTGAGTGTAAGTTCCTCCTCTGGGGAATGGTCTGACACTGTGCCACACCAAAAAAAAAAAAAGACCAAATGACACTAAAGAGGTTCGAGGGGGGTAGGGTTGGGGTCAGGGATGGGATGGATGGACGGGGGGGGGGTGGGGGGGGGTGAGTCCGGCGGTCCTTAGGGAATGTTCTGGAAAACTTATCCAATTCAAGAGCGTCAACTTTGGCCATTTGATTTGACCACCTTGGCTTCCTCCGCCCACCCGACCACCGTATTTGTCGCCCTGGTAATATTGTCAGTGTAAAGAATATTTGGTTGTTATTACGGGGGAATTAGTGGGGATATTTTGGTTGTCTAAATATTGGGCTGGTATTAATGGAGACATTTTGGTTGATCAGACATAGAGCTGATATCACTGAAGACATCTTTAGTATTAAATGACATCAGCAGTGATCCGGAGACTGTCTACTTCTGGCTGCTATTGCCGGTGACATCGTTACTGTTGTATGCATTAACAGACATCTTCACTGTTGAGATATTAAATGACATTAGTGGAAGTGTCACTAAATGGTGCCAATGAGTTACGTGTACAATGATTGTCACTAAATGGCATTAAAGGAAGGGTCATTAAGAGGCCACCAAAGGAACATTGTCACCAGCACCAGTAGACTCCTCAGGTTTTGTGCGCATGGCAGGTGTAGTAACCGGCAGATGAACTACCAGACAGGTGGAGTGCCAGACATGCGTATTACCAGATAGTGTAAACACGATAGGTATAAAGCATACAGGTGTAGTGCTGGACAGGTGTAGTGCCAGACAGGTGTAGCACCAGACAAGTGTAGCATCAGACTGGTGTAGCGCCAGACTGGTGTAATACCAAACAGGTGTAGCACCAGACAAGTGTAGCACCAGGCAGGTGTAGCGCCAGACTGGTGTAATACCAAACAGGTGTAGCACCAGACAAGTGTAGCACCAGGCAGGTGTAGCGCCGGACAGGTGTCGTTCAATAGGGAGTAAGATTAAGATGGGGAGTCGGGTCGTTGGATTACCAGAACGAAAGGCGAAGCTTTAAAGAGGAGGTAACAGTGAGGGGGAACGACCAGCTGCAGGTGGAGGCAGAGTAACCAAGGTGTGAGAGTAACCAAGGTGAGGGGTAACCAAGGTGAGGGGTAACCAAGGTGAGGAGTAGTCAAGTTGTGAGAATAGGTAAGGTGTGGGAAACGAATTTATTGAACCAAATCCTGAAAAAAAGGAAGTAACGTTTAGGGAAGGTAGGTAAGAGTAACAGAGGCAGTAAGGAAGTAGCTTGGGTGGGTAAGTGAGAGTTGTGGAGGTGAGAGTAACATCTATAGGGGAGAGCAAATGAGTGACGTAATCCAGGTGAGAGGTGTAAGGGGAGGAGAGTTTGAATAAGGACAATACCTGTATAATTAGCAAGTGGGTTTACCTGGTAGAGTTAATCTCTGTGTAAGAGTAACTTTCCTGTTTTTAATCAGATTTCCCTGATTTTGATCGGATTTTCCGGATCTTCATTATATTTCATGGATTTTTATTAGATTGGTCCAGATTTTAATAAGATTTCCCCTTTTTTTTTATCAAATTTCCGGTTTTGATCAGATTTCATAGGGCCGTCGTTGGATTGCTTCAAACATCTGTCACGTGATTACTGGATATGTGACATTTCCTTTTTGACCTTTGACCTGGGAAAGTTTAGGTGAGCATGACCCAGATTTTATTTATCGCTGGTGGTGAGGGAATTTGGTACCTAAATTAAGGTAATTTATGTGAAATCTATGAAGTTCCTTTTTAAATTAAAAAGAAATACAAATATGACCTTTGACCTGACTTGAGTTGGGCGTTAGAGAAGTGAATTTAGGGTGAGTAAGGATAATGAAGGAGTGAATTTAGGGTTAGTAAGGACGTCGAAGGAGTGACTTAAGCTAAGTACGGACGACGAAGGAGTGACTTTAAGGTGAGTAAGGATGACGAAGGAGTGAATTTAGGGTGAGTAAGTGAGAACCCTCCAAGAAGGTGAAGGTGAGATGGATAAAAAAAAAAGTGAATTATGTGGTCGTGATCGTGTGTGTATGAGGCAATTTTTCACGGGGGTCTAGAGAAGAGAGCTGGTTCCTCCTCTTTCCTTTGAGTCGTCCATCAAAAACGAAAAAAAAATCCATTCCTAATCCTAATTTTATATACTGTAGTTGGATATTTTACCACCAAATGATGACCTTATCAATGTGCCGAATTGCGTGACCTCCGGTATACCTGGGTGATTTGCGTATAAAGGTTAAAGGTCACTGAAAATATATGTTTGTGAGATGCAGAGGGTGTGAAAGGCAAGGGGGAGTTAGTGGTAAGGGGAGTGTTAGAGACAGGAAGCGTGTGAGAGGCAGGGAGCGTGTGAGAGGCAGGGAGTGTGAGAGGCAAGCAGGGAAGGTGGTAGAAGCAGGCAGGGAGCGTGTGAGAGACAGGAAAGGTGTGAGAGGGAGGCAGGGGGTGAGTGAAAGGAAGAGAGTGTGTTAGAGGCATGGAGCGTGTGAGAAGCAGGGAGAGTGGACTAACCAGGTAGTTAGTGAGAGGCAAGGAGCAAGTGAGAGGCAGGAAGCATGTGAGAGTCCGAGAACCAAGAGAAAAACACTGTACGTAAGAGTGAGAGGGAAGTAAGAGCAGGAAGAGAGAGAGAGAGAGAATTGGTGTAAACAAGGTGGAGGTGTGCGCAGTAGGTAACGACGAGCCAGCATGGAGGGCGCAGCTAGTCTACCAATTAACTGGAAATGGGGACACCTTAATTGGATTAACTGGGCCGGGTGGGGGAAAATACAGATCAGCTCAGCGTCTCGGGTTATTGAAACACAGCGAGTTGTGTATTGTTGAGGTACAGTTACTATTTTGAAATACCTGTCTATTTCCCCTGTATGTCTTTCTGTACTATTTGAAATCTTTTTACCTGTTATATTAAGTATTGTTACATGTAAGTCTTATGTAGTTATACCTGTGATGACTCGTTTAATTATGTTATCAATAGTAAATTACTACACCTATCACACTGAAATGTATGTATCATATAGTATTGTATGTGCACAGTAATCTCTCTCTCTCTCTCTATTCGTTTCTGTCGTTTCTGTACCTCAGGTGTCATTCTCTTTTTTAATTACCGAAATGAATGTTTGACGGACGTAGGCAAAGGGGGTGTGTGTGTGGGGGGGGGGGGGGGTGGACTGGATCTTCTACCCCTTCTATGTAAACAGATTAGTGTCCGGGGGGTGGGGAGGGGGGAGGTAGGGGTGTGGGTGGGGGACTCAACACGTGGAGGAACACGCCGATATTAGTGCCGATTATTGGATGATAATTGCCCCGATTATTGTGTTACTGGTTAATTATCACTTGCATCTAGGACGGTCTCGGTGAATACAGGGAAGGGGGAGGAGGGTGATAGGAGAGGGGGGGGATGGAATGAGATTTTAAGGTGAAGGGGAGGAGGGAATGAGGTGTTAGGGTGATGGGGGGAAGGAGTAGGAGGGAATGAGGTGTTGAAGGGAAGGAGAAGGAGGGGGTGAACGTGTGTGTACAAACCAGAACGTGTGTGTAAATGTCACGTCGTTTTCAGTTCTTAGATCCGGTAGCTTGAGCGAACTGTAGTGTGCCGTTTGAAGCTGTTTGTAGTAGTGGTGATATTATTATTATAGGTAGTAGTAGTAGTAGGAGTAGTGGTGGTGGTGGTAGAATAGTAGTAGGAGTGGTGGTGGTGGTAGAATAGTAGTAGTAGTAGTAGTAGTAGGAGTGGTGGTGGTAAGAGGAGTGTGTAAACGATTCTCTGGAAAAAAAAATTGGTCTGTAAGTTTTCACTAAATTTTCCGAAATGAAGACCAGTGATGCTGGGAAAATAACCTGAGTCATCCTAATTAAGATCTTTATTGTTCTTCGTTATTCTGGGGACGTTTAGGAATTTATGATTATTATCTCAGAACAACAGGAGGGTGGGGGGATGTGGGGTGAATTCTCAGACTTACTTATATAGGCATATACATTCAACCAGTATAATATATAATCAGCCAGTATCATGCACAAACATTCAGAGTATGATAAACATTGAGTCACTATAATAGACACAAACATTCAGAGTATGATAAACATTGAGTCAGTATAATAGACACAAACATTCAGAGTATGATATACATTGAGTCAGTATAATAGACACAAACATTCAGAGTATGATATACATTGAGTCAGTATAATACAGTCATACAAGCGAGATGTTTGAAGTTGTTTGTGTTAGCTCAGCGTTAAGCAAAATGGCCTTAGAATTTTGATTGCAGTTTCCAGGATGAAAGAGAAACGCTGAAGGATTAAGATGAGATCCTGTTTTGCAATATTTGCAGAGGGCGTTGCAATATTAGTGTAAAGTATATATCTTGTATTTTTCCTTCCTTAAGTCAAAATAATGGCGTAGCGGAAGGCTGTAGCAAGAAGGAGGAGGAGGAGGAGGAGGAGGAGGAGGCTGTTACCAAACTTTTTTAAGACTTTATGAATTAAAATGCAAATGTGTTAATTAGCATAAAGTATGTTTTTGTTGGGGATAGGATTAAAAAAAATAAAATGGTGGAGAGAGAATTGTACAACACGTCAGATTACGATGACTTGAGGAGGAGATTGTGACTCAAGGTGATTGTAAGTTAAAGATTGGAACTCAGGGTGATTGTGAGTTAAAGATTGGGACTCTAGGTGATTGTGAGTTAAAGATTGGGACTCTAGGTGATTGTGAGTTAAAGATTGAGACTCAAGGTGATTGTGAGTTAAAGATTGGGACTCTAGGTGATTGTGAGTTAAAGATTGGGACTCTAGGTGATTGTGAGTTAAAGATTGGGACTCAAGGTGATTGTGAGTTAAAGATTGGGAGTCGAGGTGATTGTGAGTTGACAGAAACAAAACAGGAGCTCACCATATATTAACACAACTGTCACCATGTATTAACGTAACTGTCACCATGTACTAACACAACTGTTACCATGTATTAACGCAACTGTCACCATGTATTAGCGTAACTGTCACCATGTATTAACGCAACTGTCATCATGTATTAGCGTAACTGTCACCATGTATTAGCGTAACTGTCACCATGTATTAACGCAACTGTCACCATGTATTAACGTAACAGTCACCATGTATTAACGAAACTGTCACCATGTATTAACGTAACTGTCACCATGTATTAACACAACTGTCACCATGTATTAACGCATCTGTCACCATGTATTAACGTAACTGTCACCATGTATTAACGCAACTGTCACCATGTGTTAACACAACTGTCACCATGTATTAACGCAACTGTCACCATGTACTAACACAACTGTCACCATGTATTAACGCAACTGTCACCATGTATTAACACAACTGTCACCATGTATTAACACAACTGTCACCATGTATTAACACAACTGTCACCATGTATTAACGTAACTGTCACCATGTATTAACGCAACTGTCACCATGTATTAACACAACTGTCACCATGTATTAACACAACTGTCACCATGTATTAACGCAACTGTCACCATGTATTAACGTAACTGTCACCATGTATTAACGCAACTGTCACCATGTATTAACACAACTGTCACCATGTGTTAACACAACTGTCGCCATGTATTAACACAACTGTCACCATGTATTAACACAACTGTCACCATGTATTACCACAACTGTCACCATGTATTAACACAACTGTCACCATGTATTACCACAACTGTCACCATGTATTAACACAACTGTCACCATGTACTAACACAACTGTCACCATGTATTAACGTAACTTTCACCATGTACTAACACAGCTGTCACCATGTATTAACGTAACTGTCACCATGTATTAACGTAACTGTCACCATGTATTAACACAACTGTCACCATGTATTAACACAACTGTCACCATGTACTAACACAACTGTCACCATGTATTAACGCAACTGTCACCATGTATTAACGTAACTGTCACCATATATTAACACAACTGTCACCATGTATTAACGCAACTGTCACCATGTATTAACGCAACTGTCACCATGTATTATCGTAACTGTCACCATGTATTAACACAACTGTCACCATGTATTAACGCAACTGTCACCATGTATTACCACAACTGTCACCATGTATTAACGCAACTGTCACCATGTATTAACGTAACTGTCACCATGTATTAACGCAACTGTCACCATGTATTAACACAACTGTCACCATGTATTAACGCAACTGTCACCATGTATTAACACAACTGTCACCATGTATTAACGTAACTGTCACCATGTATTAACGCAACTGTCACCATGTATTAACGTAACTGTCACCATGTATTAACGCAACTGTCACCATGTATTAACGTAACTGTCACCATGTATTAACACAACTGTCACCATGTATTAACGCAACTGTCACCATGTATTCACGCAACTGTCACCATGTATTAACACAACTGTCACCATGTATTAACGCAACTGTCACCATGTATTAACGCAACTGTCACCATGTATTAACGTAACTGTCACCATGTATTAACGTAACTGTCACCATGTATTAACGTAACTGTCACCATGTATTAACACAACTGTCACCATGTATTAACGCAACTGTCACCATGTATTACCACAACTGTCACCATGTATTAACGCAACTGTCACCATGTATTAACACAACTGTCACCATGTATTACCACAACTATCACCATGTATTAACGCAACTGTCACCATGTATTAACGTAACTGTCACCATGTATTAACACAACTGTCACCATGTATTAACGCAACTGTCACCATGTATTACCACAACTGTCACCATGTATTAACGTAACTGTCACCATGTCACGTCATCGTATAACGAATTTATGTCAAAATCTTATGAATATATTAACGTGAATGCTGTAACGACTGTTGTGTAATTTAAAGAGTAACTGAACGACGTGTAACGCAAATTTCGTCCAATGATAATGCATATACGTGTTGAGGTTGTTTGGTTAATACCGTGCATGGAAAACTTATTTATGGTCAGAGATAGACAGGCAGGCAGGCAGGCAGGCAGGCAGGAGGAGAGAACAGATGCACTACATTGTATTAATTTTTATGAGCATATAAAAATTTAGAGACGGAGAGGAAGAATAATGCAGGAGGGGAGAAAGCAAGATGATGATGATGAACAAGGAAAAGTATTGGTGATGGAAAGGTATGTGGGATAGAGAGAGGGAACTAGTGGAATAGGAGTACTGAGACTAGGTTAGTGCCACACCTTCCCCCTTCCCCATGTACTCTACACATCTAGCCTCAGGGGATGGAGAGATGGGGATTAGGTGTGTGTGTGTGTGTGTGTGTGTGTGTGTGTGTGTGTGTGTGTGTTAACGTATAGAAGTAGTGTCTATTTAGTGGTTATTAGCATGTTGACAAAGTTCATCTGTGTTGACATTATTTTTTTTTTGACCCAATTTCGGAAAAAAATGGGAAATGGATTTATTGTGTCAGGTCCAGTTATTAGGTGGAAATGCCCTCAAGTATTATTACCAAGGGAGAAATTTATAAGACTTGGCCCAACTTTTGATCCAGTGGGACATAGACTTTGACAGACAGACACAGACACGGGAGGAGACAGAGACGCCTACACAGACATTCACAACGACGCCGACGCACAATGATAGACGGTGACGCAACCAATCGTAGATGTTGATGTAGATAGATTGACAGACGCTGACAGACAGTAACCAGGACGACTCGGACACCTCACCAACTGCACTGGCTTAATACCTCCTCGGGATTCACAATCCGCCAATCGATTCACATCCCTGACCCTCCTTAATCACTACTGGATACGTAAGAGGCAAGTGGACGTAGAGAAACTAATAAATTTTAAGAAACTCTCAAAGTAAAGTTGTTGAGACACGGATGAGAGACGAAGAACTCCTCCCCCCCCTTCGCTGTCACCTCCCCCCTCCCCTTCGCTGTCTCCTCCCCCCACCTCCCCCCCCCCTTTGTGAGAAAGAGAAGAATGTTGCCTCTTTGCTATTATTAATATTTAATGAGAACTTTTGTGTGCGTGTCAGTGTTGCTGTCGTCTCTCAAGGGGGGGGGGGGGATATATTTCTGGTAGGATGAATGACCTAGCTGGGTGGATGACCTTACCCGGCTGATTGACCTTGTAAGGATGCTGGCCTGAAACCTCTTCCTCCCTTTTCATCCACCACTCTCCTTCCCTCCTTCTCGCCATCCTTCCTTCCCTCGCTCCCAGAAACAACCCTCCGTCCCTCCTACCCTCCCAAACAACCCTCCATCTTACCCACCCTCCTCATCCCTCCTGGTCACTGGGGAGGGAGGGAGGGAGGGAGGGAGGGAGGGAAAAGAATGGACGCCGAGTGGGAGATGATGTCCGATATTGGGATTCTAAGGAGATTTGACCAGGACAGTGAAATTATTGGCACGAGACGAAACAGATGGGAAGATTGGGAATCGATGAGTATTTGGCCGGAGAAGGGGAAAGACTCTCTCTCTCTCTCTCTCTCTCTCTCTCTCTCTCTCTCTCTCTCTCTCTCTCTCTCTTTTCTAGGAGACCTGATCGATCTCTTTTTCTGTGTCTATTTCTGTTTCTTTCTTTTAATCCTCACCTGAGTACACACACACACACACACACACACACACACACACACAGTTTGTCACCGTCCCAGTCTTTATATTATCATCTCTCCCCTAGTCTCCAGTAATAATCTCCAGGGTGGCAGCGGGCTGAGTAATAAGACCAGTCCTTGAGCGGCAACAACAACAATAACAACACCCAAAACAGTTACATTAAGCAGCTTACAGCATTGATGGTGTGGTGGCATGAGCAAGTATTACAGACACACACACACACACACAGTTACGTACGTTCATTAAAATTCCTGGAGGAAAATCACACTTCTTCACGCTCTGTTTACGGCCTCAGGTAATTGATTTGTAACATCAGGTGTACCTAGTAGTCAGGTGCGATAAATGTGATTTGTACTGTAACCGCTCTAGTCTGTGCTCGGTGACGCAGTAGGTGGTAAATTAAACACAGAGGGAAAGTAACTCGCTAATCATACAAGTTTACAGAAATTCCCGGAAGTGGTGTGAAACTTCCTTGTCGTGTTGAGTGGTTGGATCAGGTAATGTCTGCTATTGTGCCAAGTCGCGTGTGTTAGTCGGTTACAGGAGAGCTAAAACGCCTATCATGGTAGTGTTTGGTCTTTGGTGGTGTCCTTCAGAGACTATATCATGTTGGGGTTAGGATAGTATTAAGGATGGGATGGGTGGGTGAATGGGTAGGTGAGGTAGGTGATGGGATTAGGAATGTAGGGCAGTGTTGAGGATGGGATGGATGGGTGGGTGATGGGGTGAGAAGGGCAAGAGTACCAAGGGGGCGTTTTGAGATGAATTACCAGCTCTCTAGATAAGAAGAACGTCCAAATAACCTGTAATCCCGTAGCAGAGAACGATGGACCAACCAGGTGAGAGAGAAACCTGAATGAGAGGGAATTGGGAGGTTGGGGGATTTTTGGGATAGTCCTTGGGATTTGGTTGGACGCCAGAAGGTGATTGGTCACATTGATACATTAATCCTGTCTTGGGCGGCACAAATCCCCTCCCAGCCTGCTGGTTGATGGGGGAGGGGAGGTGGGAATTGATGAGGGGAAGGGAGGGGTGGATGGGGGAAGGTGAGGGGGAGAGGGGAGTTGGTGAGGAGAAGAAGGGGAGTTAGTTTGGGGAAGGAGGTTGGAAGTGGAGATGAAACTGAGGAAAATGAAAAGTAAGTCGGTACATTAAGTGAAGAGGTGGGAAGAGTAAGCAAAGAGTGATGGTGGAGTGAAAAGTGATGGAGTGGTGGTGATGGTGGAGTGATGGGGTAGTGGTGATGGTGGAGTGTCAGTGATGGGGTGGTGGTGATGGTGGAGTGATGGGGTGGTAGTGATGGTGGAGTGACAGTGATGGAGTGGTGGTGATGGTGGAGTGATGGGGTAGTGGTGATGGTGGAGTGTCAGTGATGGGGTGGTGGTGATGGAACGACGGTGATGGAGGAGTGACGGTGATAGAGGAGTGATGGTGGAGTGACGATGATGGTGGAGTGACAATGATGGGGTGTTGGTGATGGTGGAGTGACAATGATGGGGTGGTGGTGATGATGGAGTGACAATGAGTGGAGTGGTGGTGATGATGGAGCAGTGATGGTGATGATGGTGATAAGGGAACGTGAATAAGAGATTGAAGAATGTGGAGCAAGAAAAGGAAATGGGAAGTAGGAGAGGAGAAGATGTGGAATAGGGACATAGGAAGGGAGAGAGGATTGATTAGGGGAAGGGCGGAGAGAAGGGGGAAGAGGTGTACTTTAAAGGGAGAGAAGGGGGAAAGGGTGTAGGAGGATTGTGATATTAAGGGGGGGTGTACGTAAAGGGGGGGAGAGAGAAGAAGAATAGGTGACCGCTCGCCTGGTAAATTAGGGCTGACCCGGGCCACGTTGTATTAGGGCTGACCCGGGCCACGTTGTATTAGGGCTGACCCGGGCCACGTTGTATTAGGGCTGACCCGGGCCACGTTGTATTAGGGCTGACCCGGGCCACGTTGTATTAGGGCTGACCCGGGCCACGTTGTATTAGGGCCGACCCGGAAGGCTGACCCGGGGGCCACGTTGTATTTTGGGCGGAAAATCGTCCCTATTTTTCTAGCCATTTACAAAATATGTGAAAATGGATTCATTCTAAATTAAATTACGCGAAAGGGCCGCTAATGTGGAATTCCTGTTGCGGCGCCGCTATCTATTATTTATATCATGGAATCAAATAAAAAATAATTTCATTCGGAAACAATTACTCCGCTACATTATCATTCAAATTAAAATGGTAATATTACAAAGAACTACAAACAGATTTAATGGAGTGCCGCACATATGCTCGCTGTATATATATATATATATATATATATATATATATATATATATATATATATATATATATATATATATATATATATATATATATATATATATATATATTCACCCCTGAGTAACAATTTGTGTGTGCTGTTATTGTAACTGTGTATCAATGTATGTGCGTGTGTATGATGCCAGTTGAAGCGGATATTGCTAACCAAACAACTGTTACCAGACCTTGGGAAATATATTACTTGTATTATTACTATCGTCCTTTGTTCTACGCCCGGCCCCATCACCTACCTCTACACGCCTCTCGTCACTGACTTACTGATAATGATCTTCCCAGGAGAGCTTCTCTCCATTTTCTCCCTGTCACTGACCCCTGACTCGTTCGGTACCTATCTGGTGTATGGTTTTCTCCCTCTCTGCGCGCGCTGCCAGCCCTCTGCGCTTTCACGGTCCTCCCCCCACGACCCTCCCACGTACTACCTCTTATGTAGCCAGCGTCCCTGTACTGTACGTGTTGGTGTGTTACCTATATGACTGTCCTATACGTCGACACTTCGTTTTACATTATTATTATTTGACTACTATTATAGTTAATATTAATAGTATTATTAATATTAACTATTAATGTGGTAGGGCTGCAAAACACACACACACACAGGTGTCGTCAGGAGGTGTGCATCATCTTCCTCCCACTCCCTCCTATCATCCTCCTTCACTCCCTCTTGTCTTCTTCCCATGCCCTCACTCCCTCCTATCTTCCTCCCTCAATCCCTCCTTATGTTCTCTGTGATAATATAAATGAACCTCTGAATTTTTGTTGGGTGGGAGGGATTTCATAGATGGATCTGTGAATTATAGAGTTGGGTCATGGATGTCTGGATTATAGGGTTAGTGTACATTTTAGGAGTGTTAGAGTAAGGTAGTGTACATTTTATTGGTGTTAGAGTATGGTAGTGTATATTTTAGGAGTGTTAGAGTCAGGTAGTGTACATTTTAGGGGGGTGTAAGAGCACATTAATTTACACATGTTTAGAGTTAGGGCAAAAACATATACTCCGGGTTAGGTTAGGTTAGGTTAGGTTAGATTAGATTAGATTAGATTTGGTTAGGTTTAGAGTAAAGACAAAAACATACACCCCAGGTTTTCAGGGAACATAAGTGTTGTACATAAGTAATCTGAGAGCACAGTAATGTACAGAAGTAATTTTACAGTAGTGTACATAATGAATGCTTTTATTTTTTCACTGAGGTACCGTGTAGAATGAGGAATGTTGGAGCATGAATGTAGGAGAATGAGTACTGTTGGAGGAGGAATGTAGGAGAATGAGTATTGTTGGAGGAGGAATGTAGGAGAATGAGTGTAGGAGTATGAGTATAATGAGTACTGTTGGAGGGTGAATGTAGGAGATTGAGTACTGTTGGAGGATGAATGTGGGAGAATGAGGAATGTTGGAGGATGATTGTAGGTGATTGTAGGAGAATGAGTATTGTTGGAGGATGAATGTAGAAGAATGAATATTGTTGGACGGTGATTGTAGGAAAGTGAACAATGTTGGAGGATGAATGTAGGAGAATGAATATTGTTGGAGGGTGATTGTAGGAGAGTGAGCAATGTTGGAGGATAATGTAGGAGAATGGGTATTGTTGGAGGATGTACAGTATATAGGAGAATGGTATTAAAGTTTACAAGTGTATATTTGAAATATTTTGGAGTACGAAGGTGGTGTAAGGTGTACCTGAGGGTGGTTTTGGGTGTAAGGTGTACAGAGGTAGTGTTAGAGGGCGCCAGAGTGCACGTGAGTGAGGGTGACTGGTGGGCGGGCCAGCTCGGAGGGGCGGCCATAAAGGACGTGTGCAGAAGTGTCCATAAAAGTGACCATTTGTGGGCGGCCTGGCCACGTCGCGCGCGCGCCTCTGTAATTGGCTGGGGACACCGCCACCTTTATTGTGGCTCTTTCTGGCTCTGTAATTCCCATTGGCGTCGTCGGCTCTTCTTTATGTGACTCTCTCTGGCTCTGTAATTGGCTGGATCGTGGCTCTTCTTGATGTTGGGTCTTACCGTGGCTCTCGCGTGTGGTGGCTGGCGGCAGTCATCTCTGTGTTATGACTCCTTCAAAGGTTTTCATTCCCTTGATCATCTTCCAATTATTCACTTTATTTGTCATTTTCTCTGTTTCTTACTTAATTTGTCTCTCCACGGTTTTATCATCTCTCACTGTTCTTCTTTTCTTCCGGTTCTCGCTGTTGGTATATTTTATATGAGTGTTGTGGGGGGTGTTCATTCATCCCGTACCTTCCTCCTGGTGGCTGGGAACCTCTCCACCATTCACCAGGCATCGTGTTTTAGTGTTCTCTGTGTGACCATTCATTCTCTTTCTCTCTCTCTCTCTCTATCTCTATCTCTCTTCACTCTGCCTAATGATCTCTCGTATACCCTTTTGTGTATATATGCAAGGTCTCTGACTGTCTCTTTCACCGCTCTCTGGTATCTTATACGAAGGTGTGTGTGTGTGTGTGTGTGTGTGTGTGTGTGTGTGTGTGTGTGTGTGTGTGTCTGTCTGTCTGTCTGTCTGTCTGTCTTGAGGTTCTCGGATTTTTGCCTCTCCCGTGATTATTGTCGCTTGCTTCTATCATACTGTTTATTTTGCCTATTCCTATCCACACAAAAGTGAGTGCTGCTATAGACAGAAGGCGGGCAATGATGACTGCTTGTGCTGGCGTTGATTGTATGGCGCTAAATGAGAAATACTTTTTTTTAATGCGTGACTATCGTGATATTTGTGATGGTTTAACCTGGTGTTTACCTGTCTTAGAGTTGATCTTCAGGTGTACAGGTATATCACGCTCAGTCCTCTAAAGCCTTGATATATATAGAGACTTACCTCATACCTATTATCTCCAGAGTAATTAAGCCTCACCTGTTCTTCTCTTCATCTCTTTTATTATCATCTTCATCTTCTCTCTGTTATCCCTCATCTCACATTTCTTCTCTCACCCCTCCCCTCCCCTTTTCCATGGTATTTTTGTCCGTCTTCTCCCCTTAGTTACCCCCCCTCCCCCTCCCTCTGGTACCTCCCCCCCCCCTTGTACCCCTCACATGAGATGGTGCAGGAGGTAAAAGTTAACTCAAGATATTATAGACAACTTTCTTGACTTGACTTATTTTGTGCTTTCCTTCCTCTCTCCCTTCCTTTCTATCTTCTCCCTCTCTCCACTCTCTCCCTTCCTTGCCATCTTCTCCTTCTCTCCACTCTCTCCCTTCCTTTCCATCTTCTCCCTCTCTCCACTCTCTCCCTTCCTTGCCATCTTCTCCCTCTCTCCACTCTCTCCCTTCCTTGCCATCTTCTCCCTCTCTCCATTCTCTCCCTTCCTTGCCATCTCCTCCTTCTCTCCACCCACCTCCCTTCCTTTCCATCTTCTCCCTCTCTCCACTCTCTCCCTTCCTTGCCATCTTCTCCTTCTCTCCACCCACCTCCCTCCCCTCCACTCACCCTCCTGCCCTGACCCTGCTCTCCCACCCTCCCTCGGACTGCCGCATCCACCTATTAGATCCCGTCTGCCTCTGAATCGCATTTGCCTCTGCCCACCTGAGCTTTTTCTGATCCCAGGTGTAGCATGTTGCTGTTCGCTTTCATGTTTCCTACACCTGGGGGGAGGGGTATGTCTGGCCTGGGGTAGTGGTGGTAGGGGTGGGGGGGAGTGGTGGTCTGGCCTTGGGGTAGTGGTGGTGGTGTTAGGGTGTTAATGGTGGTAGCGGGTGTAGTCTGGGATAGTAGTAGTAGTAGTAGTGGTGGTGGTAGGGGGTGTCTAACCTGGGGTAGTGGTGGTGGTAGTAGTAGGAAAGTATTGTATGCTAAAAAATTGTATTGTATTAATTTTTTAGTGAGAATTTATTGTATTAGTTTTAGAGAGCGTTAATATATTACTTCTATGGGAGTTTATTTCATGTGAGTTTTGTGGGGTTTTTGTGTATTGTAGTGTTCTTGTATGCATGCTTTGTATTGGTTCTATAGGTGTATTATTAGTTATACAGTTGTATTATTGGTTCTGTGGATGTATTGTATTTATAATTAATGTGGGCGTATTGTTAGGTTCTGTGAGTGTATTTGTTAAATCCTATGAAAATATCACTTTGTGTGGGAGTACGAACATAACAACGGAAATAGGCCTATGGAGGAGGAATTAGGCCTATGGAAGAACAAAAAAATCAGGAATCTCAGAAAGTGATGCTCAGGAGGGTCGCTGCCGAAACTATGACAAAGACAAACACAAAAATAACAGGATAGGATTAGTTTGATGTGAGTGACGTGATGTAACATGGCTTTATAGTATTTCTTCCTCGTGTTTTGTCAGTACCTCCTGGCACTAAATTCAAAATGTTTTTCTTTCTTTTTTTTTTACGTATATATATATTTTTTTTAGTTCCCCCCCCCCCCCTTTTTTTTTTAGCCTGGCCACTGCTGTCAAAATATTTGTAGGAGTAAAATATTCTTCTCCTAAACCAGCCGACGAGACAGGGTTTTGCATCGTTCGGATTTGAAAATGCTCAAAAGGTGTTGACCAACCCTTTTGAGCATTGAAGAGACTGTGCGATTCTTGGTCGACTTTGAGGTTGAATGAGAACGGATGAATATGTGTATTTTATGTATAAGTGTGGAAGGGTACCGGTTGGTGGCTCCCTCATATGGTAGTGTGGGGTGATTTAGTGCGGTGCATATTGTTCTCTCTCTCTCTCTCTCTCTCTCTCTCTCTCTCTCTCTCTCTCTCTCTCTCTCTCTCTCAGGAATATTTCATGGGGGTGTGTTCTTTACAAGTGTTATTGCTTTTTTTGACATGTGAGTTTGAGCCCTCGTTGTTGATGCATGGGTAACCCTTTCGTAGCGGTGTTTGCTTGTTACTTCACCATTGTCGGTCACAGCCTCGCCCCGCACTCACTCGGGCGCACTCCCTAACAAAACCTCTTTGTCGATGTTTGTTGACACTGGAGTGCGTAAATACCCCGCGGTATGTATATACACGCTGCCGACGTACATTTACGCCGTCTCACGCATCCTACCTCACTATCACCTTCCTTCTTCATCCTACGGTACATACCCCGCTTGACGCACCCTGCACCACCACCTCCTGCTGCGATACATACGCCAACTTATCCAATACGTGGGCAGCTTGGTGTGGGCGAGAGAGAAAAAATGGGCCCTGATTTTATGTCTGTCCAAGTTTTAGGGCAAAAACTTCCTCCCTCCGTCAGATGTCTCTGAAACATTTCCAATTTTAGCGCCTCAAGTTTATCTTTGAAATCGGACTCATGTGTGTGCTTGTTTATGGTGGTGGTGCCTGGGGTAGTGGTGGTGGTGGTGCCTGGGGTAGTGGTGGTGGTGGTGCCTGGGGTAGTGGTGATGGTGGTGCCTGGGGTAGTGGTGGTAGTGGTGCCTGGGGTATTGGTGGTGGTGGTGCCTGGGGTAGTGGTGAGAGTGGTGCCTGGGGTAGTGGTGATGGTGGTGCCTGGGGTATTGGTGGTGCCTGGGGTATTGGTGGTGGTGGTGCCTGGGGTAGTGGTGGTAGTGGTGCCTGGGGTATTGGTGGTGGTGGTGCCTGGGGTAGTGGTGGTAGTGGTGCCTGGGGTAGTGGTGATGGTGGTGCCTGGGGTAGTGGTGATGGTGGTGCCTGGGGTAGTGGTGATGGTGGTGCCTGGGGTAGTGGTGATGGTGGTGCCTGGGGTAGTGGTGATGGTGGTGCCTGGGGTATTGGTGGTTGTGGTGCCTGGGGTAGTGGAGGTGGTGGTGCCTGGGGTAGTGGTGGTAGTGGTACCTGGGGTAGTGGTGATGGTGGTGCCTGGGGTAGTGGTGATGGTGGTGCCTGGGGTAGTGGTGATGGTGGTGCCTGGGGTATTGGTGGTTGTGGTGCCTGAGGTAGTGGTGGTAGTGGTGCCTGGGGTAGTGGTTATGGTGCTGCCCTTGTTTAACCCAGCAGCAGCAGGAGGAGGTCACCCGTTCATGATGTACGAGCAGCCATTCGACCATCCCTGTAATGCCTCTATTCCATCATGCAGTTTGTGTGACGTTGATCCGTGTCCGTGATCCGCGCCATTAATTACTTATTACACAATATTGGTGTTCTATATTTTACACGACCGCGTTTTAATAAATTCGCTATGTCAAAGGGGTGTCGGCCGGCCGTCGGTAATACATTATATGTGGTGTGTGTGTGTGTGTGTGTGTGTGTGTGTGTGTGTGTGTGTGTGGATAAGTGATGGTGTTTCTTTGTGTGGGCAGATGGATGGGTAGTGTGTGTTGTCAGTGGGATTGTGTGTATGCGTGTGATGGTGAAGACGATGATGGTGGTAGTGTGAGTCGGTTGCTGGTGCTGATAGTTTGTGTTGGTAAAAGTTTTGACTTGATATGGGTCAACTTTAACCTAACACTGACCAGTTATATCCGAAAAAAAACATTGACTACTTTAGACTCGACATACGGAAGTCCATTTTTTAACCTAACCCTGACCTGTTGTAGGCCGTGTAGTATAAACAGTAACGGAGAGCAGTTTTGACCGTGACGTGAAGCATTGAGCCTGTACTCTGTCCCCGCCTCTCATTCTATAGCATGGTGTACGAGAGAGAGAGAGAGAGAGAGAGAGAGAGAGAGAGAGAGAGAGACTGTAGTAGGCGAGGGTTGTGGTGTTGGACCCCTGTATGTAATGGTTGTTATTTTGGTTGTGGTGGTGTGGTATGGATATGGTGACTAATATGGTGTGGTAGGTATGGTGACAGTAATATGGTGTGGTAGGGATGGTGACGGTAGGAATATGGTAACGGTAGTGTGGTGTGGTTGGGATATAGTGACGGTTAGTGTGGTAGGAATATGGTGAAAATGATATGGTAGGGATATGGTGACAATAGTGTAGTAGGGATATGGTGACGATGTTTTGGTAGGAATATGGTAACGGTAATGTACTATGGTAGGAATATGGTGACAATAGTGTAGTAGGGATATGGTGACGGTAGTGTCAGGCCGTATAACCTACAATTGTCTGGTCAACTTCACTTATTGTCGAGGTGGGTCGGCTGGATACAATTACCTCAGTGTGGAGTTCTCTTCTTCTTCTTTTTTTTCCCCAGGACCTACTACAACTTTTAGGACTTTCCACCTGGGATTTTTTCATCATGTCGAGCTATTAGGGAATGAGCCAATTAGTAGATTGCTCCAGAGGTCGGTGCCCGGGTGTGTACATGGTGAGGGGGGGGGGGGGGGGGAGTGTGGATGTGGTGAAAGGGAGGTGGGTGGGAGGATGAGGATAAGGAGGTGTAGTGTATGGTGAATGTTATGGTGCAAGTGGTTGTGTGGTTGAGAGTTGTGGTAGAGGAGGTGTGGGGAGAGTTTTCGTGTGTGTGTGTGTGTGTGATAAGTGTTGTGGTGGTAGGGTAAGTGTTGATAAGGTGTATGTGGTAGGTAATAGTGTGGTTGTGGGTGTAATGTTGGGTGTGGGTGTAGTGCTGGGCGTGGTGGTAGTTATGGGTGTAGTGCTAGATGTTGTGGTGGGTGTTATGGGTGTAGTGCTGGGTGTTGTGGGTGTAGTGCTGGGTGTTGGAGGTGTAGTGCTGGGTGTTGGAGGTGTAGTGCTGGGTGTTGGAGGTGTAGTGCTGGGTGTTGGGGGTGTGGTGCTGGGTGTTGGAGGTGTAGTGCTGGGTGTTGGAGGTGTAGTGCTGGATGTTGGAGGTGTAGTGTTGGGTGTTGGAGGTGTAGTGCTGGATGTTGTGGGTGTAGTGCTGGGTGTTGATGATGTAATGCTGGGTGTTGTGGGTGTAGTGCTGGGTGTTGGAGGTGAAGTGCTGGGTGTTGGAGGTGCAGTGTTGGGTGTTGTGGATGTAGTGATGGGTGTTGGGGGTGTAGTGCTGGGTGTTGTGGGTGTAGTGCTGGGTGTTGGAGGTGCAGTGCTGGGTGTTGTGGATGTAGTGATGGGTGTTGGGGGTGTAGTGCTGGGTGTTGTGGATGTAGTAGGTAAATAAAAAGATAATTAACATGAGGCAGCAGAGATGGATGATGGCATTAACGTTGTTAAGTAGAGGGTGGAGAAAATTGTGGCCCTCTTGTGGTTAACAGAATA
This sequence comes from Homarus gammarus, assembly GCA_958450375.1. Taxonomy (NCBI): domain Eukaryota; kingdom Metazoa; phylum Arthropoda; class Malacostraca; order Decapoda; family Nephropidae; genus Homarus; species Homarus gammarus. The sequence goes on from CAUDMG010001490.1 coordinate 6,283,441, forward strand.
TAGCGATGGTGTAAATCATGCCAGGGAGTTTTAGCCTAAATGAACCTTAAGTCTGTGGTATTAACATGAGTAAATTCTCCTCATCTTACATTACGGTACCTTATAATCACCCCCTCTATGATAGCAGTGTTGTTAAATCATCCCCATCTCAGGTATCATTAAAACCTTAAAATCATCCCTTCTATGGTATCAGGATAGTTAAGGCCTTTTAAGATGGGCGGGTTAGCAGGCCTGCAACACGCTGCTCCGGGACGTAACGATACACACTCACGAGAACCGGGATTTAGCAGGATTAGCGAGTGAAATATTGTTTTCCGGCCACTCGCGTTGCTCCCTCCTGCCGGTGCATTACTTGATTAAAAACCTGGGTTTTTTCTCATTAGTAAGCTGGAAAGGTCGATCTGCATCACGAGATGTTAACTCCTGATATTTACCTTGTGACGAAGGTGGCGCCCCACGATCAGCGGTGGTAGTTCATCCTCCAGCTACCCCCTCTCTTAGGTCATCCTCCAAATATGTCATCTTCCAGCGGTAACCCCCTAATATAGGTCATCCTCCACTGGTGTCCCCCCCTCTATTATGTACACCCCATTACACGTCACCTCTTCTCCCTCACTATTGACCTCCTCCCCCTCCTCTTTATTTGCACCTAACTCACCTCTTTTCCCCTCTTTTTCCTCCATGACTTCCCCCAAACTAACGCTTTCCACCTCACACCTCTTCCACCCCTCATCCCTCAACCTTACACCTCTCTCGTCTTTCTTCTGCTTTACTACACAATCCCCCTTTCCTTCATCCCCTTTCACCCCCAGCCCCTCCCTTCCTTCATCTCCTTCACGCGTCCCTCCCTCCTCACCCCTCACACCATCACCACCCACAGCCGCCACCGTCGAGCCAATGATTTCCCGTTTCAAAAATGCAGATTCCGTTCTAGGAAATAATCAAATGTCGTTTCGGACTCGAAATTGAACAGGAAATTCAGTGTGGGTAAATGTGAGGGCCATTGTGGGAAGGGAAGATTCCCCCCTCCTGTTTATTGGGAGGGATACCCCATATATTTTCCCCTTACCCCCTGCTACACAGCATTCCAACTAGCTCTCCCCTTCAATACACACGCACCCTTTGCCACACTCTTCCATCATTCCTCTTCAATGCACCCCCCCCCCTCCCTTTCCCCCTCCCTGCTGCTGTTGGCTATAATATATGGCACTAAGGAGAGCTTGATGCTTGTATTATCACCTCACACGAGCCAAAGACGTAAGGTTGTTGCGAGATGCCGCCCCCCTCCCCCCATAAGAAACCAAGGCCCCCCCCCCTACCCTCTCTCCCTGTGTGACATTTCAACACTTCCTCTTACTCTACCTTTTTCTGCAGCCCATCTTTTGCGCTGTTTCTCGTACTGTCTGGGGGTGGAGAGGAAAGAGGAGGAGGAAGAATGAAGGAAGAAGTGGGGGATAGGTAGGTAGGTAAAGGGGAAGGAGGAAGGGGAAAGGAAAAGAGAAAGAGGGGATAGGAGGAGGGTAAATTAAAAAAGAGATGAGAAAGAGGTAAGAAGAAGAAAGGAAAAGAGAAAGGTAGGAGGGGGAAGACGACTGGAAAACGACCTCTACTTCGAATGTTGTTTTGGGTCGTTCTCAAGGAAATTTTTTGCCAGCTGAGCATTTTCCTGTGTTTTTCCTTCCATTGTGTTCGTGATAGATGAAATAGTAGAGACACCAGAGACGAGGAGAGAGAGAGAGAGAGAGAGAGAGAGAGAGAGAGAGAGAGAGAGAGAGTGGGTGGGTATAAGGAAGAAGGAAAGAGAAGGAGGGGGAGAAAATGCGATGAGAAAGACGAAAAAGGAAATATGAAATGAATTAGGAAGAGAGAAAAAAGGGAGTGAATAACAAAACAAAAGGAATAAAAGAAAGAAAACAAGTGAGAGAAAGAAGGGAAGTGAGAGAGGGAGGGAGAGAGGATATGGTGTTAGGGTATGGTGTCAGACGCTTATGTGGGACACTGTGATGGTCTTCTGTGGTAGAGGAATAATCTGCTGGAACCTTTAGACCAAGATAGTGAAAGTGTGGTGATGGTTATAGTGGTGGGGAGTGAGTGTGGTGATGGTTATAGTGGTGGGGAGTGAGTGTGGTGATGGTTATAGTGGTGGGGAGTGAGTGTGGTGATGGTTATAGTGGTGGGGAGTGAGTGTGGTGATGGTTATAGTGGTGGGGAGTGAGTGTGGTGATGGCTATAGTGGTGGGGAGTGAGTGTGGTGATGGTTATAGTGGTGGGGAGTGAGTGTGGTGATGGTTATAGTGGTGGGGAGTGAGTGTGGTGATGGTTATAGTGGTGGGGAGTGAGTGTGGTGATGGTTATAGTGGTGGGGAGTGAGTGTGGTGATGGTTATAGTGGTGGGGAGTGAGTGTGGTGATGGTTATAGTGGTGGGGAGTGAGAAAGTGAGTGGTAGCAGGGCGGCATATGGCGGAGATGAGGGGGAACCACAAACCCCACCACCCTGTTATTTCTGCCTCCAGGCCTGTCTTCCCCCTCCCCTCCGCTTCCTCCCTTTCCCCCTCTCTCGTTCCCTCCCTCCTTCCCTTCCTTCCTTCCTCACCCAGGCCGGCCGGGGAATCCCCTCGCTAGGCCCATAATGACGCCAAGAGTCGAATTTTACTCCCCTTAACAATAACAACACTGAAGTCATTATTAGAGGACATCACAGAAGTACCACAAAGTCCTGCCATCATAGACCGGGTCAAGGTGATGATGAGCTGGGACTATGGGTGTTGTGTTGTAGGTGTTTTGAGGTGATTATGGGCGCTGCCTTTATGTTCATAAGTCCTTGTTGCTTGGGGACTCTCGCTGTCTTCCAAGGCGGTGGGAAACTGACAACAACCACCACTACTACTGCTCTTACTCTCCTTCAACTACTACTACCACACCTTCCCTCAACAACCACCACTACTACTACCACACCTTCCCTCAACAACCACCACTACTACTTCCACACCTTCCCTCAACAACCACCACTACTACTACCACACCTTCCCTCAACAACCACCACTACTACTACCACACCTTCCCTCAACAACCACCACTACTACTACCAATACCTTTCCTCAACAACCACCACTACTACTACCAATACCTTTCCTCAACAACTACCACTACTACTACAACACCTTTCCTCAACAACTATCACCACTACTACCAATACCTTCCCTCAACCACCACCAACACCAGCCACAGTAGAAACTATTCTTTGCGCCACCATCACATTACGCTGCCACCAACTACTAACCTAACCTAACCTAACCTGTGTTTTGGAGTCTTGGTTAGGTTTTGGTAGTGGCGGGGGAGGTGGCGGTGTGATTTTGGTGAAGTTGGTGGTGTAAATGTGATAGTGAAGGTGTGAGTGTGTGGTTATTGTGGATATGTGTGGTTGTGGTGGTGTGGTACAGTAGCCAGGTATGAGAGGTTGTTCACACCTGAGTGTCAACTAGAGTGTTCCAGCCACCCACCAGGTACCGGCTGTTTAAACTTACACACCTGGTGCATACATTAGCGCCTGACACTGCACTCTGTTAGGGGGGGGGGGACTGGTGTGTTGTCTAACAGTTCGATTACAGCCACGCAGACGCTCTCGATGGCTCACACAGGTACACACATGACCCTGAAGTGGCACTGACGACCTGAAGCGGCACTGAAATGGTCCTGAGGTAGACGCTAACCTTTCCTGAAGTGGTATTCACATGACCCTAAATTGGCACTCATGTGACCCTGCAGTGGCACTGACGGCCATGAAGCGGCACTGAGGTGACCCTGAAACGGCACTTACTTCACCTTAAAGAGGCACTTACATTACCCCCTGAAGTGGCACTATCACATAACATTAAAGTGGCACTTACATGACCAGTCCAGAAAGTGGCACTTAAGTGAGTCTGAGGTATCTCTTTCAAGCACTCACTCGCACACGTGTAAGTATTAAGACTTAAGAAAGCCGGTGAGGGTGGGAAGAGGGGTGTCATCCATACGAAACACCTACCTTCACCTCCTCCACACACCTACGCCTCCTCCACACACCTACGCTTCCTCCACACACCCACGCCTCCTCCATACACCCACACCTCCTCCATTTCAACAACTATGGTGGTGGGGGCGGTAGGGAGTGGTGGGTGGAGGTGTTAGGGGGGGTCTGTGTTACCAAAGGTTTGCTCTCTCCTTTAATCTTTGCTTTTACAAGACAAACTCGGCGTGTTTAGTTGGGCTCATCAGAAGCACTTTGAGGAAACACTCTTAACCTGCCACCTGCTTAAATACACGACCCCACCACCACCACCTGTCGCCTCGGGTTAACAGATCCTATTATTCTTTATCTCAATTCTTGGTTGAAAAATACGCTTCTCTGTTCTGTGATTTTTATTATTATCAGGTAGACATGGAGGAGGCAACGTGGAGATATTCTTGTGCTGTTATCCCGGCTCAGCTCGTCAGGCATGTCGGCGGGACGTTTTAAGTAATTACAGGCTGGAAAATCCGAGTCTTTTGTAATTTCTGCTTGTAATTACTGGTTGAGTGTACGAGGACTGGAATTTATACTTGTCATTTTAGGTTGGAAAATACGAATCTTCTGTGTTTTGTGTTTATAATTACAGGTTAACACTGTACGAGTTTTGTAATATGTGCTCTTGATTACAGGTTGAAAAATGCTTTGTAATTTGTGCTTGTAATTACACTTTTACAATGGGGTTATTGTATAATGTGTGCTTGTAATAATTTGGTAGGAAAATATGAGCCTTGTAATTTATGAACGTAATTACAGGTAAGATAATACAAGTCCATTTTGTAATTCTTAACCTGTTATCCCGTGCTCGTCCTTCCTCCAGGCAGTCCTTCAGTAATTACAGGCCGTGTTGCGTGAGTCCTGCACTTGTTCCTCAGCAGCTGGTGAAGGACGTGTTGTCTTTACAGGTTCAGTGACATTTATTGTCAGAACCTTGGTCGAGGAGGAAGTGAAGAGATCAGGTCAGGTCAGACCAGGTCGGGTCGGGTCAGGGTTACGTTCAATGTGAAGTTTAATGAAATTTTCACAAGTCTAACCTAACCTAACCTTACCTAACCCAGAAACACACAAACACACACACACACACACAAAAGTATACATGCTTCCTCGTATTTTCATATTTTCACTTATTGTTTTTGCTCCCCCCCCCCTCCCCTCCCCCCTCCCCACCCCTCCCCCACCACCACCAGGACGGGGGGTATAAAAGGGAGAGTGAACAAGCCTATCAATTTATTAAGCTTGTTTTACGTGATGTCTCTCGTTAGTGGTGAGTCATAGAGGAAGTGACGTCATGTAAAGCACCACATATATTATGTATTGGAAGTATTGAAAAATATACTGTTAACTTTATGTTGCTGCCACTTATATGTTTGTTGCATTATATTATATAGTGTTGAGGCTTATTGAGTGTTTATGGTCTATTGTATTACTGTTTGGTGTGTGTGTGTGTGTGTGTGTGTGTGTGTGATAGTCCTGATGGTCAGTATGGCTGGTACTGAACTGGACCGTCTTCACAGCTGGGTGGACTGAGGGCGCCTTGTGAGTGAACCAGTTTCTCTTAGAGGGCGAGGCGATGTTAATGTTTGTTATAATATATCAGTGGTTATATTAAGGTATTTTATGATATATTAATGGGTTTTTTTATAGAATATTATAGTAACGTTTTTAGAGCTTGTTATATAAGATTTTATTTTTATCATATATTAATACATTTGTTAGCTTATTATACCATATATAGTTATTTCTTTTGATATATTAATAGACCATATTTTAGGTTACTATATACTGCATTATATAGCTTGTTGTTATTAGTATACAGTACATATATTACGATACAATACCCTATATTGTGACTCCCACCCTTATTTTATGCTATATTATGACGTTAGTTTGCATTATATTGTATAATTTTACACTTATGTTGTATATCATTGTAATGTGTTGTATTATTGGACGGTCTGTTGTATTATTAATCGCTTATATAAAGGATGGAGGTGTGAGGTGAAGAAGGGGAGTGTGTGGATGGAAGAGAGGGGCGGGGAGGATAGACGGGGGAGGTTAAGGAAGGAGGGGGGGAGTGGACGAGGTGAGTTAAGGGGAGAGGGTAAACGGTAATGGAGGGGGTTAAAAACGGAGAGGAAGATGAAGGGGAGAATGGAGAAGAAGATAAGTCACCAAGAGAAGAGAATGGAGAAGTGTAGGAGGTAGATGATGTAGGTGGAAGAGGTTAAAGAGGGTGGAAATCCAGACACAGGAAGGAGAGGGAGGGAGGGAGGGAGGGACAGAAGCGAGAAGGGAGAGTATTTTGGGTGACGATGAGGAGGAGGAGGAGGAAGAGGGGGTTGTAAGAAAGGAGTGAGGGAAGGGGGGGGGGTGTGAGAAAGGAGGGAGGGAAGAATGGAAGGGGGGAGGGGGAGGGGGTTCCTACAGCCGTTGTAGTTGACGTCACTTACGACCAATAAACCGAGGTATAAAGTCCTCGTATCTCCTTTATTGCCGCCTGCCAGGTGAATTTTAAGCAGGGCCAACAGCCAGCTTGCCTTGAGAGGGGGAGGGGAGGAAGGCGTGAGTTGGGGGGGGGGGTGGATAGCGAGTACTGGGGGATGAGTAATGAGTGTGTGTGGGGGGGGGGGGTGTGGATAGTAAATACTGGGGAGATGGTTAGTGATTGTGGGGAGATAGGTGTATGGGTAATGAGTGTGTGTGGGGGGGGGGGGGATGGGTAGTTGGGTAGAGGATTCTGGGAGGGGTGGTGGTTATTATAGTGTATGGATAGGAGGATAGCAGGTGATGAGGGTAATGGGTGTAGAGGAGAGTGGATAGGTGGGTAGTAAGGATGTAGGAAGGGGTGAAGAGGGATGAAGATGATCTTGGCGATAACAAGAGTGGAGAAAGAGAAGGAGTATAACCCACGTTGATAAGGAATTTTATGGTTATATAAGATGTTAATTCGAACGTCCTTTTCACTCTTTACATTCTGTCCCACTCTTCAGCTATCCATTCATCCCATCCCATCACATCACCTCCTCCCCTGGCCTCCGACCCGTACGTATAGGCTGTGTGGGCTGGTAGGGTCAGACACACCTCTCGTTAAGTTGTTCCACTAATCAGAGGATAAAGTAGTGGTCCCGCTATAGTGGTGGTTGATGAGTGGAGAGCAGCCTCCCCCCCTCCACCACCATCACCCCTCCGCACCCCCTCCATCACCCCTCCGCACCCCCTCCACCACCCCCCCCCGCACCCCCTCCACCACCATCACCCCCTGCATCCCCTCCACCACCATCACCCCTGACCCCCATCCCACCACCTCTTATGAACGCGAGACTTGGGAGTTGCGTGGATGAGATAAATCTTTAATATCTGGTGGGTTTTTTCTGGTTAATAATGTCCCTTTCTTTTCTCGTGATGTAAATAGAAATCTTAAACTATTGACGAAAGAAAAATCCCCTCTTAGATCATGTGTAGTTCGGCCTCTTAATTTAAAAGATATAGAGTATTGTACTTTCGTGTGAGTATATCCGTCTGTCCTTCCTTCCGTCCGTCTTGGTGTCTGTAAACATTTTCCAGTACGGACCATATATTTATATCTTTTTGTCTATATATTCTTGAAACTTCACATGAATGACGTAATATGACCCCACAAAGTACACAACACCACAAATACGTCAACGTCAAAGATCAGAGTCACTGCTTGAAGTAACGAGGTCAGATTAACCACCAGTGTATATACGTATAATGTCAGTCTTGTTATCATTACACCTTGTACTATTTATCTCCGTGAGGGTAGTGTAAATATTTATATGTCCCACAATCAAGGAGGAGGGGGGATCGAACCCTGGTCTGTGAGAAACAAGTGTACATGTGAACTTTGACCCCAGTGGTGTGCTGTATCCTGTCTGTTCTTATAATATGTAGGAGGACTTCAATTACAGTAATGATTCCCTCCGAGTCTTTTTTTCTCGTTCCTATATTATGAAGGTGTTGTGGGTGCTGGAGGGAGGGTGTTATCCTGCCCTCAGCTGATGTAGTCAACACAAACTAGGGAATGACTTCAAAAAAATGTAGTTTTTTTTTTTAGTGATAATTTGTTATTTGTTGTGTGTGTGTGTGTGTGTGTGTGTGTGTGTGTGTGTGTGTGTGCGCGTGATATGTTGGGCGTGGTGGCGTGGGTGTGATAGCCAGGGCGTGTGCGAAAGCTATTAAAGTTTTTATTGGCGTTTTAAAGATTCCTGTGTCACAAGTTTAGACAAAAAACGTGTAAGTGTCCCTCACAGACGAGCTTGAATATGCGCTAGTTTTAAGCTTAGTTTTAGCCATAGCCATTGGATAAGCTGGATTTAGATATTATTAACTGTTGGATCAACTAAATTTAGACATAGTTAGCTGCAGGATTTAGCTGGATTAGTCTGTCATGGTTTGTTGTAGAGTTTATTGGCACTGACACTGAGTATTAGTTATTGCTTTCATGTATTGTACGTACAGCCAGAAAGAAAAATGTATATATAACAAATTCCTCCCCCACCCCACCAGTGAAGAGTTGTTGCAGGGCTGCCAACAGTACAGTCGCCCCCCCTCCCCCCCCCAAAAAAAAAAGTATCGTAAATATCCCAAGTGGAGAGTCACCACAGGGCTGCCAACACAATTCCATACCTGGTAACATCATTTGCTGTTGTAATTTGTTTCAATATTTTCTGTGTTATTGTTTCAAACCAAAAATTTTTAAATCCTTTTTTTTGGGGGGGGGGGCAGTCTGTGCGTACAATTGGAAATTTTTCATTAGCAAACTTTTATGCTAATTTGACTTCATGGAAAAAATGGATTTAAACCGTAGTTTGCTTGTTGACGGTGTAAACGCTGGCGATCGTTCCTGCAGAGTGTTTACCAATTCGTTTGATGATTATGTTTACAAATTCCCTTTATGTGCGTGTTTACAAAGTCCCTCAATGTTTGTGTTTAGAGTCCCTTTATGTGCGTGTTTACAAGTCAAGGGACTCCATAAACACAAACTTCACGGGACTTGTAAACACATACATCTTGGGATTCTATAAACATAAACACGAAGGAACTCTGTAAACACAAACATCAAGGGCCCTCGTAAACATAAAGATGAGGGGATTCTGTAAACACAAACATCAAGGGCCCTCGTAAACACAAACATAAGGTCCATCGTAAACATTAACATCATGGCCTTCGTAAACATAAACATCAAGGGTCCTCATAAACACAAACATCAAGGGCCCATGTAAACATAAACATTAAGGGACTATGAACACACTTATCAAAGGCCCCCGTAAACACCCTTAAGATGTTTTATTGTTCTCCGTTTTTTTTGACAGGTCTAATGTTGTTTAATGTTTTGTGTTCGGTACATCATTGTTTATCGTGTCGTCGCTAAGTGGGTGGAGAGCCTCGGGTCGACCCCCCAGCGTGTGTGTTGTGTAGGTCTTGTCAGCTCCTCACAACATCCCGTCACGAAATTTGGTGGCACTTGTGGAGGGGGAGTGGGAGTGTATGTTTACTTGACGCCTCCTTCCCCCCTCAGCAGTCTTGGAGGGCCTGGGGTGTTCACATGCCTCTCCCCCTTTCTACTCCCTTCGCCCCTCAAATAATCTTCCTTCCTAACGTACCAGACCAGCTAGAAACATTTGTTGATGTCTATTATAGAAAATAAAGACTTGTAAACGGTGGAGCTTAAAGACCCTGGTAGTTGTTGTGTAGTGTAGAGACTAAATAAGACTGCTGGAAGACAGTGGCAGATGTTGTCTCGTGTTGGAAATAAGACTGGGTGGACAGTGTTGAAGACTCTTATCTTATCAGTTACAGTGTAGTGTAGTAGTAAACAGGACTTCAAGATCCAGGCACTTATTGTCTGGTTTAGTGACTTTGAGATTTATTTAACGATGTTGAATGATGTGGCAGCCTAGAGAGGACACACATCGCTCCTGCCCTAAAGGTTACTGTTTCGTGGTCGAGACTACCTCAGTCCACCTTGCTGTGAATGGGTACCTGGTGTAGTGAAGATGTTAGCGTGCAGTGCTGGCCACACTGTTTTATTGTAATTCTTATACTAAAGGCTTACTGTGTAGTATGCTGTGTCTGCACTGCTGTTAAAGGTGAACTGTGCTAAAATACTCTGACAGTTACTGTTTAATGAACTAAGATGTTGTGAATGATTCTCAGAAGATCCTGGTTGTTAAAGCCCCTGATTATACTAAGAACAATAATACGGTCTGGTAGTTCTGAGACACACGGTTACCTTGTTTCCAAAACCAACAGTTATAGTTACCACAACCCTATGTGTCTACACCCAAACTTACCCCCAAAAGACACAGAGATGGACTAAGGTGATATTGCTAGTGCCAGCTTTAAGTAGGGTAGAATTCATGAGATTCTCTTTAGGTGTTCCCAAACACTTAGTCATGACTGATGAATAAAATCCGGGCAAAAAGACCAACAGAAACACCAAGGTATATTAACTTTATTTACATATATTTTCAAATAAATGGAACAAGACATAATATAAATGCATTTCCTACCTAACTGGGAGTTCAGCATAAGCACCACTGACTCCCACCTAACATTCCCTAGGAAAGGAAACACAAACCTTAGACTCACGGTGGCTGAGAGGAGAGAGAAGGGAAGATATCTACCAGTAACCAAAACGAGGACAAGACAAGGGAGGAGGAGAGGCAGGGGCAACTGTCCTCATGTAAACCTGGTGTTAGAGGAAGTCTAGGTGTGTTGGGGTACTGGCCCAGGCAACTCGGTAAGCTTCGCCCATCTGTGCTTGGGCAGATGAACATCAATTAATTCATAAGCTTTCATATACTACAACACAATGTTTGAGGCAAGGTTATAATGGGAGAAGGATAGGAATATTTATGGGAATCCCATAGGTAATTAATATGAGCTAAAATAAATATTATACAATGAAAACTTGCACATGGGCCTAACACAAAATTCGTACCTGGTAACCCACGGCCACACCCATACCCTAGATAGGTCACGACCACACCCACAGTGAATAGGTAGAAGCATAGCCCATAGGTATTATATAAACACAAATACACATATGCAGGAAATATAAAGCACGTTCCCGTGACACAGCCGTGTAGTTCAGTTAGGGATGTACGAGGGCAATTATAGTGCGATAAAATAAAACTAATACAAACAGTTCTATATTGGTCTCTGCATGATTGAACAAGACCTGCCTTATGAGGCCACTAACCTGAACAAACTGTGGTTTTATGTGAGAGTAGCAGTGGCAGTACCGCCAGCTGCACCAACCATTCGTACAGCAGGTCTAGGAGCAGCTGAAGCAGAGACGGCAACGTAATGAGTAGTAGAAACAGCAGGCAGAGGAGGAGAATTCTCACTGGATTTAACAGAAGCAGTAGAGTAGTGGCAGAAGGCGCAGCAGCAGTAGTAGTAGTAGAGTGGTAACAGTAGTAGTTGGCGTAGTAGTAGTTGTATTAGAAGAGTAGACACAGCTGTAGTATGGACAGAGTAATGGCAGAAGGTTGATAGCAGTATCTGTAACATCGAGTAATATCAGGATCCTCAGCATCAACGAACAGTAACAGCAAAAGTTAGTGAGGCCAAAAGCAGCAGCAGCAGCAGCAGCAGGATCAGCAATAACAGCAAAAGTTAGTGTGGCCATGAGGATCAGCGGCAGTAGGCAGAGCAGGGGGTAATAGCAGGAGTGTGATGGCAACATTAGGGAGAGCTCACCACTACACCCACCAGAGTAAACCTCGCCAAATGAACGCTCCTGTTTTTCCCGTCTCGATGGACTGCCCGGGAATGGCCAACGGGGTAAATTTGCCTGCAATCATATCTTTTACGTCCGTAGCCGCCCCACCCGCCGCACGTCACCCTGGAGCTGGCGAGGGGCGGCCTGAAGGGTGAGCTGGGGGGAGGTGGGGGGGGGGGAGTGAACGTTAAGGGTGTGGGGTGAAGTAAGGGATGGGGTGATAGCTTGGGTGATGGGTAATGTGAGGGGGCGGAGTGAGGGATGAGGTGATGGGTAGTATGAGCGGTGGAATCATGATTGAAGATGGAATAGGTTGTGATGCGGAAGGATAAGTAATGGGAAGATTGATCACTTAAGGATATGGAAGGGTAGGGCGTGAGATAGGGTGACATGTGGTGTGTGGAATAAGGGTAATGAAAGACACAAATAGGATAGAAGATTGAACATGGATGGGAAAAGTATATGTAGGAAAAGAACATGGAATGGTCTCATGAAGTTGATTCGTCAGCAGAACTCATGTCTGTATTCCACTCGTCTCTTGTTTTCCCCTGTGACAGAATTACTAACGTACACTCAACCAAAAAGAGAAAGAACCAAAAAACAAAAATCGAAGTAAAATGGAACAACAGAACTACCAGCTGTTTCAGACTCTTAGTTTGTTTACCAAAATACGACTCTTCATTCTGGGGGAATTTGCGTTTTTTTTTTTTTTGGAGAGAGAGAGAGAGAGAGAGAGAGAGAGAGAGAGAGAGAGAGAGGTGGGTGGGGGAGTTCTTGCCAGCAGCTTATTCCCCGGGCCTTAACTCTGTCACTGACTCTCTCCATTTCGTCCTTCCCTCACAGGTATCTGACATGTGAGTTCTCTTTCGATTTTTATGTTGTCGTGAAGTCTACTAATCCAAACCATATCCGAGCTCTCATTCCACACAACTTCTTCTCTTTAATCTTTACCATTCATTTTATCTCTCGTGTTTGTGATATTGTATAAGTTATTAATATCCATAACTCTTTAATGCTACTTTTTGGGGGCTCTTATGTTGCCTGAGAGCTGTTGGACGCCCACAGGAAGGAGTAGGAACAAGTATAGTTCCTTCATGCCGGCGTCTTGCTCATTAAACGCTCAACTTTGTTCCCATTCAACCTATAAGCTGGGGGAGCACTTCTGTCTTTTGTCCAGTGCATTACCTTACGGCCTGTCTGTGTCGCTATTATCACCCTTATTAACCGTTCTCCCTCCACACACACACACACACACACACATTCTCAACTTGTAGTTCTTCTCCATTCAAACTTAACTTTACACTGGAAACTCGGCCGCTTCCCCCACCAGCTCACCAACTTTTCCTCATGCTTACATTCACTATCCGTATACCTCTGTATATTTCACCCCACTCGTGTTGATTTAACCATTCGTATTATTTGGCAAGTTTGCTTTAGTTTGTCTTCCCCTCCCCTCACCCCCCTTCCCCTCCCCTCACAGAACGTCACAGAACAGTAGCATCAACAATAGCAGGCATTTTGTTTTTGTTTTTAAATTTTGTTCGTCACCCATTATGATTCCACCTCCCACCACCCCGACATATTCATCTACTCTCCTATTCTCATTTATGTCATTGTGTCGGTCGTGTCATAATATATTTACCGCTCATTGTGGCCTAAACATTACGCTCTGTCAGGATTCCCATGTTTATTTTCGGACAGCTTGACTCATTCTCACTCGTTCATTCATAGATTCCAGAATTCCTGTTGGTAGAATCGAATAATAATGCTTTCTGAAATATCTTAAATGGATGTTAAATATCTTGTTTATGTAATTACGTTCTCTACAACCTGTGCCCCCTCCTCCCCTCCCCATAAAAAAATGATTTATCACGTTATCTTTATTTTGCGTCGGTTACTAATTTTCTCAATTTGTATTTTTATTTCGTAATTCTGACACAAATTCGAAAAAAAAAACACTATCAACATTTTAATTTTCTGCATATGTTGTATATTTTTGTCGGTCCTATTTGTGAGTGATCTATAATGTTTTCTTTTGTTTTCATGTATATTTCTTTGGATTAATTATACTTTCTTTGTTTACAGGTATGTAGGAGGAGTCTGATGCCCAGCTGGGATGTCGTCGGGATGTGAGTAGTTATCGTTTTAATCTTAGACAACGGGGGATAAACTTTAGTGGTATTGGAACATTGATAACGACTTGGTAATGGTAACTTTATCATCCAAAACGCTCCGATAGCTTTGGCTAACGTTATCTGCTCAATATGACATAGGATAACGTTACGATATCTGAACGTTATCCAGTTGCAGGATACTTAACTCTAACCACCACGACGATAACATTGTGGTATCATAACGTTGACCATATTGTATAAACATTACCCATGTATGTTTAATTAAGTGGAAGTAAACTTTAGGTGAATGAGTATACTCCGGGTGAGTGAGTATACCCCGTTTTCTGTGTACTCTGGTTTCATAATACTCATAGGCTTTACATGACCTCCATCCCCCCTCCTCTCACACTGGTCATAGTTGGGTTTATTAATATTTTTACTTGAGGCATGTGGGGTAATCGTGAAGTGGATGTGGATGAGACAGGTGTTGTAACTATCTAGTACTGGAGGTGGATGAAACGGGTGTTGTAACTATCTAGGACTGGAGGTGGATGAGACAGGTGTTGTAACTATCTAGTACTGGAGGTGGATGAAACAGGTGCTGTAACTATCTAGTACTGGAGGTGGATGAAACAGGTGATGTAACTATTTAGTACTGGAGGTGGATGAAACAGGTGCTGTAGCTATCTAGTACTGGAGGTGGATGAAACAGGTGATGTAACTATTTAGTACTGGAGGTGGATGAAACAGGTGCTGTAACTATCTAGTACTGGAGGTGGATGAAACAGGTGATGTAACTATTTAGTACTGGAGGTGGATGAAACAAGAGCTGTGAGTTAACTGCTAATGGGTGTAGATAACTGGGTCAGAGTTATAGTGCTTCTTTATGACTGTCATCTTGCACTCTCCCGGTAGTTGTTCTCTCAGGTACTAAACCAGTTATCACCTGGTCATAATTACCCTGAGAATGATCCATTAAGTAACACCCCCCTTTTACACCCTCCCTCTGTACCTTGCCTCCTCCTCTCTCCCTTGTTGCCTAATAATCTTCGAGTTGGTAGTCTGACTGCATGTTTGCCTTTTACTCAGACGAAGATCACCACAATTTACTGTCTAGGAAGTTTCTCGTGGATAGTGTTAAAAGTTATAAGATGACAGAAATAGTGAGCCAAGTGGAGGTGCTCCTGGCCCCATGAGAGAGGAAGGAGTCGAGGTTGGTGGAGAGTGAGAGATCCACTCAACCATTGAAGTAAAGATATTTCTCTCACCGACGTCAGAAAACTCCCGCCTGCCTAGCGAGGAATCCTGACACGGTATCTGATAAATGGCTGATGAAACTTGGGGGAAACGCCGGAGTGTAGCTGGGGGACCTACCTTACTTTTTTTCTCTCCTTCTTTTCTTTCTATCTTTTTCTTCCTTCTGCCATCAACCAGACCATCCATCGTGCTCTGCAGATATTCCCACCACAACCCTCCAGTTTGCTCTTGTCAGTCTTAAAAATCCTTCTCTCGCTAGAGCCTCCCAAAAAGCTGACCGCACTATCCCGGAATCCATTTACGTTTAGGTGGAAACTCGCCCCCGCAGTAGCCCAAACTGTAAGGGCATTACCTCAAACATTCCCGTCTCACAGCCCTCATCTTTCCTCCTCTTTCGTCATATACTGGTAGGTTGAGGAAGGGAAGGAAGGAAGGAGAACGGGGGGTGGGAAAGGGGGAAGGGGGTAGGAAGTCATGCAAAAAAAAATGGTTAGGTGAAGCGCAGTCTAGCATGCGATGCAGAGGTCTCGTTTTTATTGATTGATTGTTGAGGCCAAGCGGAGCGGGTTACTGTGATCAGGATGGGTTGTTGGCATTCAGACAATGTGCAGATTGTGTTTTACGTCTCCGTCGGTACTGGCTTATACCCGAGTGCTGGAGCTGGGCGGTGGCGGGATCTTGAGTTTGCTGGGTGATGGCGGGGTCTTGAGGTAGCTGGTGGCGGAGTCTTGAGGGTGGTTGAGAGGCAGCGGGAAGGGATTACTGCATTCCTCCAACGCCCTACAAGACTCAGTTAGGGATCTCAGCTAGAACACCCTCGAGTATCACAGACAAAACATCCCTCCCCATCTCTACTCCCTAAGGTCAATCCCTAAAACTAGAGAATATGATTGTGGACAAAATCCCAATACAGAACTTTTTGTTTTGTTTTAACTGCCGGTGTCTCGTTAGATTAAGTAAGATGAAGTGAGGCATTATTATGTATGCAATCGGAAGCTCGCCTCCTGCCTCTCTTGACGAGCATTCCAATGGATTATCTTCTTCCAACTTAATTCATTCTGAAAATATCATAAATTCAATATCCTTATGTATGAGCTTCCAGAAGTTAGTATTATTTTTTTCTCGTATGTTAATGATCTTGTTGCCATAATACGTGTGTGTGTAAAATATGGACTCTGACCCCCTTATTTCCGGGGGTGTCCAGGTCGCGGAAGACCGGGAGACCCTATCGCTGGCCCACGAGACTTAGTGAGGAAGTCGGCGACCCTGGGCACACCACCACCACTACCTGCAACCCACCACCACCTAGAACCCACTACCACCACTACCACCACCTGAAACTGACCACCACTACACACTACCTGCAATAGCCTACAACAACACTACCACCACCTGCTGTTTACCACTACTTACTATCCACTACCACGACTACCACCTACCTACCCCTACCACAAACATCACCTGCTATCAACCACTACCAACACCACCGAGGGCTACTCACTATCACTACCACTATCTGTCATCTCCCAACACAACAACCTCTACTCACCACCAATTATATATTTCACCTCCAAAAGCTGTAGAAGTTGTTGTAGTGAAGGTAATGGTGGGTGTTATCGGTAAGAAGACGTGGCGCTCTCCGTTCATGAATTAAGCCGAGGACATAATGATATATTTAGTTTACTTCAGTAGAGACAGATGGCGCTGAACGTCCTCTACACGAGATGAGGTTGACGTAACAACAACAACAACAACAACAACAACAATAATAATAATAATAATAATAATAATAATAATAGAACCTTAGTTTCTAGTTTTCTCCAAGGAGTATAGAGCAACGGTAGGAGTGGGTATGTTGTTGTTGTGTTGCCTCTAGTGTTACAAAGGTGAGTGTTACCGGTGTGTGTGTGTGTGTTGCATGTTTGTTGACACTAGTGTAGTGTTCGTGCTCCCCGCTGGACGTGTGCTGAACTTATCGTCCCAACCCTGAAAAATATTGACGCCATAGAACTGAGCCTCGCAAAATACTTTCACTTTTACGATTTATTCGCTATTCATATAATACAGGATAAAAATGCACTTGAAACACTTGGCTTTTGCATAAACCTCTGCCATATTATTCTGATCCACTCCAAAAATCACGGGATCAATTCGAGTGAAAAATGACGTGACATTATGTCGAGCTCTGAAAATATCGCCATTTTGGACAAGGGAATGATAGGGCAGGTCATGCTAGCGTGTTGTTCACAGCCCACAGGAACTTTTGATGTTTGTGAAGAATTAAGACTTAACTTTCGCTATTTTTAATTGGAATTTGCATCGTAAGTTTCACCAAAGTTCAAAAATAAAAAAAATGGGGGGGGGGGAGGTGTTTTTGGTAAATGATCATTAAATTTAACTCATTATTTAGATAATTTTGTAACTTATCTTTGCATTACGCAGACGTCGCTCTCCTTAATAACACCAGACGGTATTGTTATGTTATACGGGTATTTGACATGAAAACTACACCGTCAGAACTAAGGGGGATATTAGAGAAGAACTGATAAGGTGTTAAAACTCTCTCTCTCTCTCTCTCTCTCTCTCTCTCTCTCTCTCTCTCTCTCTCTACACACACACACACGGGTCCTGTATGTATAATAACACAATAAAAACGTTGTTTATAACGCTCCGTCAATATCATAAACCAGTGAGGAGTAGGAACGTTCCGCCTGGGTGAGTGACGCTGGGTGAGGGTGGCTGTGTGGAAGTGGCTTGGTGAGGATGGAGGAGACTGGGTGGAGGAGAGTGGGTTGAGGTAGCAGGGTGGAGGTGACTGGGTGGAGAGAACGTCGAACCATCATCAGGCAACACAGGCCCGAGTCCCTGACAGTCGCTGGCCATTACTGTTCTTACCTGTCATACGGGAGGTGGAGTGGTGGGTGGGTGGGGGGGGGGGGGTGAGGACCTACCTAATGGAGTCCATCCACCCAAACATCCACCACCACCTCCACCACTATCTCCAACACACTACCACTACTGTCTCCTCCACACCGCTACCATCACCACCACTCCACACCACCACACCACTACCACCACCACTGTTCCCTCCTCACCACATCACTCTCCCTAACATCACAACCACACCACTATCATCACTATCTCCTTCACCACACCACTATCATCACTATCTCCTTCACCACACCACCTTCTACAACATCACCACCACATCACCTTTTTTGTTTCATTCTTGATCTGTGTAGGAACTGTAAACTACAAAATCAATAACAGGTAGACGGTAGGTAGAGACCGGGTAGACGGCGGAGTGTAGACGGTAGGTAGAGACCGGGTAGACGACAGGTAGACGGAAGTAGATAGATATAACTTCTCACACGAGCTGCAGCCTCCACACAGCTATGAGGCGACTGTTTTACTTCTGGACTTTGATAGGCCAGTGAAGTTGATAGGCCAGTGAAGTATATTGAAGTCAGAACTGAAATAGGGAAGTAAATTAAAAGAAGAGGGAATAAGGAAAAGGAAAATGTAAATAATAAGTGATAAAATGAAAGGAAATTGAGAAAAAAAGGAAGTGACGAATAAAATAAATAAAAGGAAAACGGAAAGAAAAAATAATGAGAAATAAAATCGAAAAAAAAAAACAAATCTCGACTCTCAATTGCCGTAAGACTCAGCAAGGTTGGCGGGGCGGGGGCCAGTCTCTCTCCCCGCCTGTATGGGAGCACATGGTATAGACCTAACATACACACGTCTGTAATAACGAGTCTCCGGGGACCACTTGTGGACGCCTCGCCACGATTGTTCTGTGGGTGAATTTATGATAGCCAATGTCTCCACGACGGCGTAATTGTCTCCACCACACCACAACTGACGTCTTCACCAACACCGTCGTCATCACCACCACATCAACACCGTCATCATCACCACCACCACCATACCAACACCAACACCGTCATCATCGCCACCACCACCACACAACACCGTCATCATCACCACCAGCGGCATTATCACACCACCAGCTTCACCACCACGACACTACACAACACCACTATCAAATCGCTGTGGATTCTTTAGGTCACCAACACCTGCCTACGGTATAAATGTTCTCGGGGTGTGCTAGTGTGTATGCGAAGACCGTTCCTAATGATCTAACTACACCCACGACACCTGTTTTTATCAGTATCTTCGTTCAAACTCATGAAAACGAATACACTGCACAGTATACTTCTTTCAAACTTCAAACTCGCTCAAAGAAAGAATGTGCTTTAACAACCTATTGCATTCAAAGTCTATTGAAGACAAGGAAAACACTTGATACCATTGTAATAATTATATATATTTACCGGTAAGACATGATATTGACTGGTTCTGTTCTCTTGTTTCACCCTAACACAGCCCATGTTGCATTGCTTCCCTCTTTTATCATATTAATGTATATCAACACTGTAAAATATGTATATACTTGATAACGAAGTGATAGTCATGGTAACATTCTCATAGGTTCTTACTAACACCATATTATGTGTACTATTCCAGGTGATACTAAATGTTATATAATAATTCCTTGAGATAAATGTATAGTATATATCAGGTGCCTCCAAGAGACCTCAGGCTGTCAACTGGCTCAGCCATGTCAATATTGTTATTATAATCGACTCTGTATCTGTATTTTTCTGCCCAAAACTGTTTCAATGTCAATATCAATTTCGCTCAAACTCCCTGGTAGTCTCCTGGAAAATGTCTCTCGTTGTCCATACCCTTCGAAGGCTCCAACTTTTGACAGGAAAATGGTAGACAAGTGA
The DNA here is from genome assembly GCA_958450375.1 of Homarus gammarus. NCBI lineage: Eukaryota > Metazoa > Arthropoda > Malacostraca > Decapoda > Nephropidae > Homarus > Homarus gammarus. The sequence goes on from CAUDMG010001490.1 coordinate 6,303,407, forward strand.
GCGTCCACCACCAGCTCCACTACCACCACCACCACCTTTCCATCACAACCACCACTACCGCCACCACCACCATTATTATCACCACTACCACCCACCACCACCACCATTCCACCACTATCATTACACCACTACCATCCCACCACGATACTTTGGATACACTGTCCACCACCATAATAGTTTGGGTTCAGTGAGCGCCCCCCCCCCCCCATCGCACCATGATAGTAGTACACTTGTAAACGAAAAGGTTAGGATAGGCTAGGCTAGGCTAGGCTAGGCTAATAGACGGGGAGAAGAAGAGCTATGGAGTAGAGGGGGCGGGCTAGGGGGTAGAAGGGAGGGGCTAGGGAGTATAGGGGAAGTGTCAAGGAGTAGAGGGGAAGTGTCAGGGAGTAGAGGGGAAGGGCTAGGGCGTAGAGGGGAAGGGCCAGGGCGTAGAGGGGAAGGGCCAAGGAGTAGAAGGGAAGGACTGGGGAGTAGAGGGGAAGGAGACTCCACGTACGTCTTGCCATAATTTATTTTCAGGAACGACCTCCATGATGGGACATCCGGCCGGCCTGGGAACGGAGAGTTTGTTTACATAGGGCGGTGAGACCTCCTCCATCTAGACCTGGGTGTCATGCCGGCTGGGTCTTTCCTCCTTCAGTAGAGTTAATATGGGTGCGTAGAGTCTTACCCTCACCGTCACCCTCACCGTTACCAGAATCTTTGATGGTGTGTGTGTGTGTGTGTGTGTGTGTGTGTGTGTGTGTGTGTGTGTGTGTGTGTGTTTGTGTCACCGTCGCCACCAGTGTCTTTGATGTGGCGTTACAAAGATGGCAGGGCTTAGCGGCGGCAGGGGGCGTCACCGTGGCGGCATCAGAGGCCTCTAGCTCCCTCCCTCAACTTGAAACTCGACGGCCATTCTAATATTTCCCAGGACATTCCGCCACCCTCTTGTCAAGTGTTCATGTAAGGTTACCGCTTTTTTGTGTGCCATTCCAAGTTCCCACCAAGACGCCAGCATCTTCCCCTCCCCTCCTTCCTCTCCCCTTCACCCCCCCCCTCCTCTCCCCCACCCCCCTCCTCTCCCCCACCTTCAGCTGATCGATCCTGTTAGTCCCCCTCCGCCAGTACCTTACCCCTCCTTCCCTACTGTCTCTCTTCCCTATAACCTCTAAAAAAAAAAAAATTCTCTCTCTCTCTCTCTCTCTCTCTCTCTCTCTCTCTCTCTCATGGATTGGTTGTTTTCGGCCGGAGTTGCTATCTTTTATTCTCAGTTACTCCCCGTCTCTCTCTTTAAAACTTATGTCCTTCTCTCCTATCTCTCCCTCTCCACTATATTCTCCTCCTTACTCCTTTTTTTTTTATCCCCCCTCTCCTTTCGTCTCCCTTTCCTTACCTTACCCCCTTCCCCCACTCTACCTTATCCTCCTCCCCTCTACTTTCTCCTACCTTACTCTCTATCCTACCCCCTTCTTTCCCTTTCCCATCTTCCCCTTTCCTCACCATTTGCTTCTCTTCTTACCAACCTCCCCTTCCCTCTCCCCCCCCTCCCTCAACCTCGTTATAAGGAACTGTGTGGTATCTCATAAACAGAGGTGGTCGTGGGGCAGTTTCTCTCCAGGACAGATATATTTTTTTTCCACCCCTCTATTTTTTTACCCTTTTCGTGTATACCTCCCTGATAAAGCATATAATCACCCATAAAGCGAGCCGGAATGGGAGAGAGGGAGGGAGGGGAGAAGTAGAGCAAAAGGGGAGGGTAGGAAGGGGGTGAGAGTGTAGTTAGATTGATGGGGAGTTGGATGGAAGGGGGTGGGAAGGGAGGTACTGTAGGTGTAGGAGGGTATGGAGGATTGATGGGAAAGTAGGTAGTAGATTGGGGGAGGTAGGTGGAGGGGAGATTGATGGGATGGTCGGGGAAGAATAGGGAAGGATAGGGAGAGGTGGGAAGGTAAAAGGGGTAGACGAGTAAAGTACTAAAGTTAGGTCGGGGGAGGTATAGTAGGGGAATAGATTAGGAAGTAAGAGGAGGGGAAGGGTCGAGGCAAGTGAAGAGTGAAGAAGAGGGGAGAGTTTCGGTGATTAGAGGAGAGAGAGAGAGAGAGAGAGAGAGAGAGAGAGAGAGAGAGAGAAGGAAGGCTATAGATAAGGGGAAAGTGATAAAGAGGACACAGACAAAAAAGAGAGTTAGAGTAGAGGGAAAGAGAAGGATAAAAGAATTAGGTGAGTGGGGAAGAATGGTGATAATGGTTGGGGAAATATAGGGGAAGGGAGAAGATGGGAAGAACATACTAGAGGGGGGGGGGAGGAAGGGGATGTAGGTAGGGTGAGGTACGGTAAGGTACTTGTCGCAGTAGTGTGGGTGTAGGGAGGTGTGGGTGTAGGGAGGTGTGGGTGGGGGAGGTGCTGGTGTAGGGAGGTGTGGGTGTAGGGAGGTGTGGGTGTAGGGAGGTGGGTGTGAATGGGGTGTTCCGACCCGGAGTCAGCTGTGTGTGACGCCCCTTACCTCCCACACCCACCCCTTCCTTTCATCTGCCCCCTCACCCCCTTTCTTTTATCTACCCCCTCCCCCTTACCTCCCCACCACCTTTACCTCACCAACCCCTTTATCTCCCTACCCTCCTCCTTCATGTTCATCTCCACCAATCTCCCTCACCTTATCTCTACGACTCCACTCACTTCATCCTCCACCATTCCCTCTCCTTCTTCTCTGTTTCACTATCCTTTCTCCTACCTCTCCTTTACTATCCTCTTTTCTTTTTCCCCATCCCCATTTTCTCACCTTGTCCTTCACGCCACCTTCTCCTCACCTCTCACCCTCCGTCTCCCCCTCCCTCCCTCTCTCCTTCTCCCCTGGTCCAGCTCAGGTGTCTGAAAAGTGCATAATTTAAGGAAAGTTTTCAGGGTGGGGGATTACTCTTCTCCGTTTAAGGCAAAATCAAGAGTGTGTTTGTGTCTGAATTGACTGCTGAATGTGGGGTGGTGTGGAGGGAGAAAGAGGTGGTGTAGGGGTGATGGGGAGGGGAGAGTGGGTGATATAGGGGTGATGGGGAGGGAGAGGGTGGAATAGGAGTGATGAGGTGGAAGGAGGGATGTTTAAGGGGATGGGGATGGTGGGGACGAGGAGGACGTGGTGTAGGAGAGGTTATGGATGGAGGGTTGTGGGGAGGGGGGCGACACCAGCGAGGTACACTCATAGACATTCTTTGTGACCTCTACTCTTTAATGCTATTGCGCTGCAGCTCACAGTATGACTATTGGGTGCACAATTCAATACACACACACACACACACACACATACACACACACACACATATACACACACACACACACAAATAGGTGATCAGTACGGGCGACTCAGGACCTAATCCTTGACAGAACAATAAAGTTGCAGTAATTCGTCAGGCCCGCGGTGAGGAAGTATATGGGAGTGATTTTTGGATGATGTATTTAGTCCATATAACATAATTATGGTTAATTTCATCTGTTATTTACTACTGTGTTTATATTTGACATCAATTATATATAAATGTAAGATTATAGGCGATATAGTGTGTAGGGAAGAACAAGGGTAAGACAAATAGACAGTTGGACTTAACTCTTCTGAAAATAACAAACAGAATAAATTATTTCCACAGGTATTTATTTCACCTGATAACTGTAATTTTCTTTCGTTTAGAACATTAATTACCTATGTTGGTATGATCAGTGCTGCCCCAAAAAATATATTCTAAATACAGTACGTAATCTTTCCTAGTGTGTGTGTGTGGGGGGGGGGGGGGGATTAAATTTTGTCACATACAGCTGCTAGTTGATTATATTAATATTTTTGCACTTAGTCTCTCGGTTCTAAAGCCAATTCCATGTACACAACGAAATGAACAATATGCTTGAATACCTCCCACGCATTTGTGAACAAGTTTCCCTCTATGTTATGTGTGGAACTAAACAAATAATGTATTGGAAATAACTTTGTAACGTTCAATGCCGTAATATCCTGACCACTGGAGTCTGTCATACATACGGGGGTATTTCACGGTGTACCAGCTTTATCTGTCCTCAACTGATTGCTTAATATCTCCACTGTGTATGTGTAGGGGGTGGGTGTCTGTATGTATGTTTAGGTCGTGGTTTTGTGTATGTGTGTAGGTGTCTCTGTATTTGTGTCTGTCTATGCCTCTGTTTGTGTCTAGGTGTATATCTGTCTGTTTTTATCTGTTTGTCAGTTTCTACCGAGTCCTAACCCTGCATTTTGTCCGCATTTTTTTTTTAGTTCTTGTTATTTTTAGGGTTTAGATATCCGTCTGTTTGTTTGTCTTTGTTTGTGGCTCTATTTTTTTGTATTTGTCTCAACTCGCTCAACATTTTTTTTTTTTCGGTGGAATTTCTCCAAACTGTAAAATGTGTTGTTCATGGTTGGGTGATGTGTAGTCAAGATGGTTCCTCTCCGGAGATTTAAGGCGGAGTTGACGTGTAATGAGGGAGGAGGGCGACTGTGCCACCTGCAGATGACTTTTTTTTTTTTATTATTATTGTGGTTCATCTGTCTGTTTGTGTCTGGATCTGTCTCCCTCTCCGTCTGCCTGTCTCCTTTTAGATTGACTGGTCTGTCCCCAAAGGCGTCAGACAGACCAGCTTGTCGAGGGTGTAGCTGGTGGTTGTCACATTAAAGTTAGAGGTGAGGCCATGCACAGGTGAGGGAGGGAGTGGGGGACGATAGACCGGAAGACCTGCGCAGCGCCCCTCAGTCAACCCCCATCTCTCTCTCTCTCTCTCTCTATGTCAAAGTACAGGTGACCACACCCACCGGTCACTCCCCCTCTATGTCATGTACAAGTGACCACGAGCACCAGTCACTCCCCCTCTATGTCATGTACAGGTGACCACGCCCACCAATCACTCCCCCTCTGTCATGTACAAGTGACCACGCCCACCAGTCACCCCCTCGATGTCAAAGTAAAAGGTGATAGAGAAGACTCATTTCATCGTGTGTGTGTGTGTGTGTGTTCCTCCGGGGTCATTCACGGAAGATGGCGCATCATTCACCCAGCCTTCATTCTTGCTTTCATTTCATTTACGTTTAATTTCAATTTCTTGCTGACTTTTAAGTATTACACAAACATATTTAGTGTGTCAGTGATGGAGTCCAGAGATGTTAGTTTTGGTGTTAGTGACGAGAAAATGAAAAGTAATTTCCTCTCTGGGGGTGATGGATGGGGTGTTGGTGGGCGTCACACACACACACACGCACACACACGATTACAATGACTGGGGCTGCACCGCGGGGCCCGTCTGTGGATAAGTGAAACTGAATGGTTAGGTACGTTAGGTGCAGAGGAGTACCGCACCTTCCCTCCCCTGTCTAACTTGCCTCTTGTTATTACTCTCTCTCTCTCTCTCTCTCTCTCTCTCTCTCTCTCTCTCTCTCTCTCTCTAGTGTGTGTGTGTGTGTGTTAACATTGTGATGCCTTCAGAGTCTTAGAGCACTTTCGACGCCAATGTTGACTTTCAGTGTAAGTGAGACATTCAGATGCTGTTCTCTCATACTTACGGTTCGAGGAGGAGGTGGTGGGAGGAATGGAGGAATTTGTCGTAAGCACCTCTTGAAATTGTGGCTGTGATCTGAGATTTAATAAATTCGTTTACTGAACAACTCTGGTAACTGGTGACGTAATTATGCATTTAATTGCATAACTGACGACAAAATTACACTGACACTCGTAGTTAGGTACCTTTACTGTCGTAGTTAGATACCTTTACTGTCGTAGTTAGATACCTTCACTGTCGTAGTTAGATACCTTCACTGTCGTAGTTAGATACCTTCACTGTCGTAGTTAGATACCTTCACTGTCGTAGTTAGATAGCTTCACTGTCGTAGTTAGATACCTTCACTGTCGTAGTTAGATAGCTTCACTGTCGTAGTTAGATACCTTCACTGTCGTAGTTAGATACCTTCACTGTCGTAGTTAGATACCTTCACTGTCGTAGTTAGATACCTTCATTGTCGTAGTTAGATACCTTCACTGTCGTAGTTAGATACCTTCACTGTCGTAGTTAGATACCTTCACTGTCGTAGTTAGATACCTTTACTGTCGTAGTTAGATACCTTCACTGTCGTAGTTAGATAGCTTCACTGTCGTAGTTAGATACCTTCTCTAGTCACCAATTTAGGGTAGAAAATGAACTAGAGGAAATTTTTGTGAATCTGGCCCCTTGGAGTTGATTTCCTGCGTTCACTTTTGTTTTAGGATGAAGCACTTTGTTGTGAGTTATGTATGACGCGTCGTAGAGGTTGTCTCCCGTAAATCTAGGAGGATAGTGGGAGCGCTAAGTGCTTGTTGTCAGGTGTGAACGACGGGTAGGGGAGTAGTATGGCAGAGAGACAGGTGGTATGACAGAGAGGCTGGTGGTATGACAGAGGGGCTGGTGGTATGACAGAGAGGCTGGTGGTATGACAGAGAGGCTGGTGGTATGACAGAAGGGCCACGGCAGACGGGTTATTGGCATAATAAAGGAGATGTAACATGAGTGAGGGGACAATGGCATGACAGACAGAGAGGACAGTGACAAGACAGACAAAGGGGACAGTGACATGACAGACAGAGGTGACAGTGACATGACACAGGGGAAAGACAAACCCAGCCGCGCGTGTGTTTCTTATTGCCATGAAGTAAACAAAGGCTATCAACTGACCTCCAGGGATGATGGTGAAGGAGGTCAGGTGGTTGTGTTGGTGTAGATCTGGTGATAGTGTTGATGATGATGGTGGTGATGGTGATGGTGATTATGATGATGATGGTGGTGATGATGATGGTGATGGTGTTTATGGTAATGGTATTGTTAATTATGGTAATGATGATGATGGTAGTTGTAGTGCTGATAACAGGGAATGGCGTGTTGTGCTTGCGGTGTGGTGGGTTAGGGTGGAGAAGGGAGGTTGGTGTATATAAAGACGCAACATTGATTCTCATCCCTCCCCTCCCCTTCCCCCTCCCTTTCCTTCCCCCTCCCTTTCCTTCCCCCTCTCCTCCCTTCCCCCTCTCCTCCCTTCCTCTCCCCCCTCCCACCCCCCTCCCGCCCCTCACTTTAAATGTACGGCCTCCTGTACCTCTGTGACAGTGTAATGTGTGCTTGTGTACCGAATCTGAGGTGGGAATTAATCACCATTTTTTTGTGGTATTATTACAGTGAGTCTGGCCTTGTATTACAGTGGTATTTTTAGCTTTATAATCCCTTTGTGTGTGTGTGTGTGTGTGTGTGTGTGTGTGTGTGTGTGTGTGTGTTTTGTCAGAGTGGGTGGTACAGTTGTTAATGTTATTTGTGCCTTTATTATATTAGGTGGATGGCTGAGTTGTAGGAGAACCACACACACACACACACACACACACGTGCTCAGCTGCCTGGTGGTAGATTTAATTATGGCAGCAGTGGCAGTGGACGGCTGGCCGGCTCAACGCTCGCTGCTGTCTGCCAATGGTTTATCTGTAATGGTGATGAATGGTTGGTTAATTTAAATAGATGAATATATTGAGGTGCTCCGAGGAACTGTGATGTGGTGGTGATGGTGTCTGTGGTGGTGGTGACTGCGGTGGTGGTGATGGTGATGGTGTCTGTGGTGGTGGAGGTGATGCTGGTGGTGGTGATGGTGTCGGTGGTGGGGGGGGGTGGTGGTGGTGTTGATGATGGTTACATTGGTGGTGGTGATGGTGTCGGTGGTGATGATGGTGGTGGTGGTGGTAATGATGGTGTCGATGGTGGTGGTAATGGTGGTGTCGATGGTGGTGGTAGTGATGATTGTGGAGTTTGGAGAGAGAGAGAGAGAGAGAGAGAGAGAGAGAGAGAGAGAGAGAGAGAATACATAATACATCTACCAAGATTATAAAAAGGAGACCATCTTCTTTTCCAAATTACCCCCTTCCCCTCCTCCCCTATTCCCCTCCCCCTCCCCCCCCCTCCCCTCCCTTCCCCTACCCCCTCCCCCCGCCGGTGTAATGTCTAGGAAAGGTATTATTGAGTGGAATCTGGCGAGCTCTCCCTCATTTACATATAATTGAGAGCCAAATTCCTGTGTTGGGCTCACGTGTAGACCTAACCTGCTCTTGATTGATGGCTAATGTGGTGTAGGAGGGGAGGTTAGTGGGGGTGGAGGGGAGATAGTGGGGTGTAGTGGGGGGATGGTGGAGGGGAGATAGTGGGGATAGTGGAGGGGAGATAGTGGAAGGTTGGTGAAGGGGAGATAGTGGGGGATGGTGGAGGGGAGATAGTGGAAGGTTGGTGATAATAGAAGAGAGATGAAGTATGAGGTGAGATAAGGAGATTTAAGGGAGATAGGAAAGTTAGGAGGGAGAGAAAGAGAATTGGTAATAGGGAAAAGATGAGGAGATAAAGGGAGGATGTTAGGGGGGACATAGGGAGATTAGAGGACGAATTGGGAGGAAAAAAATAGGTTTAGGGAGATGGGTGGAATCACAGAGAGATTGGGGGGGGGGGGGGTAAAGAGAGGAGACAGTGAGAGGGAGTGAAAGGAGGAGAAAGTTAGGGACAAGACTAAAGGAAGGAGGGGGGAAAGGGGTAGAGATAACAGAGAGAGTGAGAGAAAGAGAAAGACGCACCACCATAATTTAAAGACTCTCTCACTGACGTATGTATCACCAAGAGAATTCTCGGCAGGTGGGGAGGAATGTGTCCAGCTGGCCTGGGGCGTCCTTCCCCCTCACCTACCCCCCACCTACCCACCCAACAACCCCGCACTCTCACTGTGTTGGGGAGAAGTCACTCTACCGGGGTCACCTACTGTGTGTGTGTGTGTGTGTGTGTGTGTGTGTGTGAGAGAGAGTCAGATTTAAGTATTATTTCGATATCAGCATAGAAATTGAAGAACTCTTGACAGCATAGTAAGGAAGGTGCCTCGATTAGTCATTAAAACAACTGATGTATTCGTCAATAATGGGAAAACTTTCTTAATTTCTCTAACTTTATGGTAATTAGTTTATATAGTCGTCAAATTTGAGATGTTTTGTTAGAGATGTTGTTTACTTTCATAACCTGGACCCCCCCCCCCCCCAGACAGATTGACAGACAGACGCAGACAAAGCGTAATTAGCCTTGAGCCGAGAGTGAGTGGTAACTAACAAGCCAACGACTCAGTATAACTAACAAAGAGAGAAGGACGAAATTAACGACGAATCTATTGTGTCTGTTCCCCATTATTCAGGTGTTCATCGTACACCTGTGAACACTGGGTGGAGAGGAGGGGAGGAGAGGAAGAGTAGGGGAGGAAAGGAAGAGGTGGTGAGGAAAGGAAGAGGTGGTGAGGAAGGGGGCGGGTGGTACGACAGGAAGAGGAAGGAAAGGGGAAGAGGGGATGAAGGAAATAGGAGGAAGGGGGAGGAAAGGAAAATGAAGAGGGAGGAGGAAGGAAAGAGGAAGAGGGGATAAAGGAAATAGAAGGGGGGGAGGAAGGAAATAGGAGGTGACACTTTATGAAATAATCTACAGAATAAAACTGGTTCCTTACTTCTCCAGTATCCCAAAAATGTTCGAGGAATTGTAACTTTCCAACTTTTTCTTTTTTGTTAAGAGTAAATACTGTACGGTGGATCCCGGCACGGACGTCGTGTTTACGGTTAAACTATTGACACTAAGCAACCAGTGATCTTTTCCATGCAAACTGTAAACAAAATAACTGAATAATTCTAAAAACCCTAACCTAACCTCACCGCACCTAACCTAACCTCACCTCATCTAACCTCACCGCACCTAACCTCACCTAACCACACCTAACCTCACCTCACCTCATCTAACCTAACCTCATCTAACCTCACCTCACCTAACCTCACCACACCTAACCTCACCTCACCACACCTAACCTCACCTAACCACACCTAACTTAACCCAATCGGTCTCCAGTTGGTTGATAATGGTGGCTCGTCGACGTAGGCTCTTGTTCAGGACGACAAAAAATGTAAAAAACAAAAAAAAAAAGAAGGAAAGTTGCAATTCCTCGAACCCTTTGTTGATATTCGGGAGGTAAGGAACAAGTTTTCTTCTATAGATTTTTATCCTCGAGTAACTCCTTGTAACAGGATGACGACGACGGTGTAAACATAACCACGGGGAGGATAGGGAGAGGGGAGGATGGGAGAGGAGAAGGATAATAGGGACAGATGGGACTAAAGGAGGAAGAATGGGGATCTGGGGGAAGGGGAGGATAGGGAGAGGTGGGATGGGAGAGGAGAAGGATGATAGGAACAGGATAGGATTGAAGGAGGAAGGATGTTGAGCAGTGGGGGAAGATGATTGGAGGACAGGAACAGAAGAATTGGATGAGGAAGAGGAGGAGGAGGAAAAGGAAGATAGGATTACACAGACAATCAACACCTAGAGATCTAACTGACTGGAGGAACACAGTAAAAAAAAATATATATACTACACACATATATACAGGTATTCATTTATTTTCTTAAACCTGAAACTATATTTTCTTATCAGAGTATTATACTATCGGCATTATATCACACGTTAAGTTAGGTTATGTTAGGTTAGGTTAGGGTGTTCTAATCATGGGGGTGGAATAAGCTGGGGAGTTTAAATCTTTAGGGTGATACTCGGCCCTTACCACCAGCCTGTCGACTCGCATGTCACTACTAATGCGATTATCATACATACATACGTACATACATCTCTCTCTCTCTCTCTCTCTCCCGAAAATATGACGGGAACAATGATCTTTCTCCCTCCTCCGTCACCCCTCCGTCACCCCCCCCCCCCCAAAATGAGGCTGTTCGGGGAGGTTTATATTGCTATTACGACTTAAACCGAACACATTCACATCTCTTTATAATTTTGTCTGTATATCGTATTGTGTATAGTCAACCTGTGTCTTTGTCTGTCTGTTTGGAATATTTTTTTGTTAGTCGTACCGTCAAAACTTGTTTACAATCCACCAGGACACACACACACACACACACACACACACACCAGTGACATAACCCAACACGGTGTTAATAATAATTCCAAAACGTGACGCTGCCCCCTGACCCTCCCTGTCAACTCTCCGCCCACGATTTTATTGGATATAAATTCCCGTGTAGTTTTTTTTTTTTTTATTTATTTTTTTATTATTTTTTATTATTCCCTCCTCCCACCCCAATTCGATAACTGATTTCTGTCTGTCAGTCTGTCCTTCCGTACCAGGTCATCACGCTGTGTGGTTCCATTTTTGTCGTTGTTGTATTTGTCATGGTGGTGTGTACGGGTGGTTGGCCAGTTGATTGGGGAGGGGTGTGTGTGTGTGTGGGGAGAAGGAGGAGGGTTGTGGGTGGGATGGTTATGGGTGGATGGGTGGGTGGGTATTGGTGTGGGTGGTGTGTTGTTGTTAGGGTGGGTGGGTATGGTGTTGTGGTTAAGGGTGGTGGTGTGTAGGGGTAGTAATGTTAATGTGGTGTTAGGTCAGGTTAGATTTGGTTAAGTATGGTCAGCTTAGTTTAGGTTAGGTCAGGTTAAATTAGGTCAGATTAGATAAGATTGTCAGGTTAGATTGGTCCAGGTCAGGTTACATTAGGTTAGGTTGTCAGGTGAGATAAGGTTAAATTAGGTCAGGTAAGGTCAAGTCAGTTTAGGCCAAGTTAGGTTAGATTAGGTTAGTCAGAGTGACCAGCGTGCTGTGTCAGGTCGAGGGGGAAAAGGCCAAGCTGAGGCGGAAAGGTCAAGCTGAGAGGCGGGAAAAGGCCAGGCTGAGTGGGAAAAGGCCAAGCTGAAGGGGGGAAAGGCAAGGCTGAGGGGGGGAAAGCCAAGCTGAGGGAAAAAAGGCCACGCTGAGGAAAAAAAGGCCAAGCTGAAGGGGAAAAGGCCTGGCTGACGGGGAAACAATAGTTGAGGGGAGAAACAAGGGTAGGTGACGGAAGACAGTAGCTGAGGGGAAACATTAGTCGAGGGGAGACAATAGGTACTAAAGGGACGCGGTATTTGAGGGGAGGCATTTAGTGAGGGGAAGATTGGATGAGGAGGACACTAGTGAGAAGGAGTAGAGAGGATGAGGGGAGACACTAGCAGAGGAGAGACAGAATCTGAGGGGTTACTATTGATAAATAGGTATTAGGATGAGGGGAAGATAGTGTTGAGGAGAGACAGTGGTGAGGGCAGACAGAGTTGAGGGGAGACAGAGGTGAGGGCAGACACTGGTGAGGAGAGACAGTGGTGAGGAGTGACAGTGGTGAGGGGAGACAGAGGTGAGGGCAGACAGTGGTGAGGGGAGACAGTAGTGAGGGGAGAGATTGGGTGAGGAGAGAGTGGTGAGGGGAGAGAGTGGGTGAGGCGAGACAGTGGTGAGGAGAGACAGTGGTGAGGGGAGACAGTAGTGAGGGGAGACAGTGGTGAGGGGAGAGAGTGGGTGAGGAGAGAGAGTGGGTGAGGCGAGACAGTGGGTGAGGGGAGAGAGTGGGTGAGGCGAGACAGTGGTGAGAGGAGACAGTGGTGAGGGGAGACAGTGGGTGAGGGGAAAAGTGTGTTTGTGGGCCGTGTTGGGTGAGAGTTGTTGGATAGTGGCGTCAGAAAGGATTAGGAACAGAGTGTGTGAGAAGAACAAGGGGGTGACCGTGCAAGGAGGGGAGGGGAGACGAGGGGGAGGTTAGGTGTGGGGTGCGGAGAGGAGAGGGAATGGAGAGAGGAAGAGGGGAAGGAGTGAGAAAACACCAATTGAGGAAGGAGAGAGGGAAGTAGAGAGAGCCGGAGAGGGAAGGAAGGGGAATGTGGGAGAGAGAAAGAGGAGGTGAGGTTGGCCACACTGCGGAAAGGGAAGGATTAGAGTAAGGGGGTAGCAGTAGGGGAGGCGTCACACCATGGGGGAGGAGTGGCCACACTATGGGGGAGGGAAGGGTGGTGAGGGTGTGGCCGCCGCATCAGCCGCGTTGCAAAATTGTAATGAACATGGCGGCCGTCACACGTCCACTCCCTCCCTACACTCCCTCCACTACACTCCCTCCACTCCCTCCCTCTACACCTCCACTCCCTCCCTCTATCCTTCCACTTTCTCTCTACTGTCTCTCCCTTCCCATCTTATTTCCCACACTTTATCCTGTTTTCCCCTCCTTCCTATTCTTTCCCTCCCCTCCCATCCCCTCTCATTCCTCCCTCCCGTTTTCTATTAGTTTTCTATTATTATTTTCCTCCCTTTACCGTTCTCCTCGTCTCCCTATTCTTATACTGTTCTTTCCTTATTCACGTTTCCCTTTCCATTTCTGCTTCTGTCCTCCCATTCACCGCCTTCTTTTTTCTGATGTTTCCTTCTTTACTTTTCCTCCGTGTTCTCCCCTCTCCCTTCCCCTATTTTACCCTGTTATTCCTCTTACTTTTTCCCCCTCGACTTGTCTTTCTTTCCCATCTCAATTTCCCCCATTCTCTCCCATTCCCAATTTCGTTTTTTTTTCGTCTTTCTTTCCATCCTCTTTTATTTTCTTCCCCTTCCCTCTATTCTTCCTTATTCTTACCTCACTATTTCATTTTTCCCTCCCTCCCTCCCTTCCCTTCTCCTATCCTCTTTTTTCTTCTTCTCTTCCTTCCTACTTACTTCCCCCCTTACCCAGTTCCCCCTCTTTCTTTCCCTCCCCTTTTAAGTACCCTTCTTACCCTCCCCTCCCCAATTTCCCCCTTTCCTTTCCAGTTCCCTTCCTTCCCCTTCCTGATGACGTTGGCGGAACAAGAAAAATCTCTTACATTATTTAGGCATTTGATACACTCTTATCATTAGTCTGTTTGTTCTTTATGGGGGGGAGGTGGATGGGTGGGGTATGGTGGATGAGTGGGGTATGGTGGATGAGTGGGGTGTGGTGGATGAGTGGGGTGTGGTGGATGAGTGGGGTGTGGTGGATGGGTGGGGTATGGTGGATGAGTGGGGTGTGATGGATGAGTGGGGTGTGGTGGATGAGTGGGGTGTGATGGATGAGTGGGGTGTGGTGGATGGGTGGATGGTGGAGGGGAGGATAGGTGGATGAGGATGTAGATAATGAGGGGAGCGGAGTTTATGTAGTTTTTGTAGAAAGAGTTGATAGCTGGAGGTTAGAGGAGGTATGAGGCCAGGATGAGGTTGTTATGGGAGGTTAGTGGTGTCCAGGGACAGAGGTTGTGGTGGATGGGAAGGGGGAAGGGGGATGTACCAGGATGTGGGTATAAGGAATAGAGTGTGTGTAAGGGAGGGGTAAGGGGGGTGGAAGAGTAGTGGGGGGGGGGAGGAGGGGAGTGTTTATGGTAATAGTGATGGATGTAGTTGTTGTAGTGGTGGTAGTGAAAGCTAGAGAAGTGGGGACCAGTGTGTGTGTGTGTGGTTGGTGAGTGGGAAGAGGTTCGATATATGGGGAAGGTGAGGCCGATGGGGGAGTGTTTGTGGTAAGGACGGTAGTAGTGGTGGTGGTCGTCGTGATAAGGGCTGGACGGGGGTGGGTGGGGTGGTAGTGATAGAGTGGTAGTGACGGGGGTGGGGGTGGGGCGCTTGACAGGGGTTGCGGTGGTAATGAGAGTGGTAGAAAAATGTAGGGTGGGGGGTCTGTGGCTCTTGTGGTGTTGGTGTGGCTCTTGTGGTGTTGGTGTGGCTCTTGTGGTGTTGGTGGTGGTGGGGAGTGAGAGAAAGTGTTGGTGATGGTGGGGTGGGGATGCCGGGTTGTGGAGGGGAAGGGGTGTCGGAGTGGGGGTGTTGAAGACAGTGGTGGTGGGGGACATGCCGGGGAAGGGGTGTTGAAGGTAGTGGGGTTGTGTGGGGGGAAGGGAGGGGCGTGCCGGGGAGGGGCCGCTGCAGCACTCTAGCTAATCACTGGCAGGGGGAGCGGCCCTCTCTCCCCCGGGACGCTCTGAATTCATTTCTCGGATTATGAACAATTATTGGGGAGAAGGGAAGTGGTGGATGAGGGTAGGAGGGTAGGATGGTAGGGAATGGGGAGCAAAGGATGAAGGGAGTATATGGAGGGGAGAATGGTGAAGTATGGGGAGGATAAGGAAGAGGATGTGGTGATTGGAGGGGAGGATTGTGATGTATGGGGAGCATAGGATAATAGGGAGTTTAAATGAGGGGAGATTGGTGAGTTATTATTATTATTATTATTATTATTATTATTATTATTATTATTATTATCACAGTAAGGCAGAAGAAACATACACGAAAAATAATATAATAACTATGGATAGAATATAGGTAGAAGGGAACAGGTGTTAAAAGACTCTACCTGGAAGTAACCTTTTAGAAACACCTGCTGACTCGCCCACACCTGCTGCCTGGCCAACACCTGCTGACTGGCCAACACCTGCTGACTGGACAACACCTCCCCAACCGCACTTGCTGACCGGCTCTCTCTCTCTCTCTCTCTCTCTCTCTCTCTCTCTCTCTCTCTCTCTCTCTCTCTCTCTCTCTCTCTCTCTCTCTCTCTCTCTCTCTCAGTAAGGGAGGGAGTGTTTATGTTACAGCCACACCACGAACATCGCCTCTCCCCTCAGCAACATTCACTCACTATCAAGAACTCTTTAGAACGGTTAGCTGTATGTATGATGCGGGGCAGTGAGGGGAGGTGGGTGAGTGAGGGGAGGTGGGTGAGTGAGGGGAGGTGGGTGAGTGAGGAGAGGGAGGTGAGTGAGGGGAGGGAGGTGAGTGAGGGGAGGTGGGTGAGTGAGGGGAGGTGGGTGAGGGGAGGGAGGTGAGTGAGGGGAGGTGAGTGAGGGGCGGGAGGTGAGTGAGGGGAGGTGGGTGAGGGAGGTGGGTGAGTGAGGGGTGGTGGGTGAGTGAGGGGTGGTGAGTGAGTGAAGGGAGGTGGTTGAGTGAGGGGGAGGTGAGTGAGGGGGAGGTGAGTGAGGGGAGGTAGGTGAGTGAGGGGAAGTAGATAAGTAATTGAGGGGAAATAAGAGGAGATAAGGAAGAAAACTAAAGAGAGAAGGAAGAAGGTTAATGAAGTAAGTGAGGGGAAGAAGACAAGTGAGGGAAGTCTTCGTGAAACCGGATTACCTTCTCCCCCTCATCCCACTTCCCCTCATTCTGCAGGTTCTCCCCCTCCCCCATCTCCCTCTCAGTGTCTCTACTTCCCTTCCCCTTCCTCTGCCACTTCTCCCCTCTCCCTTCAGTACCCCTCCCCCCTCACCCTCCCCCCCCTCCCCCCCTCTTCCCCCTCACCAGTATCACTCCTCCACCCCGTGTAGAATTTTTACTCCACAATATTGGATGACTCCGCGTTCCCCGTCCTTCCTCTGACCGGGACGAGCGACAGCAGACCGCAGGGGCTACCGGGGCCTACACTGGCTATGCAGGGGCCTACACTGGAGCTGATGATGAGCCTTCCAGGGGGCTAACCACACGGACTATGCAGGGGGCTCCACAAACACCGTATAAAGGAAACTCCTATATGTATAATATCACATATTTACGCCTCCTTATTTATTGTAATGTCTTATTTTGAGGGAGGGGGGGGGTTAGGTCTGCTATAGGGGCTATGTTAGGCTGTGCTAGGGGGTTGACTCGGGCAAAATGGGGACTGTCAGTTTGTTAAGAGAATCTGGAGAGAGAGAGAGAGAGAGAGAGAGAGAGAGAGAGAGAGAGAGAGAGAGAGAGAGAGAGCGCAGATGTATCACAGTATATTGAAGCCTTGGCTCTAACGGCACTCACTCCTATCCCCTTTCCCATCACTATCCTTCCTTCCCCTTACCTCTCTCTTCCACATTTTTTCCTTCCCTCCTCCTCCTCTTCTCCCCCTTCCCCATTTTGGACCCGAAGTCTTCCCCCACCCCTTTTTTTTTCTTTATATAAACCATTTAAATGGAAAACAACATTGACTCCAGAAACCATTTCACTCTGGACCGCCCCGCCCCGCCCCGCCCCTAGCCAAGGCACTATCAATATACACACGTTGGTACTTCAAATAGAACCCCGAGTTAGAACTTACAGAATTTACTCGGCAATATCCAGTTTTGTACTTTGAGAGTGAACTTGAGACAGAACTTACTGTAACATAGCTCGGAGTGGGATGGAGTGGAGTGGGGTGGAGCGGAGTGGAATTGGGTAGGGTGGGACTGGGTGGGTGAGGAAGAGTTGGGTGGAATTGATGGGTGAGGTGGGGGTGGGTGCTGGAATAGATGGGTGGGTTGGGTTGGGTTGGGGTGGGTTTGGGTGGGTTGGGGTGGGTAAGGATGGGATGGGTTGGGGTGGGTTAGGGTGGGATGGGATGGGGTGGGTTGGGTTAAGTTAAGTGCCGCCCGCCCGCCCTCCACCCACCCCAGCCAGTTCCAGTTATTATGGCCTCCCAGGGACACGTGGTGCTGTGGCTAGATTAATTATACCGTTGATCTTATTACAGCCGAGTCGCATAGGGCGATATACTGCTGTGTTGTGGTATACTGCTTTGTGTTGTGGTATACTGCTGTGTGTTGTGGTATACTGCTGTGTGTTGTGGTATAC
Organism: Homarus gammarus; assembly: GCA_958450375.1. NCBI lineage: Eukaryota > Metazoa > Arthropoda > Malacostraca > Decapoda > Nephropidae > Homarus > Homarus gammarus. The sequence goes on from CAUDMG010001490.1 coordinate 6,320,814, forward strand.
TGCTGTGTTGTGGTATACTGCTGTGTGTTGTGGTATACTGCTGTGTGTTGTGGTATACTGCTGTGTGTTGTGGTATACTGCTGTGTGTTGTGGTATACTGCTGTGTTGTGGTATACTGCTGTGTTGTGGTATACTGCTGTGTGTTGTGGTATACTGCTGTGTGTTGTGGTATACTGCTGTGTGTTGTGGTATACTGCTGTGTTGTGGTATACTGTTGTGTGTTGTGGTATACTGCTGTGTTGTGGTATACTGCTGTGTTGTGGTATACTGCTGTGTTGTGGTATACTACTGTGTGTTGTGGTATACTGCTGTGTTGTGGTATACTGCTGTGTTGTTGTGTTGTGGTATACTGCTGTGTGTTGTGGTATACTGCTGTGTGTTGTGGTATACTGTTGTGTGTTGTAGTATACTGCTGTGTGTTGTGGTATACTGCTGTGTGTTGTGGTATACTGCTGTGTGTTGTGGTATACTGCTGTGTGTTGTGGTATACTGCTGTGTGTTGTGGTATACTGTTGTGTGTTGTAGTATACTGCTGTGTGTTGTGGTATACTGCTGTGTGTTGTGGTATACTGCTGTGTGTTGTGGTATACTGCTGTGTGTTGTAGTATACTGTTATGTGTTGTGGTATACTGCTGTGTGTTGTGGTATACTGCTGTGTGTTGTGGTATACTTATGTGCTCCAAGTTAATATAATGCTATAATCCAGACTAATAATCTACTATACTCCAAGCTGGTATAATGTTATATCTCCCTGGTGATATACTGTACTCCCATCGCGTACAATATGTCTAATTTTCTTATATTGCTTCCTTCTTTCTTATATATTATGATAGTCGTATATAATATGTCGCCATACTCAGCCACATTATATATCATTATATACAATGTGGCATAATTGTTAATGCTAAATCTTAGAGAATCGTGTGGTGGCATGACAGTGACTCATATACGTATATATATGACATATCTACCTCGACTCTGTCATTATAGCGTCATAAATCTCTATTAATGAAGCCATGAGGGGGAGCTTATAGGCTGCAAAGTATACTTGCATATATTGTGGGGAAGAAAGTATGTGAGGGGAGGGAGTGTGTGTAGGGGGGAGGGAGTGTATGGGGATTTAGTGTGTGTGGGGGAGTGGGGGAGTGGAGGAAAGCTGGTGGGGGATTACTTGTGTACAATATTTACTCCTGTCCAATTATTATTATTATTATTGTTATTATTATTATTATTATTATTATTATTATCATTACAGCAACATGACCACTAGGTACCATTAACCGGCCGCCGCTCCATCACGAATATTGTTATATAATTTGTGGCCGTGTTATTGTTTATGTACAGCGTCCGTATTAATGTTATTACACAGATAATAATTTGTTGCCGTTCACTATGTCGTATGATTAGTGCTATTCTGTAGTGGGTTGTTATGGTGGTGGTGGTGTGTATGGTGATTGGTAGTGTGGGTTGGTGTGTGGGTGTGTGCTATGTATGTATGTATGTATGTATGTATGTATGTATGTGGTTAGCGTCGCGTCAGGACTGGGGGAGCTGCCCACCGCAACAAGATTAAGGGGATTATAACCAGCGCCTTTTTGATTCCGATATTGCCCCTCTCTTTCTCCCCCTCCTCTGTCTTCCTCCTCACTTCCCCCTCTCTTTCTCCCTCTGTCTTCACTCTCTCTCTCTCTCTCTCTCTCTCTCTCTCTCTCTCTCTCTCTCTCTCTCTCTCTCTCTCTCCTCGTTTCTCCCCATGTCTTCCTCCTCCCCTTCCTCAGTCCTCCCTCTTTCTTCGTCCTTCCCCTCTTCCTCTGTATCTTCCCCTGAATTACTCCCTCTCCCATCTATCTCTTCCCTGAATTTCTCCCATGCCTTCTTTTTTCCTCCTCTCATACTCTCATCCCTCTCTTTTTATCTCCCCCTCCTCTAGTTTCATTGCCTCTCCTCCTCCGTCTATCTCTCCTGTCCGTCCGTATGTTTACCTCTCCTGTCCGTCTTTTCTTCAAGAGTCACTTCACTAATTACTACCACACTTAATTAGTTCACAGTCAGAGGTCATCGTTCCTGGTCAAAGGGTTGAGTTATTCTCATTCTTATCGTCGAGTCATCCGTCCCCTAATGAAAGACCTGTATAAAAGGGTCACATAGGTCATTGTCACACAGGTCAAGGTAACAGAGGTCAAGGTCACAGGTCATGGTCGCATAGGTCAAGGTCATGCAGGTCATGGTAACAGAGGTCATGATCACACAGGTCAAGGTCACACAGGTCAAGGTCACACAGGTCAAGGTCACACAGGTCAAGGTCACAGGTCATGGTCACATAGGTCAATTTCTTCTCTTCTCTTCTCTTCTCTTCTCTTCTCTCTTCCTATATCCTCCAATTACCCACAATTTGATCTTTTATCTTCGTGACCTACTTGTTATTCATCTGATCTTCCACCTCCTGAATGTTGATGTCTTCTGTGTTATTCTTCCCTCTCCTTCTCTTCCCACCATCATCTTCCTCTTACTCCTCTTTCTTTTTTCCTCCTCCTCCTCCTCATCATCATCATCATCATCAAGTCACACGATCATTATTCCACTTCCTTCTTTTATTCTTTTTGTGTAATGCGCATTTTTATTATCGCTTTTTTCTCGTATCTCTCGTTTGTTACACTGGTTTTCATGTAGTCTTTTCATTCAATTGTATTTCGTTAGTGTCTTTCTTTCTTTCTTTCTTTCTTAACTCTTGGTGTATCATTTATTTCTCTACCTTTCTCTTAGTGTCAATCTTCACCATTCCTTGTTCCCTTCTTCTCTTCTTGTTTTTTCTGACTTATCTCTCCTTCCACTTTTCTCTCTTCCCATATTCTCTTTCCTCCTCGTTCTTTTCTTTTCTCTCATCTCCTTTATCATGTTTCTTCTTCCTTCCTATTCATTTCTTCCTCCTAATTTTCTTTCTTCTTGTCCTCTCTACGTCATTCTTCTTCTTTCTCATTCTGTCCATCATCATCATCATCATTTTTCCTTTGCATCCTCTTCGTATACTTAAACCTTCTCCAGTTCTCTCTTCCCTTTTCGGTTTCCTCATTTTCCCATCTTCATTTTCCTCCTTTACCCTCTTCATTTCCCTCTTCATTTTCCTCCCATCTATTTTCATATTTTTACCTTTTCTTTCTTCCCTCTTCATATTCCTCCTATCCCACTCCTCCCACTCGCCCTCTCACTCGTCCAAGAATAAGCTCAGGATTCGATAACAGGACGCTGACTGTCGAACCTTTTTACCAGCGCCGTGTGTCAGGTCCCCGGAGTGCCGCGCCCCTCTTCCTCCTCCAGCTCCTGCCGCGGGGTTATCTCTGCTGCGTGTTGGGGGAGGGGAACGTGGATTTGCCCTTACTCCCATCTTCCCTTATTTCGTTTCTTGTTTTCTCCCTCTCTCCCCCTTCATTCTATTATTTACTCTTTCTCTCCCTTCCCTCCATCATTCGTCTCCTCCAAAGTCCTTTTTCCTATATTATATTCTTATACGTCTTTTTTTTTCCAACATTCTTCCCTTCATTTCTTTCCCTAACTCCTCCAACTCCACCAGGTCATTCGAATGTTCCCTAGGATCTATTTGGCACGTCCTGGTCATGCCCTTAGGTCTCTGAGAACGTTTCATTCATGGCCCCTCACAGTTTCCCGACCTCAACCCCCCTCAATATGCCCATCCCACATACCCCTCCTCTATCCTAGTTTTCCCTTTCCTCTTCTAATGTGTCTCTTCCCCCCCCCCCCCATCTTCCTGTGCTTCTACCAGATATTCTGACATGTTTCTCCACAGTAGTTCCATTTTCCCCCATGACTCCCCCGGTTTTCTCCCAGTATACCCACCACGCCTCCCTTCATGTCTCCTCATCATGCCCACCAAGCCCCCCTCCCCCAGTCAGACCCCCACACTCTGTCCATACCTTCCAGACTCTCTCTCCCCCCCCCCCCCCCTCCAGCAATACCACCACACTCCGAGCTCGTCTCCCCCAGAAGAGCCAACACGTCGGGAGCGTGTGGCACCCTCCGCCACCTGCCAGCTAGCCTGACACGCCCAATGACACCAACATCAGCATAATCACCAGCTGCAGTCTCCTGCCGGGAATACGCAAGTCTTCTCTCCCCGATACGATATTTTTTTACCTCCTCGCGGCCATTTGACAAGTGTGCGGAGACGGGATGTCAAGGCTTGGCTTGGAGGACGAGCGGAGACACTCGTGCAGGTGTTATGAAGGACAGGTTTTTGTTGATTAATGTCATCCTTGGTCTGTGTGGTCGGGGTCTGAGGGGTGGGATGGTCTGGCAGGATGTGAAGGACTTGGACAGGTGAGGGACACTAGCTAGCGAGGTATTTGATGTTCGAGGCAGTTGAGGGCCTGAGAAATATGGGCAACCGAGGAGCTGAAAGACCCGGCTGACTAAGGAGGAGAAGTCCCGGACTACTGAGAACCTAAACGACCATTTCAGCTGAGCATTTGGAAGACGTGTACGACCAGGTAAGGCTCAGGACCTGGATATAAGAGTTAAAACAGACGGAGATATCGGCAATAAATTCTTGATGACGAGGCGGAGGCGACTGTCAGTTATGACGAGGCGGCCAAGACCAGGGGGAGGGGGAGGCAATATTTCTCATAACCTCTTAACCTAATCAAACATAACCTAACCTAACCCATCCCATATCCCCAATACGGTGAAGAGTCTGTATAAGTTCGACACCATTTTGCCAGCATTTGTGTCGTATCTTATTTAAGCCAGTTAAGATGCTTTCTCCTATTTCCGGATGGGGGTGAAGAGGGGAATGGAATTTTTATGTAGGATTCTTTTGAGGGTTCGGGTGTTGGTCGATGATGGAGGGGAGGGGGGGGGGGCGGTGAAGGGTGAGACATCTCGCCCATCTGGAAGGCTGGCGATATACGAGGAAGTGCTGGCTTGACACATTGTTGGGAGACGAGTCGTGTTGACATCAGTGTTACGGGAAGAATGAATGCCCGGAAAATATATGAAATGTGAATTATGTGTATACGCAGAGAGAGAGAGAGAGAGAGAGAGAGAGAGAGAGAGAGAGAGAGAGAGAGAGAGAGAGAGAGATGCATATGTCATTTTGCTGATGGAAGAGTGACATTGCGATAATAGATACTTGACGTAGATGGTCGAATAAATGAAAACCAAAAATAGAGATGGATAGATGGATAGCTAGATAGTAGTTGGTGTTAGTGAGTAGTTTTGGCCGGAGTCAGCGAGGGGGGGGGGGGTCGTCAGTGGGGAAATAGAGAGGTGGGGGGAGGGGGGTGTAGCTGGGAAGGACGGCGGGGTAGAAAATATATTCCTTCACGGGTGGTGGCGTTGTGTCAGCAAAAATATTCTATAGCAACAGAACAGAGAGAGAGGGAAAGAGAGAATAAATCCGCGTTGTGGTGACGGGGAGGAATGTAGGGGAGGAAAAACTCATGCAGTTCCGACGTTTGTGGGGAGAAAATATGTCCCTGCAGAGGTGGTGGTCGGGAGTTCTTGGGGGAGAAAAATTCATGTACCGCCGACTGCTGGGGAGGAGGAGGAAGGGGGGGGGGGGGATTAGAGGAAATGATGAAGGGAAATGGACAATGAGTGGAAAAAGAGGAGAGAGAAGAATAGTCGGAATGAAAGTAAGATGGAGAAAAGAGAAAGGAAGACGAGAAGATAACAGAAGAAATGTTGAAGAAAGAGGAGTAGGAGAGGCAAAGGAAGAGGAGGAGGTAGGGTTTTAAGGAAGTAGAGGAGGAAGGAATGGAGGACGATGAAGAAAGAGAAGTGAAAAGAAAAGGAGGATGGGGTTGAAGGAAGAGAAGGAGAAGATAAAAGAAAAAGAGAAAGCTAGATACAAGGAAGAGGAATGGGAGAAGGAAAAGGGTTGAAGGAAGAGAATGGAGAGATAGAAAAGGACGAGGAGGAGGAGGGGGGGGGGAAGGAAGAGAATGGAAGGAGGGGAGGAACACAGAACCTTATCAAGAACAATACGTGTACTGTTGTGTGTCGAGTTTGGTTCAGATTTTATTGTGAGTGTTTTGTTGTGTCAGCAGGTGATGCGAGGCCCAGGGTGTGTGGGCTGTTTTATGTTGGGGCTAATGTGTGGGGGCTATCTTGTGTTGTGGCTGTTTTATGTAGGAAATAGTGGGTGTGTGGGCTGTTTTATGTTGGGGCTAATGTGTGGGGGCTATCTTGTGTTGTGGCTGTTTTATGTAGGAGCTACTGTGTGGGGGCTGTTTTATGTAGGAGCTACTGTGTGGGGGCTGTTTTATGTAGGAAATAGTGTGTGTGTGGGGGCTGTTTTATGTAGGAGCTACTGTGTGGGGGCTGTTTTATGTAGGAGCTAGTGTGTGGGGGCTGTTTTATGTCGGAAATAGTGTGTGGGGGGGCTGTTTTATGTAGGGGCTAGTGTATGGGGATTGTTTTGTGTGGGGGCTGTTTTGTGTAGAGGCTACTTTGTGAAGGTTGTTTTATGTAGGGGGTAGTGTGTGGGGGCTATTTTTGGTGGGGCTACTGTGTGGGGCTGTTTTCTGTAGTGGCTAGTGTTTGGAGGTTGTTGTGAGAGAGCTTCTCTGTGTGCGCTGGTCTGTGGGGACTGCTGTGTGGGACAATGCTGTTTAGGGGCTGCTGTTTGGGGTCTAACGTGTGAGGCCAGCTGTGTGGTGATTGCTGTACATGGGGCTGGTGTGTGAAGACTGCTCTTATTTTATGGGGGCTGCTCTTGATGTATGGGGCTACTCTTACTTTGCGGGAATGTTTTATTGTGTGGTGCTAAAGATGTGTGGGGACTGCTTTTACCGCCAGGGGGTTGTTCCTACTATGTGGGGTCTACTTTTACCGTGTGGGGCTATTCTTACTGTGCGGGGCTACTCATACTATGTGGAGGTAATCCTTACTCAGTTTGGACTATTTTTTACTATGTGGGGGGCTACTTTTACTGTGTGGGGGACTACTTTTACTGTGTGGGGGACTACTTTTACTGTGTGGGGACTACTTTTACTGTGGGGGTTCGGTGGCGTGGGGAAAGGTGTGAGAAAGAGATAGAGAGAAAAAAAACAAGAGGAAAGACTGAGAGAGAGAGAGAGAGAGAGAGAGAGAGAGAGAGAGAGAGAGAGATTTTGTATGTGAAAGTTCCTCGTTGAAGTAATGGTCAACACACGCCTATATTTTTGTTTTCCTCTCTCTCTCTCTCTCTCTCTCTCTCTCTCTCTCTCTCTCTTATTATCTTTATCGCTTATGTTTGTTTATATTTTTTCTTTATACTTTTTTTTAAATTCAGGGTGAAGTAGTGGTCAACGTTATTCCTGTTTTCCCCTATCTTTCCTTCCCCCTTCTCCTACTCTGTTTTTCACTCTTTCCTTCCCTCTTCCTTCCTTCTCCACTCTTTCCTTCCGTCTCCTCCATTCTCCCCTCTTTCCTTCCCTCTTCTTCTCCCTTCCCCTTTTCTTCCATCTCCTCTCTCTCTCTTTCTCCTCTCTCCCTCTTTCTCCTCTCTACCCTCTTTCCTTCTTCCCTCCTTTACATGTTATTTTTTCGGGCAAAAGATAAGCTGAATGGGAAAGGCTGTGGTAGGGAGGAAAGGGAGGGAGAGAGGGACGCTCTTTGTTGCTCCCATACACATCGACTCCTCCAACCCACCCATCTACCCACCAACCAACCCACCACCAACCAACCCACCACCAACCAACCAACCACCAACCAACCACCACAGACTTCCACTACGACCCACCACCACCAACCACCCGACACACCCCCCCTCCACCATCACCAACCCTCCACCAACAACCACCAGCACTGCCTTTGATAATCCACTGAAAAAATAAAGTCCCAAATTTGATAGCGAAATCGGTTCATACACTCAATATTCATATCCCGGGGGCGTGAGAGCTCATTCGGAAAATTGAGTTTTTGTTAGTTTCCTTCCCAATTATAATCCAGTCTTTGGGAGCCTAGCCAGACAAGTGGCTTGTCTCAAAGTCAGTTAGTCTCTCTCTCTCTCTCTCTCTCTCTCTCTCTCTCTCTCTCTCTCTCTCTCTCGACGGTGTAGTGGTGATGTTGGAGGAGTGATGGTGGGGGGGGGGGGTTAGGGATTTGTTTGTAGGAGATGAGTAATAGGAGGACGATGGAGGAGAAACGAAGTAAGGATAGGGATATGAGGAGGAGGAGGAGGAGGTAGGAAGGGAAACTAGAAATAGGAGGAGGAGGTTGAAGGGAAGCGGCGGGAGTTAGAGGATAGAGATTGAAGGAGGATAAAGGAAGGAGGAATCGAGATGCAAGGAGAAGGAGGGAATATGATGTAAATTTGAAGATAGGAGGAAGAAGAGAGAAGATATATAAGGAAGGGAAGGAGAGTGGTAATTTAGGAAAGATTAAAGGAAGGAGGAAAGGTGTAGAGGAGAGGGGAAAGAAGGAGGAACAGATGAAAAAGGCAGGAGGCTACGAGAAAAACGAAGTGGGGAATGAAGAGAAATAATTAGGAGGAAACTGTGAGAGAGAGAGAGAGAGAGAGAGAGAGAGAGAGAGAGAGAGAGAGAGAGAGAGAGAGAGAGCTTTCTGTGTTGGAATGATGGCAGTGGGTGTGTGAAAGAGGGAGAGAGAATGAGAAGTGAATGACATTTACAGAGGTTAGAATGGTGTGCAAGCGGTGGAGTGGAAAACTAAGTAGACGGTGAAGTTTGTTGTCAGTGAAGTGGAGGGAGGGGGGATAGGTAACTTTTTTCGACCATGTACCTAACCTCACCTAACCTAACTTAAGTTATTGTGAACCTGTTTTGTACCTCGTGAGCCATGGGTACTCACACTCACGTCTGAACCACCTGTATTATAAGTAATCAACCTATATTCTGAACCAGCTGTGTGCCGCCTTAGCCATGGGTATTTTAGCCTTTTTCTGAACCAGCTGTGTGCCGCCTTAGCCATGGGTATTTTAGCCTTTTTCTAAACCATCTTTGAACCATCTTAATCATGAGTATTCAAACTCTGAAGACTAAACCAGTTGTGTACACTACCGCTTGAATCATGGATATTCGAATCAATTAATGAATCAGTGTTTAGGTGTTGGTCCTGGGGGTGTGTTCTGACTCATTCATGATACTCGAACCAACACTTGCTTTAAAAGGTGTAGTGTTGAATGTAAACACGAAGGTAGTGTTTGAGGTACACCCAGGTAAATTAAGCACTGTTTACATTTGTATTTACATTCACTAATTCGCACGTGCTAGTTGTCGTGTTGAGCAGAAGAGATGATGGAATTTTAATTTTTTTTTTTAAACATTATCTTGGTCGCCATGTTACTTCATTATTCAGGGCTTTTTGGGTCTGCTCAGATTTTTTATTTCGTTGTAAATTCTTTTCATTGGGAAACCTTAAGACGTCGAGCTTCGTTACCGAGTCCATGGGAGAAAGTAAACCATTGTTAGATGTTTCACTAATGAGGCAACATAATGGTTGTTAAGTTAATCAACGAGAAATGTTGTTATTCGGACACAAGGAGAGTAAACAACCCGGATTTAAAGCAGTATCACACAGGGCATAAGTTTCGCTGTTCTAATTTCTCAGTCTTAAGTAAAAAAGAAAATCTATGGCCCCAATCACACTAGTATTTACTGCCCTGTTCTCACATTAAAACTACAATAAAGATGGCTGGCCGCACCATACGCAAGTTGGTATCAGACGTATTTCACGAAAAGAGTTTACTCAGACTTTAATTACAACACGTGTAGTTGAAGAAGAAAAATCAGGAGTGAGAAAACGCGTGTGACTTCTTGTGGTTGTGGTTGTGGTTTGCTTCTTGTAAACAAATGTCAAATAATTATTTAGAAATATTAATAATACATTATAAGGGTGAGCGCTTTGCTGATACCAATAAATATAATTAATTCGAATTGTATTTATAATTCTACCGCTGAGATTCAACATTAGATATTATAATAACTGAAATTAAACGGAAATCCTGTCGATTCCTCAGATCACCGTTTTCTGAGGAATGAGGAAATTTTGCCAGATGAAATCCTCCCTTAACGCACCCCAAACACACACTAGCTCAACTTAATCTTACACAACCCAACCCAACCCGACCCAACTGAACTGAACCGAACCTCATCTCATCTAGGTCTTTACAACACAACAAAACTAAGCAGTATTCAGCACAGCACAGTCCACCATAGCACACTGAGGACACAAAAGGACAAAGCTTGAATTTTTACTCTGCTCTCGGGCGGCACACCTGAGCATATGATGACAAGTCTGGTGGAAGCAGTGTCTGTATGAGCGAGGGTCACCAGGCTGGATGGATAGTCATGCCGGACGGGAGTGTCACGAAAGTTAGAGAAGAAGACAGTGCCACGAGAGGGAGGAGAAAGGTGGGAGAGACTGTCACAGGGAAGGGAGAAGGGAGGTAGTCGCGGTGAAGGGAGAAGAGAGATAGGTCCAGAGAGAGAGAGAGAGAGGGGGGGGGGGAGACTGCTTACGCTCTGAAGGTAGGGAGGAGGAAGAGAGATACTTGCCGAGGGGGATAAGGAGAAGTAGGAGGGAGACTGTCGTGGGGGGAGGGGGGGAGACAGCCAGGGGGAGAAGGAGAGAGAGAGAATGTGAAGGGGAGCGCGCGGCGAAGAGAGGTAGGAGGCAATAAGTGCATATTCGAGCGTGGAAAGGATGATGGAAAGGGTAATGGGATAGACAGAGCTGTGTTGGCTAATCTGATTGAATGCTTATTGAAGGGGTACAGAGGGACGGTTCCAGCTGGCGGTATGGTGCTGGGTTATCCGCTCCTCCTCCTCCTCCTCCTCTCCCGTGGCTGTGGTGTAGCTGCAAACATACTGGCAGTGGTGCAGGTGTGTGGTTGTGGTGTCAGGTGTGTGGCTGTGATGCAGGTGTGAGGCTGTGGTGCAGGTTTATGGTTGTGATGTAGCTTGCAGATATTCCGGCAGTGGTGTAGGTGTGTGGTTGTGGTGCAGGTGTATAGTTGTGATGTAGCTTGCAAATATTCCGACAGTAGTGCAGGTGTGTGGTTGTGGTGCATGTGTGTGGCCGTAGTGCAGGTGTGTGGCCATAGTATCAAAGCTACATTTATAAACTGTAATACCGCAAGAATAACTCAGGTAGCTTGTGTTAGTTGTGATTTGTCAAAGAGAATTGCAGTGGCAAGCAGCAAAAGCGGGGGAGGGGAGGGAAAGCAGTACACCGCTATCACCAACACAACAACAACCACCATCACCAACCACCACCACCAACCACCACAACAACAACAACCAATATCACCACAGTAACAACAACACGCAGAGATCGTTATCCCACTCAGAACACCTGATTTTAGGCCCCTGTTAGAGAGGGGAAGAACATCAGATTTTTAGGAGACCTGTTTACTATATATTCCCAGAGAGGCAATATATTTTTTTTGAGGGTGGTGGGGGGGGGGTTGGGATAGGAAATGGTAGGAGATAGAAATACAGAGGAACGAGGAATGAAATGTGAGAGTATAGAGGACTGTTGACGTCTACTCTGTTAGTATATACTGTGTTTACATGACAGTTGCTGGTGTGATGAGTGGAGCCAGGGATGATGGTGGCGTAAATTTCATCTGAATATTTATCATTAAAACCAGGATAGAACAGGAGGAGTAGGAGGAGGAAGAACGAGAAGCAAGATACCGAATAATGAACAGTGAGAGGATAAGGGGGGAGGGGGGGGGCAATAGAGTCATTTGGTATGTACTGGAGCTTTGGGTTGGATTTTGTTCAAGATTGGTAAAGGGGAATTGGAAATTACTTTGTTAGAGATGGCTAATGGAAGCTTTAAGGTGGTGGTGGTGGTGGTGGTGGTGGTACACTTTCCCAAGACCAGCAGTGTGTGATGTGAAGGTGGACATGAGCATCGTAGAGGGTGAGATGAGGTGAGTCTAAGAGAGGTGAGGTGAGATAAGGAGAGGTAATGTGACGTGAGGTGAAAATAAGGAGTGAGGCGAGGTGTTGAGTTGATTTGAGTTGAGGTGAGGTGAGGTGAGATAAGGCAAAGAGACGTGAGGTGAGGTGAGGTAAGAAGTGAGGTGGGGGAGGTGAGTTGAGGTGAGGGAACACAGAAATAAGAATAATAGTTTTGCTTAGAAGTATAATTTGTGAAGATACAAGGACAATGTTTCATTTGACGAACACTAATACGATCATATCCACACCACCACAACCACACCACCATAGCCACACCCAGTACCACCAGTACTCCACAACCACACTATCGTCATTGTTTACTATCTATTCCACCACCACCAGCCACACCACCACCATCCACACCACCTACACCACCACCATCCACACCACCACCATCCACACCACCTACATCACCACCACCACCCTCACCACCACCACCACCTACAGTACACCACCACCACCACCTACACCACCACCTACACCACCACACCACCACCACCTACACCACCCTCACCACCTACACCACCACCACCACCTACATTACTACCCTCACGACCATCGAAACTATACGCCACTCACGTCACGAGAGAGAGAGAGAGAGACGCACGTAATTGTGTTGTGGACTTCGCCCGTTTTCCGAGATTTTTCCCTCTAATTTATGTGTTTTTGCATGTAATTAGGGTTTTTCCCGTGTAATTGGCAAGGGTACTTTGTAAGCGTTTCTTCGTGTAATTGATGATTTTTTGCGCGTAATAGGGAAGTATTTTTTCGAGTAATTGATGTTTTTTCGTTTAATTGATAAGGTTTTTGCGTGTAATTGGTAAGCGTTTTTACCTGTAATTGGTAAAGTTTTTTTCCGTGCAATTGGTAATTTTTTTCCGCGTAATTGATAAGACGTTTTTGCGTGTAATTGAAAAGCTTTTTTCCTTGTAATTTATATATTTTTTGGCCTTTTAATGATTTTTTATTCATTTTTTTTGCATGTAATTGGTAAGGATTTTGCGCGTAATTGGTTGTGTATTTGCGTGTAAGTGTTTTCTTTTTTTGCGTGCATGGTGAGATTTTGCGTGTAAAGTGTGTGTTTTTATTTATCATTAGTGTTTTTGTTTTCTAGTTGTAAATTTGTAAGTTTTGGGCCTGTAGTTCCTCGGCTGTTACCTGTAACCAATAGGTGGCTGGCTGTCTGTCATTCCTTGATCTTTCACGTAAATATATATATTGTTTTATATACGTAATGTCGTGGCAGTTAGTGGTAGCCTCAGAACAACCCACTTTATCTATCTATCTATCCATCTATCTATCCTGTCTGTCTGTCTGTGTCTGTCTGTCTGTCTGTCTGTCTGTCAGTCAGGGACACACCGGTAATGCCATTATCCCAGGCTCCTCTTAATTGACGTGACCATAAACGATGATATTTTATTTATACGGGACGAGAAGGTGAGCTTGATGGTAGTGGGAGGAGGGGGGGGGTATGGTGGTTGTGTGGTAGAGGGGGGAGGGGGGTATGGTAAGTGTGTGGTAGAGGGGGGAGGGGGGTATGGTAGGTGTGTGGTAGTGGGGGAGGGGGAGAGTATGGTGGTATTGGAGGAAGGACGATGAGAGAGAGAGAGAGAGAGGAGCAAGATTCAAGGCAAGAGTGGTTGGTCTTTAAGGGGGGGGGGGGGGTTGCCCGAGGAGAAAATTGCTTGCCGTAGGGGACGTCTAAGAGAGGGGGTGGGGAGGTACGGTTGCCATAGAGAATTCCAGGGGAGGGGGGGAGAGGAGGGGAAGGGAAAATTTGATTGCCATAGAAGGATGGGGAGGAGGGTGAAGGGGAAGTTGATGGGGTTGATGGTCCTATTATCGAGGTAAGTCGACTGACCCCGTAGTTATTCCAGTACGGTGAACACATGAAGACTACAGCGGGCGGTGAACACATGAAGACTACAGCGGGCGGTGAACTACAGTGGGATAAGGGCTATGAGAACGTATATATATCTAATTTAAGGTCGAGTCTCAGTTCAAGGTCGACACCATTTATATTTCTTTAGATTTTCAGATTTTTGCGTGATATATTTTCCTGTTGTTAGGATTCACAGTCTGAGAGGATCATCCTTGGATTATTCCTCTCGGAGTCATACAGAGACTACCTTAACTAGTTATGGTCACTTAACACCAATTAGGAGACAGTGTTAATGGAGTGTATCTATGGGAAAATTATCTACATTAATTTTGTCTTACGTTATCGTATGTTGGTAAGGTACATAGTATGTTTTTGTTGGTGTTTGTGGTCGTTGTCATTGTGCTTTAAGTCAACCAGTTGTGTATCTTCACTGACGAGGAAGATTGGTCTGGCTTAAGAGATGTGACAACACTCGTAAGCAGCCAATCAGAGATGTCAGACAAAATGGCGGCGAAATTACGCTGTGAATCCATTAAGGGATTGAAACTCAGCATTAAGCAGCAGTTGTCAGCAGGGCCAGACGTGGTGGTCGTGCTGACAGCGGGGCGGCCCCGAGCTGTGTCGACACAAAAATACAATACCTATTAAAAAAAACAACAGTTTAATCAACCGGCCGCAAAATTTATGTGTAATTAGTATATTATGTAGTGCAGAATATAACTATTTGTCCTTATGACAAAGTAACTGTAAATAACTTTATTTAATATAAATACTTTTTTATGCCTGGCGGGGAAAGTATAATAACATTTAAATTGTATATTAGGACGGCTGCAATTTTCGGTAACTCGACGATATTTTGAGTGCCTCGGGCTACCTGGTCCTGTGCTGCTCTAACTAGATGCGTTCTCTCATCACCAGTCAGAGAAAAAGATTAACGTACGATTCTTTAAAAGTCTGGAGCCCCGATTGCTGCTGGGGAGGGAGGAGAAGGCGGAGACCATGGAGATATTTCCCTGCTAGGAGGAGGAGGGGGGGGGGGGAGGGGGGGATCCTCTTCTTTGTCTTGGAGGAAGTTGATGAGTCGGGAGGAAGTTACCAGACGACGCAGACTCCGAGGAGGACCACAACAGATGCCATATGTTGCTGTGTAGCCTCGTCTTGTTGAGAGCTATGTAGGTGCCATGTAGGGTCCCTCTAGTGATGATTAGTGCCATGTAGGGTCTCTAGTGATGATGAGTGCCATGTAGGGTCTCTAGTGATGATTAGTGCCATGTAGGGTCTCTCTAGTGATGATTAGTGCCATGTAGGGTCTCTCTAGTGATGATTAGTGCCATGTTAGATCCTCCCTAGTGATGGCAACCAGTAGGTGCCATGTAAACGACGTTCTCACATTATAGTCCAGAGACATTTTTACCATATAGCTCCACATTCTACTAAAGATTGCCATACGTTGCCATAGAGCGCCTCATTCTCCCTATTGTTGTCATACGTTGCCATATTAATGATTGCCATACGTTGACATGTAGCGGCGATATTTTACACTCTCTTTACTCTAATTATTATCATAGTTACTTCACCGATTAGTGTACTTCACCTGTCTGGCCTACTTAATTAATTACAGCAGGCGGTAGATAATTGACTCACCTGTGTAGAGAGCTTCAGGTGTCAGGACTATATTGTAATTAACGATTGATAAGATGGCGGAGGAAATATATATCGGATGTTTTATGTAAGGAAGGCGAGTATTTTATGTAAGGAAGGCGAGTATTTTATGAAAGGAAGGCGAGTATTTTTACCTTCTGATGGCAAGTGGCTGTAGTTACCGTCACCTGGAAACAGTGAAGAGCCAGCGAGAGGAGGTTGTGTGGTGCTGCTGATGTATACAAATGTGCGTGTCTGTGTGTGTCTGTATGTGTCTGTATGGCGCTTAACTCGGGATATTTTCTCAGAATTTTACGTGAAAAGGGAAGGAAAGCGAGAGAGAGAGAGAGAGAGAGAGAGAGAGAGAGAGAGAGAGATCTAACAGTGCAGGAAAAACATGATAAGAATTAGTAATGGTGGATGTGTGAGGGATTGCAAAAGTTGATTGCTCTTTGTACAGAAAACTCTCGGGTGAGTCAAATATGAAATGGAGAGATATGATCGTACCTTGTATTAAAAAGAAGAAGATTGTAACAGATGTGTAGTATTGAAAAGGTAATACTATTTATTACATGACATATAAGACTGTTTTATTGTTGGAGTGTTAAAAGACTGTTTTATTGTGTGTGTGTGTGTGTGGAAACAAAGACTCATCCACCATGTTTCTCCCCCCTTGTGTCACTCTACAGGTATATGCCACCAGGTAAGTTGTTTTTTTGGTTAATATTTATTTATTTTATTTATTCTCATAAGAATTTTTACTTAGTCATATATCGACCAATAAGCTTTCCTTTCTTCCTTGCAGGTGAGTGAGCGACCGGTCATGGCAGGTGATGGTGGCCTCCCAGGTGATGGTGAGTGTAATAATAATAATAATGGTTAACTGGGCGTTCCATCATAACACCTTGAAGGATTACTCTTCCGTATCTGTAAAGTTTTAAAAAGATAACTACCAATTAGATAAACTGGAGACGATGATTAGCCCAAGAAGTTTAGGGGGGAGAGGCCATATGTGGAGGTAACAAGGGCTAACGACCCCAGGAAGTTTATATAGTTACTACTGAGGAATGTTGGTAGACGCCGTGAAATTATGGTCTGAAGATAATAACAACACTCGGGAATAGTTAGTACGTGAGTTCTCTCTCTCTCTCTCTCTCTCTCTCTCATGTACGAGAAAGCAGCAGTTAAGACAGTAAAGCAATAAGCTAGAATACCGTTATGATACTTCGCTACAGTAAGGCCCTGTAGGTCTGGAAGAAGGACATACAGGGCTGGAACAACGACTTGGAGGGCTGGAACAACGACTTGGAGGGCTGGAACAACGACTTGGAGGGCTGGAAAAACGACATGAAAGGCTGGAACAACGACTTGGAAGGCTGGAACAACGACTTGGAAGGCTGGAACAACGACTTGGAGGCTGGAACAACGACATGAAAGGCTGGAACAACGACTTGGAGGGCTGGAAAAACGACATGAAAGGCTGGAACAACGACTTGGAAGGCTGGAACAACGACATGAAAGGCTGGAACAACGACTTGGAGGGCTGGAACAACGACTTGGAAGGCTGGAACAAAGAGGCGTTACGGAATATTATAAGATATAATGTAAAAAATTGTACCCGACAGGTGTGGCCTCCTGATAGTTTGTTGGAAGAGATACGGAGATGAGAGAGAGAGAGAGAGAGAGAGAGAGAGAGAGAGAGAGAGAGAGAGGAGGCAGTGAAGAGAGAGAGAGAGAGAAATGGAGGAAGGAGGCAGTGAAAAGAGAAAGAGAGAGGAATGGCAATGAAAGAGAAAGTTTGAGGACAGATAGAATAGAGGAAGGAGAGAGAGAGAGGAGGAGGAGGAGGCAGCGAAGTGAAAGAACAAGGGAGAGATTTTGCGAGTGTTAATAAAATAGAGTAATCAAGTGACTTCCGCAATTTCCAACGACTGGTTAGGTTCTTGGAAAGTGAGAGAACCCCCTTCCCCTCTTCCCCCTCTCCTCCTCCCCCTTCCCCTCCTTACCATCCCCCCCCATCCTCACCCTTCTTTCCCCCTCCTCCTCACCTCCCTACTCCACCCTCCTCACTCTCCTACTTCCTCTTCCTTCTCCCTCCCCCCCCCTCTACCTCTTCTTTCTCTCCCTCCTCCTCTCCTTCCACTTCCCCTCATTCTTCCTCTCTCACCTCAACCCTCTCCTCTCTTTCTCCCTCACCCCACGCCACCCCCTTTCCCCCCCCCCCCCTTCCTCCAACCCCGTTATTCACCTCCCTCCCTTCTCTCCCTTTCTCACCCACCCCAACCTGGAATTCTGCCCAGATTCTCGGGAATGGTTGGAATTGTGACCAGAACTGGAATTTTTTGAATTATTTTTGTGTTTTTTTTTCTTTGTCTTATATTCAAGAATTTCTACCAGAGGATTTAATTGTCTTATATTTTTTTTTTGTTCCTTGGAATGGTTGGAATTGTGACCAAAACAGGAATTTTGGAATTATTTTTTTATTCTATTCTGGAATATCTGTCAGTGTTTTTATTGATAATTTTAACGTGAAATTGATTGTGATTATTACGAACAGAAATTTGGAAATTTTTTACTGGATGAAGTATTTAATTATTTCATAAATGATATTATTATTATTATTATTATTATTATTATTATTATTATTATTATTATTATTTTACTTTTGCCTGTCCTTCCTTCCTTTTTTTCCCTCATTCTTTCTCTCTTCCTTTGTGTGATATAATGGTTGAATAATTCCCCGAAAATGGAATATATATTTTACACTGCTAGCCGTTGTTGTTGTTATTATTATTATTATTATTATTATTATTATTATTATTATTATGTTTTTGTTGACGTTGTTTTTCTTTTCATTGTTGTTGTTATTATAGTTATCGTTGTTGTTGTCATCGTTGTTATTATTGTTATAGTTGTTGTTGTTGTTGTTGGTGAGGTTAATACTGGTTGTTTTGGTAGTGTGTGTACAGTGTTATGTGACGGCCGGCGGGGTGTCATGAATGTTCTTATATCAGAAGAGACGGCGAGCGAGGGGATGAGTACAACAAGACAGCGAGGTGACACAAGGCGAGATTCAGGGTGACACAGAAGAAGACAAAGCTCACACACACACACACACACACACAAACACACACACACACACACACACACACATACGCTATTCATGGCCTTGATCGCTAACTCTACACTCTACACTAGCATGCAGTGGCCCAGTCTCCTGTCCTAAGGGTCGCTCGTTCGCTCCCAGGGGACTACACAATCTCCCCTACTGTAATTGGGTCCCTAACTTTTTCATTTGGGGATTTGAAGGCGGTTGAGTGCATCACCGGCCACATTACCTTCTTGTGTAGTAGTGGCTTAGTATTCAGTGATGGTGTGGCTGTACTGTTCTCAACGAGGCCTATGGGAAACATTCACCCCACCTCCACCTCACCAGCCACACCAAGAATGACATGAAGTTAAACCTGTACTGTTAAAAGCTGTTTAGAAAGGTTAAATACTGTAGTGTAGGCGGTGATGTTATTGGAAAGTACTCCAGTGTGTTGGGGGAGGGGGGGATAATGCTTGAAAGTGAGAGTGTGTATTTATCCAGAAAATTTCAAATAAGAGCAGTATAATAACCAAAGAGTTTTACACAGCTGAGCTCTTTAAACCAACAGCTCTCTGGGAAAGTGTCCTGGAAAGAACTTATAAAATAATTCACTCGTAAACTAGAAAATATTGTAATATGAACACACTGCCAGATTACCCAATAGGTACACTGTGGTTGCTATATAAACAAGAGGTATGACCAGGTGAGAGTAGATATATGACACACAGGTAATTGATACTCACAGGTGTTGTATTGGACCATTTGGATTATTCATGGAAAAGAGAAATGAGTTATGAACAATATACATGTACTTTATGTATCTCACTATTAATAATGATATTCCTCGCCTCTGTGACACGAAACAGTACTTAGAAAGGACGGAAAAGTCATTCTAGATAATTATGATAAGTAGCACAGTTCTACACTAGCCTAATTATAGTACACAGGTGATAATCTATTTGTTTGAATGAGTATATTATATCGTGAGCATCATAGTCTTGAATAACATAAGGCAAGAGGCATTTATATCACAAACAATAAAGACATTATACATTAAGTCTCTCTCTCCCGCCCCACTACACGGCTGGGGGTCTGCCATAGCGACATGTTAAAGCACCTCTGTTAAATTTCCCCTGAAGCCAAGAATTCCTCCCTGGTCTTGGCTGTCAGCGGGGTGGAATATATAGATGTGTTATATAACTTAATGGAGAGGACAAAGGCGCCTTAATACCGCTCTTAAGGTATTGTTCAGATAAAGTTATGGTTGTCAACTCTCTTCTGTGTAGCTACAAGAGATGGCACGACACTATCCAATGACCTGCCGCCGTCTCTCTCTCTCTCTCTCTCTCTCTCTCTCTCTCTCTCTCTCTCTCTCTCAACACGATAGCTGGTATACGGGATACGTAAACTATATATTTTTTTTTTTATTCTTTGGTTTCTTCCCCCACATATCATGAATATTTTTGTGTTGGTGACGGTGACGTTTTGTAGAAAAATTTCGGGTCAGGCGCCGGGAGGTTCACATCACTCAAACGTAACTTTATTTTTTTTCTCTCTCTCATCGTTTCCTCTCTGCCCTTTCCCCCTCCCCTCTTTGTCTTTCCCCCATCCCGGAGCTGCGCCCTCGGAAGGGGAAGTGATGGAATGCCGATAAAGAAGGGAGAAGCGGCAGTAAGGGGGAGGATAGGACCAGAGGGGAGGAGGGTTAGTGTGGCGGAGGACAATGGCGGGAGGAAACGTGAATGTGGGACCCAGATGGAGGAAAGGAAGACACTTGATGATGAGGAAATCACGACATAATTAATGTGTGTGAGAGTTCAGGGTGTAGGAGGGTGGTGGTGGGTGTTAGCCAGGGTGTAGGAGGGTGGTGGTGGGTGTAAGCCAGGGTGTAGGAGGGTGGTGGTGGGTGTTAGCCAGGGTGTAGGAGGGTGGTGGTGGGTGTTAGCCAGGGTGTAGGAGGGTGGTGGTGGGTGTAAGCCAGGGTGTAGGAGGGTGGTGGTGGGTGTTAGCCAGGGTGTAGGAGGGTGGTGGTGGGTGTAAGCCAGGGTGTAGGAGTGTGGTGGTGGGTGTTAGCCAGGGTGTAGGAGGGTGGTGGTGGGTGTGAGAATACTTAGATTTTTGTTTTAATTTTGCTTCGGACAGCAGCTAGTTTATTGTGCACCCGATACTCATCCTGTGAGCGGTAGCGCAAAAAGGATTACAGAGTAGAGGCCACAAAGGGTGTTTATCAGACCCCAGTGACTTTGATATTATGGCACTGAATGTAAGAGTATTTCCAGTACATTGTTTGTTTAAGTTGGTACATATAATTTTCTTTATGTACTAGATTTAAAGTGTGGATACAGCCTTAGTATATCAGCTGTCTTACCTTCATATATAAAGTGCTACGCCATTGCATACACAGTGTGCTTGGATCTGTCCCTATAAGGTTCTATTTTTTCAGTGTAAGATATAGTATCGAAGTGTGTGGCCATATGTCTGGCCACACACTTTATATTTAGTTTTGTTCACATCTGCCTGAGGGGCATACAGCCAGGGGTGCGTGGTGGTGGTGGCTCTGAGTCATGGTTGTTTGGGGGTGGTGGTAGTAGTGGTGTTGGAAGTGGTGGTAGTGGTGGTAGTGATGGTGGTGGTATGGTGGTGGTGGTATGGTGGTGGTGGTAGTGGTGTTGGAAGTGGTGATGGTGATAGTGGTGCTGAAGGTGGTGGTAGTGGTGATGACTGGTTGTGGTATTGGAGGTGATGGTAGTGGTGTTGGAAGTGGTGGTAGTGGTGGTAGTGATGGTGGTGGTATGGTGGTGGTGGTAGTGGTGTTGGAAGTGGTGATGGTGATAGTGGTGCTGAAGGTGGTGGTAGTGGTGATGACTGGTTGTGGTACTGCTGGTGGTAATGGTAGATGTGAGTCCAGGTTGTTTGAGGGTGGTAAAAGTGATGTTGGATGTGGTGGTAGTGGGAAGGTGCAAGTGGTATTGGTGATGGTGATGGTGCTAGTGGTGGTGGTGATGGTGGTAGTGGTGGGTGTGCGGTAGTCCAGGGTGTAGGAGGGTGGTTTGAGTTGTGGTGGGTGGACCATTATTCTTCAAAAGTTCGACCCAAAGCATGGACACACACACACACACACACACACACACACACATAGATACCCTCAGCGTACGCACGCCGTGTACACAAGAAGAGGTTCATGTGCATGTGACTCATCCTTCTCCTCTTCCTCCTATTCCTTCACATCGCTTCCCTCATCTGCCGCATGCGGTCTTGTTCCCGCTGTCGGCTGAACCTGGGAGTCTGTAGCGGATCTTCAGCAAAGTGAAATTTGATCTGGCTTCCTTCCTCCTCGTGTCAGTGATCCCCGGGTGTTGTGTCGCGAGGGTTGTGGTGGTGGTCATGTGCGTTTGTCTGGTGCTCGCGTCCTGACACTTAGTAAACACACATCACTCCGGTGACAGTCGGTCCTTGGATGAAAAATTCTCTCCAGTTGTTTGTTGCCTCACCACGATCCTCTCCCTACTGCAATAAACACAGGTACAGTAGTGAGATATGTTTATAAGCAAAAATATTACAGAAACTAATTAATATCACATTGTATCTTTTTTAATGGGTGGGGGTTATAACCAGGTACAGTAATAATACAGCTTGACCCGAGCCCTCAGGACACACTTGAGACACACACAAGACATCAGACTTGACTTGAAGGTGTGAATTTTCCCAAGTTGTTGATGTTATAACGTAGTCCTTCACTTTAACAACTTAGGTCTTTAAGCAGTGTATTAGTAATAAGCTAGTCATCGAAAATTAAAGATTGAGAAATTGTTATAAGAACATGAGAATGGAGGAAACTGCAGCGGGTCTATAAGCTCATACTGGGCAGTCCCGTTTACACCCAACCCCATGTATCCGTCCAACCTATATTTGAAGCTACCCAGCGTGTTCCAGTTAATGATGACGTTTGGTAACTTGTTCCACTCTTCCACTACTCTTATTTCCAAACCAATGTTTACCTATCTCGCGCCTAAATCTAAATTTGACTAGCTTAAAGCCATTGCTACGAGTTCGTTCCTGGTTGAATCACCTGGAGATAAACTAGCCTAACGCCACTTGGGAGGAGAGGTTAGGTTAGCGGTAATGTTGTTAGTCTTCAGGTGATCCGATTGTCTTTCCTCATTAGCTGACAGGTGACAGGGGTTAGTGTGTGCGTAGGTGAGGTTGGGGTCCTCTGCTTGATAGTAAAAAAAAAAGTTGAAAGTGAAAGTAGTGAGGCCAGAAGGTCAAGGGTTAGGACTACGTAGTTGGTAAATTATTACGATCCCGGCGGTGCTACCTATGAACACCCTCCACCTGCCCGACGTATCCACTCATCGCCAACCTCGCCAACTCCAGCCTCGGACCTGAGGAAGCCATCATGTGCACCTCTAACACCTTGCCTCCAGGAACCTCCATGGACAATCCTGACGCTTATACTCAACCTGAGAACCTGAATACACTAGAAATATGTCCCTCAATATTGTCGAAGTTTATTTGCTTCCCTCTACCTCCACTGCGGCCACATCCCCTCTTAACGAGATATCCCTTCTCCTAGTCACAGTACTTACATCTACACCGCTTTTTCTCATTAACTGATGAACTGTACAGGTAATCCTCCCAAGATATACTTATTCTTCCTTCACCTCGTGTAACTTGCTAACAAAATCAATGGTCCCCCAGACAATCTCGCCCACCCATCATCTAAGAAGGTCAGCATGAACTCCGCTGCTTCCCTGTTCGCCGCTGTAATGTTTCTTCACTTCGCCTAAGACAGAATGTAATGGGGTGCTCAGTAAACTAGCCCCCGCGCTATATTGGGTGAATCTTATTATCTGAATTCGATTTACGGTGGAAGAGCGAGTGAAGTGGATTATGTTTACCTCTTGACATTATTATGGTTTATTATTCATTATTCATGGTGTGGCGTTAGGGTCAGGAGGACACAGGTCACGGGGTCAGGGTAACTGGGTACTGGGGGTGACCTCGTGTGGGCAGCTCATCCATCCATGCATCTGGGAGAGTCAAGTGTTCTTTGTCGTGTCGTGTTGAGTGGATCTGGTGAGGGCTCTTCAGGGAGGTTGTGTGGAGGCCGTATATACAACGACAAGTTTAAATCGCCTATTGACCCATACACTAGGTAGTCCCGTTTACACCCAACCCCTATCGCTCATATAGCCATCCAACCTATATCTAAAGCTATCCAGTGTATTCGAGTTAATGATGATGTTTGGTAACTTGTTCCACTCATCCACTACTCTATTTCCAACTCAATGTTTATCTGTCTCGCACCTAAATCTAAATTCGTCTAATTTAAACGAGTTCGCTCCTGGTTGGATAATTTAAGTACCTTTGTTATATCACCTTTGTTTAGCTCAGTAGCCCTGAAACAAAGGAATATTTACATCTTCTCTCGGTGCTCTTATGCGTGAAACACTGTCTTTATACTTAATAGATGGATATATATATACCTGAACCAACACTCTGATACTGTGTGTGTGTGTGTGTGTGTGTGTGTGTGTGTGTGTGTGTGTGTGTGTCCCCCTTCTATTCCCTCTATTCCTCATTTATTTCTTGTCTCTTTTCTATCCTTCACGTCTTTTCGTGTCTGCTTTCTGAACTCTTCCCTCCCTCCGTCCCCCCCTCTCTTTCATTTTTCCATCCTCAGCCCTCCACCTGTCGTTCTCTTTCCCTCCTCCCATTCTCTCCACCCCTCCTTTTCCCTCCTTCTGGTTACACGCCTCCCTTGTCTCTTTTCTGCCTCCACGCCCTCCCACTCTTCGTCTGCGTGTCTTCCCCCCTTCCCAGTTACACGCCTCCCTTCCCTCGTTGCTGCCTCCACGCCTCCCAGTACACTCCCTCCTTGTGATCTACCTGCAGGCTTATACTACGCTCCCACACCTTTGCTACAGTTTCCACGCCCTCCCTGTGATACTGTGACTCTGTGCTCGGGTACACATGTAGCGTCCTCACCCTGGCTGTTACTTCACCCCTGATGGAATACATCCCCTCTCACCCCTACTGCTGCCTCAACCTTAAAGGAAAACGTCCCTTCACCCCCAGCTATTTTCTCACCTTTGCTAGAATAAGTTTCCCTCACCCTAGTTATTTTCTCTCCCCTGCTAGAACACTTCTCACCCTAGCTGCTCCTTCGATTACACTCCCACTAGCTACATACTGCCGGGCTGAGTGTTGAGAGACTTTCACTGTAACTTAGGGTGACATGCCCCCGTGTGTGTGTGTGTTGTGTGTGTATCTATCTATGTGTGTGTAAGTATATATATATATATATATATATATATATATATATTATATATATATATATATATATATATATATATATGTGTGTGTGTGTGAAGTGCAGCAAAAACACGATGAAATATTCAGGATTTGTATCTGGAAATAGACACCAAAACATGATTAACTCGGCAGATATATAATGCCTCTTTTTGTCACATTTCCACAAGTCACGAGAAACGCCTCACAAAACAAGATACATTATGCAGGTGTAATTTGGAGTCATCAGTCGCCAGGTAAATGTAAGTGAGAATACAATAAACCTGTGTTGGAAGTTTTAGGAATCTACTGTACACAGATTCGCAGGGTTGACTCGACCTGTGTGTGTGTGTGTGTTGAGGGGCAGCGGCAGCGTGAAGCTCAGTTGAACACGTTAAGCGCTAACAGGCGAGGGGGGACGCCACCGCACCACAATCCTGGATGATGCTCTTTGGGGCGACTACGGCTCAAGGTGTGTGCTACACTAGTTACTCTACTACTCGATTTCTTATCTCCATTTGTGTGATGTGGTGAGTTGAGGGCGAAGGTGAATTTTTTTTTTTCCATAATCACTTTTATCTATGGCCGTCCTCTCTCCGTTTCCTTTCCCTCTCTCCCCCTTTCCTCTTCCCTCCCTCCCTCTTTCCCTCCCTCCCTCCCTTGTCACGTGTATCTCCCTCTTCCGTGACGGGCATTATGAGAGAACAAGGAGGGAGCAGAGAGGGGACCAGCCACCATGCTCGTCTGCCATGGAAGGGGAGAGAGAGGGCTGGTTGTCTGCCACTGTCACTCACTACAGCTGTAAGGTAGGAGGGATGGTTTTGTGTGTCTCTTGTCTTCAACATTACTTGGTTGGGACGAGGATGATTATCATATTTGTTTTTATTTATTTATTCGTGGTTATTTTGTCCACATGGAACAGAGATTTAGTTCTATACCTTCCGTCTCTTCCATAACCTGTCTTTAAAGAAATGATGCGGGTGGACGAATTTTAATCATTCCCAACAACCACCTCACAGCACACCATAGCTACACCACCATAGCTACACAGCACACCATAGCTACACCACCATAGCCTCTACCATCCATGATTATACACAGCCAGTAGTCTCTCCCACATGCAAATACCAACAACTAGATGCCGTAAGGAGAAACCATTCCAGTCTTCTGCAGGGTCCAGGAGAGGCAACACCCGCACTTAAAGCCACCCACCACACGGGTCACTATCCCTTGAGACACTCGCCAAGGATCTCACGGTGTTAATGTTGGTGGAATTCACTGTACCGATGCCATAACCGCCACCGTGGGACGTCCTGGAGGATGGGAGGGAGGATGCCACTGCAGGGATACCCGATGTCATCCTCCAAGCGTCTTCACCACCAGAGGGATGAAGGATGGATGGGATGAGTGGGCTAGTATTACTCTCACTGTGTATAAGGCCGCTGAATATATCGCCTTGGGATTCCAGCTGTCATCCTCTGCCTCTCAACCACCTGATGGATGAAACAGCTGGTGCATCTCAGTATAATCCCTCTCAGTATAATCCCTCTCTCAGTATAACCCCTCGTTCAGTATAATCCCTCACTCAGTATAATCCCTCACTCAGTATAACCCCTCACTCAGTATAACCCCTCACTCAGTATAACCCCTCACTCAGTATAACCCCTCACTCAGTATAATCCCTCACTCAATATAATCCCTCACTCAATATAATTCCTCACTCAGTATAATCCCTCACTCAGTATAATCCCTCACTCAGTATAACCCTTCACTCAGTATAATCCCTCTCTCAGTATAACTTACTCATACACGTACAGTACATGAAATCAAGAACTGTAATACTTTAAAAGGAGGAAAAATCACAGAAAGAATAGAGAGGAAAGGAAGGTGATAATAATTATACACAGGTACGTAAAGGTGACAGGTGTTGAGAGTGGCATAACATCTCACTGACTATAACAAACAGGTAATTAACTCAAGAGATAAAATGAATTAAGTATTAGAGGTCTTGAGTTAAAGAATTAATGAAATAAACAGGAAATATCAGAGTCAAGAAACTTTATTCAGAAAATGTATTAGTGTATTGGTGGGTCTGTGGGAGGGGGGGGAGGGAGGGTGGGTGGGACGTGAATAAACTTGGGGTGAAATAATCAAGTAATGGGGTGGAGGTGAAGAAGGTCAAGGCTAAATATAGTAAGTGTGGAGCAAGAGAAGGTGTATACGGAAGTGGTGGAGTGTGTGGTGGAGAGTAATGATGGAGTAGAAGAGTGTTTGTGGTGGAGGACGATGGTAGGCGTGAGTGTGTAGTGGTGGAGAGGAAGGAGGAAATGTAGGAGATATATGTGACAAGAGGGGACATCATTGAAGGCAGCACAAGGTCCCTCTGGGCATGGTGAGATGGAGTGACCACACACACACTCACACGCACACACACACACACACGAGAGATAAAAATATTATATAATGTTGCCATGAATAAATATATCGTACAACTCTACGGACATAGCCAGCCACATTTAACTGGCTTGGCCATTACGAACTCGTTTAAGTCTCTCGAAAGACCCACATAGTAATCTAAAATACATAGATAAATAAAAATAAAAGATAAAAAATAAGTATAATAATAAAAATATAGGAAATATATATAACAAGAATAATGTTTAAATAAGCATTGAATATACTTGTAATTACGTGAATATTATCGTTACGTGTTTTAAGTTGTGAATATTTTATAAGGTGTGTTTTTAATTTTCGTTCTTCTGTGACTGGATCTTAAGGTTGAGTTTACTTTATTTTGCGTTAGTCTTTGTTATGTTGTATTTGTGAGTATAATGTAAATTGTGGTTATTGTCTTCTACGACGTTGGAGTTCTCTTACACACACACACACACACACACACACTTTACCACCATACCAGTGAAGGCACATCCATGTTACATCATAACCATATTGTGTTAGACTGTGAATATGGTGGTGCTATCATCATCTACTCCCACCACCATACATCCTGCACAATACACCCATGGTACTAGACACGCTGCACCATACACCATAGTCATCAGTATTTTTTTCTCCCGTGGTCACCTAACCAACAGGGCTCCTCCCCCCCCCCTTTACTGCGTCATATCCATAATGGCGTCATCTTCTTCCCCTTCTGTTACACAAGAACTGTAGTGGTTTCCTATTCTCACTTCGCCTTACGCATAGTGGCGTCCTCTCCCTCTACATCATAAACCACGGAGCAGCTTGTCTCTCCCTGTTCCGCCATAAGCATTGTGGCGCAGAGTGACAAGTAGCAGTGGCGTTAGGGGTAGCAGGAGGAGTGGTAGTGACAGTGGCAGGAGTAGAGCCAGATGGAGTGACAGCAGCAATGGTAGGAGGAGTAGTAGTAGTAGTAGCAGTAGTAGTAGCAACAGAGGTAGGAGAACAGGCAGGGGTAGGAGGAGGAGGAGGGCGGCGGCGGCTGTAGTACCGACAAGACCTGACGTGAGCGTAAGGGCGTCACGGTGGCACACTATTGAAGGGTGACAGTGATGGCGGCGCTGGATACGTTACTGCCCCATTCCGATATATTGGACACGGCCACACTCACCCATTTCCAACCAGCCACCCCTCCCCCACCCCCCCATTTCCCCGGCACCTACCCTTCACTCGCGCTTCCTTCATAAAATTTACATTGCCTTGTTACTGGGCTGTTAGACGTGATGGTTTTATCGGCGGCTAGAGAGTCCGAGTAACTGCTTGGTGGTATGGATGCTGTTCCCTCCCTCCCTCCCTCCCTCACCCTGTAACTCTTCTCCTTCTCCCTCCCCTCATTGCAGCTCCTTCCTTTCCTCTCCTTCCCCCTATAGCTCCTTCACCTCTCTCTGCAACCACACTCTATGCAACTCCTCCCCCTTCCCCCTACAATTCCTCTCCCTCCCCAACTCATACTTTATACAGCTTCTCCCTTCTCCTCCTTCCCCCCGTTCTCCCCATACGCCTCCCTTCCTCCCACCCTGCTCTCCACTCGCCCTTTGTTTCTCAAAAGATTCTGCCATTCTTATTTTTTTTACCTGTGATCTTGGAATACGAGAATAATAATATCGATTGCGTCTCAGGACTATCTAGACTACATGTTGAAGGCCATCGTAGTGCCACGTTCGCTTTAACTGTGCCGAAGTCAGATCCGTACTGACATCTTCAATTAAGTGGGAGTTTTAAAGTAAGACCCACTTGAGCCTCTTGACTATAGGTACTAGTAACAGTTTGTCTGGTGGTGGTTGGTGTTTCTGCCTTGCCTCCCCCCCCCGTATTCCCCTCTCCAACCCTCACCTCATACCCTCCAACCCTTTCCTCATACCCCAACCTTCCCCTCATACCATCACGACCACCAAGGAGAGAGGGGAAGCTTAATTAAAAAAAAATCACCCCTTGTCCCTCCTTTTCCTTTGCATATGCTTTCACTGGTGTACTCATATGCTCTCCCCAAGGACAGATGGGGAGCTTAAACTCTCCCTTTTTTCAGTAGCCAACAGTCTACTTTTATGGGCTCATGGTCTTTTATTACCCCCCCCCCCCCCCCCAGACAGATACCCCCCCCCCTCCCGTCCTTCCTCCGGGCAGAGATTGGTTCGTATTGGAAATGTCCCATATGTAGATGTATTTGTTGAGGGCCCCTTTCCCTCCCTCCCCTTTCCCATCCCATCCCCCCCACCAGGCCAGTCATCTCCTAGATTCATGTGAAGTAGTTTTTTGTGATAGGGTGGTGGGGGGGGGCAGGTGAGATGTAGGGAGAGAGAGAGAGATAGAGGGAGAGGTGACATAATGGGGTGATGGAAAAAGGGGAGGGGAGAGGGATTGTGAAGAGTAGAGGGATGAGGGGGGGGGGGAGTGAGGTGATATGAGAAGGGGAAAGGTGATAGGGAAGAGGGGAGAGGTGAGGTGGATAGGGGAAAGGGGACGAATGGGGGGAGGGGGGTAATCCAGTAGGTGTGTGTGAAGTCTGGTGATTCGTCGTTATGATCAGCGTTGTTCAATGACGTGCTAAAGGTAATGTTATCATCGACTTTATACGATTTAGGCAATTTTACGTCCGTCAATTCCGCCAGAGTTCATCCACCACAAACTCAGGAAACTTTCAGTGACAGGTTGTGGCCGAGTTACGCCATTATCTACTACACGAGGTGAGACTTAAACCTCCCGATTTTCATATAATTCTGTCATTAGAGTTTATTAGAGGTAATGTTAAATGCCAAGTAAACACAGCATTAGCCAGGGGTTATCTGTGGAACGAAGTTTAGGTTTATTTTGGAGTAGTGCTCTGAAATGTTTCTTTATTCCTTTAGTGTCAGTATTACCAGAAACGTATCCACACCTTCACGTAGTACCGTTGTAAAGTAAGGTGTGTGTGTGTGTGTGTGTGTGTGTGTGTGTGTGTGTGTGTGTGTGTGTGTTTTTATGTATAGTAATAGTAATTAACGGTATACTTTGATATGGCAGCGAAAAGGCTGAAAATATATAATAAAAGTTACAAATAATGATATTGGGGAGTGGGGTCACTTGATTGACAAAAGCTTTTAGTATAAAAAGATGAGACACACGGAGTGGACATGAGACACATGGAGTGGACATACAGATTAACTATAGATCTGGTATGGTTTTATGGCCTTCTTGCCTAGGTGCTAAGGGCCGCTCCCTCCTTCCGGCTGGTCACAAGCTGCAGAGGTTCAGTACACCCACCACTTAGTCCTGGTAGGTGTTTTAGCTCACGAGGGGTGTTGGAGAGGGTTCTTGTTCCTCAAGTGATGTAGTTGGCAATTATTAACTCCTCTCACTTATGTACCAATGCCCACCGAGCATTGATTGTCACTCTCTAACTATTGTTTTCTTTCTTTCAAGTTAAAATTGTCTCTTTTGTATATCATTTGTGAATTGATCGTCAATCTTTGCACTATATTGTTAGTGGAAGGATGTTGATAAATCCTGCTGGGGAGGAAATGAGGAAGGGGAGGGGCCAACTGTGTGGCCCTAGCGGCCCGGAGACACCAAGCATCCGTCTTTACTCCATGGGAGCTGAGGACGAAGTGTGTGTGTGTGTGTGTGTGTGTGTGTGTGTGTGTTTCATCTTTGTTCTCATTCCCAGGTCTTCTCTAATGAAACTTACACCTTTATCGATAACATCACGGGTGTAGGCGGGGAAGATTTGTCATTGAGCGGGAAATTCGTGAAATTGCGCAGGGAAAAAAATACTATAAAAAGTACTAGTGGTGACAGCTGATCCGTGGAGAATGGTGGAGGTGTTGATGGTAGCTCACGAGGAAGGGGAACCTCACACACACACACACACACACACACACACACATTCCCAGTGCGTCATAAAGGCGATGGTATATTTATGGTGGATGATGAAATTATTGCGCCTGGAATATTCTAGAACTACTGTGTGTGTGTGTGTGTGTGTGTGTGTGTGTGGTCATGAATCTTTGAACATTAGTACACTATCAACTACTAAGGGTGTCTGTCGAAGTGGTGAGTTTCGCTAACCTGAGGAGATAATGATGATGGAGAGGTGGTGGGTCGGGTGGGTGGCTCGGGTGGCTCCATACATGATCCTTGGGGGTTTCAGGGAGGATTGTGTGTTGATGGAGCTGCTTCTGTGTGATGAAGTGTGATGGACGGCCTTGTGGTGTGATGGATCATTCTCTTCCTCATCCTTCTTCCTAGTTCCACTTCCTTCCTAGGTCTTCCCTCTTCCTAGGTCTTCCCTCTTCCTAGGTCTCCCCTCTTCCTAGTCCTCCTCCATCCTAGGTCTCCCCCCATCCTAGGTCCTCCTCCTTCCTAGTTCTTTCTCCCCAGTTCCGCCCAGCGCCTCCCCACTTCGTTTCCTCCCCCACCTCCTCTCCTCCTCCTCCTCCTCACCCCCTCTCTTCTTCCTCCCCAGCTCCTTTCTTCCTCCTCCCCCACCTCCTCCCCCACCTCCTCTCTTCCTCCTCCTCCCCCTACTAGCTACCCCTCCACACCTGTAAGTAAACACAAGTTTGACCTTGGGTTAAACGTGTGGCTGTGGTCGAGGGTCTGAGCCGAGGGGTTGAAGGGACACTGATGATTGGGACTTGATGATGACTGACAATTTTGGTTAGGTTAGGTTAGGTTAGGTTAGTCTTGCTTTTATCTCCAGGTCTTCATACAGCTTTTGGGGTAATATGTCAAAAGAGGGTTTTAGAGAAGAGAGAGAGAGAGAGAGAGAGAGAGAGAGAGAGAGAGAGAGAGAGAGCATTCCAGTGAACCTCTTGTCTCACAGTTCCATCCTTGAGACGAGATCGCTATGAGGAGTTTCTAAGGTCTGACGTCCACAGTGTGCCAGTAATGCCTCAACGGATAGACGGATGACCACAGGGCATTAGACATACTGGTGTGGTGCCCCTTTAGTCGAGTGGTTGGGATGTGAGGCAAAAATGAAAGAGACGTGGTTGAAAAGGAAAAGGACTTGGCTAAGAAGGAAAGGGATGTGGCTAAGAAGGAAAGGGATGTGGCTAAAAAGGAAAAGAACGTGGTTTAAATGGAAAAGGTTATTATCTGATGTATGTGCGCGTGTTGACCTCCGCGTGTACAACAAATGGTGTATTATATGATATTGAAACACTTTATTTAGCAAGAAAAATACAGATACAGCGTGAACACTTAAGAACAATATTGACATAGCTGAGCCAAGTGAGAGCCTGTGTCTTCTTAGTGGTTTTCAGGACCAGGACAAACAGGTATAATATAAGTAGCTTTTAAGTGAGAGAGAGAGAGAGAGAGAGAGAGAGAGAGAGAGAGAGAGAGATGGCGGTTCAGTTGTGACTCAAAAACCCAGCCTCTTGCTCGCCTCCTCCTTCCCTTCTCTTCCTTTATCCTGTGAACATTAAGATAGTCTGGTTGAGTGTAGTGAGGATCCAGTAGTAATAATGTAGATGTAGAACGGAAGTTGTAGGAGGAGGTTGACGTGGTTGGTGGGTTTGTAGGAGAGGGAGAGGGGGTGGTGGGGGGGTCCAGGATAGAGGAAAGATGTTAGTGAGTGGGAGGAGAGGGAATGGAGTGGGAGGTGAGGGTGTGTGGGTAGCTGGACAGACGGGTAGGGGTGTGGCTAGATGATATAGGTATGGTGGGGTGTGGCGAAATGGTAGGAGTGGAGTGGGGTGTAGCTTGATGGTAGAGGTGGAGTGGGATGTGGCTAGATAATAGGGCGTGTCGTGACGTGAGGTGGGGAATGAGGTGTGGCCAGAAGACTATGATGTGGCTGTGGCTTTAAGGTCATAGGGGTGTGGCTAGGTTCCCCAGTGGTGGTGAGGGTGATCAGACAGTGTGACGTGGGATATTGATTGCTGTGTCTGTTTGATATCTGAGATGAGAGGCTCCGGGGTCTGTCTAGATTATTAAAAGGTAATTGCTTCATTATGTAGCTAGTTAAAGGGGGATAGAGCGTTGTGTGTTGTCTCTGATGGAACTATTCTTTCACACCGGTTTGTTAGGTCAGGTCAGGTAAGTTTTTTTTCTTTTAATCTGGGTGGTTTTAAGGTCACCTCACCTGCTTGCACTTTGTATATCAATTTCACTCTCTCGTGGGAATGTATAAAGCGTATTGATTTTTTTTTTTTGTGCGTGTGTCGTTTTGTGGGTATTTTGTATTTTAGTTTTACTTGGTTGACTGGGAAGGGAGGTGAAGGTCAGAGGTCATGACCCCAGGTGACGTAAGGGATGGTTAAAACGACTCCGTGCAGCTCTTTATCCAGTCTGTGTTTTATATTCACTGTTATTGTTATTCATTGTTTGATTTACACTGACAGTAATTACAGATTTATATCATTGCGTTAATGGTTTATTGGTAAGGTAAAGTTTCTAGACAGCAAGTGATGGGTGGGCCGCCCTAGCTGTACCTGTGTCCTCTGCGTCACAATAGGATTTCACGTAATGGTCTTGATCTACCAGACTATTACTGTCGGTTCACGTCCTTCCCGGCGACCATGTCAACAAACCCCTAATGATGATTAGAAGAGACGCTGAATGTAAAGAATATAACACGAACCAAACAAACTGTCCAAATATATCCCAAAGTTAAGCCAAGATGGCTAGGTTAGGTTAGGTTAGGTTAGGCATGCGTCTCTGTGTTATGTTTTCAGATGTCAGGGAATCGTGTCACTGAATGGTCAAGTGTAGATCGGTGGTACCTGGTGAGTTATACCTTAGATCATTTACAGGTATTACAGGTAGATTTTAATTAGTCACAGGTGTTCAAGAGTTCTTCCAGCGTGTGTCAAAAAACATTTAAGACTTTTCCAGAACATTTTGCGAATTTTATATGGCGAGTGTTCTCCATACGTCAGCTGGGGTTGGCAGACTTCCAGGCTTCTGATGCGTTAAGTGACATCATTTATAATAAGTCATCTCATTATTTATACTCCAGTCTGGTTGAGGAAGTTTACCCTAACTCAAAGAACTTGTGAGCTGGATTGATCATTGTATTCAGAAGCAGATCATTATGTACTTCATGAAGCCACGGTTATCATCACCAGTTGTCCGGTCTACCATCATCATTGAAGCGGGATATAGTGACGTCATTAAAACCTGGAGTTCTATCGGGCCATCAGCATCATTGAGGCGGGATATAGTGACGTCATTAAAACCTGGAGTTCTATCGGGCCATCAGCATCATTGAGGCGGGATATAGTGACGCCATTAAAACCTGGAGTTCTATCGGGCCATCAGCATCATTGAGGCGGGATATAGTGACGCCATTATAATGTGTGTGTTGTTTATAATCGCTGGGGGGGGTTTTTGCGGGGGGGGGGGGGGGGGTTGGATTTCTCTTGAGGTTTAAAAATTAGAAGAAAAAAAAACATTAAACCAAAAAGTTGAATTGAGGGTTTGAGATGACCTTGAAGTGTATCATAACAGATCACTCGTTTCATCCATTCGCTAATTTGTCCTGTTCTCTTGTTACTGTTCTATCAATAAATAACTTATAGTGAACACCCTGGTACGTCCTGTGTGTGTGTGTGTGTGTGTGTGCTCAGTGCTAGACAGCTTCGTGGCTCTCACTGATCGACAGCCTGTACACATCAGACTTAAATATGCGTAGTAATAACTCATTTAATTTTTTTTTATCAAATTATCTATGAATTCAAACAACATTTCAGCATTTCAGTATACATTTATTTTTGGCTGTTGGCTAAGAATACTTTGAGTGCATTTGTACTTGTAATATTTTCAAATAAGAATCTTTTTTTTTTTTTTGGGTCTGTCACAAGGAAGTTCATTCGCTTCCTCAGTTTACAGCAGAGATTTTATCAACATCATTATTTCGACTAGAGATCCGGGCCGCGTCATGTGTCCAATACTCCTGTCTAGCCCAACACACGTAGCAAAAAAAAAAAAAGAAGCACTTGAAGATTTGACACCCCAATTTATTTTACCTGAAGATTAACCTTTCTAACTCTAACCTAACCTAACCTAACCTAGCCTAACCTAACCTAACCTAGTCCTTCTCAGTTATCACGATGTCTATGAGATAGGTGAGAGCAGATAGAGGAGGAAGTGAGGGAGAGACAAGGGGAGGGGGGAGGAAGGTATAGAGAGGAGAGAGAGAGAGAGAGAGAGAGAAAGGAGTGGACGGGAGGGGGAAGAGAGTGGAAAGGGTAGAGAGGAGAGAGGTAGGAAAAGTGAAGTTAGAATGTGGAAAGGAGGGAGGGAAGGAAGAGGGAAACAGGAGAGAGTGAGGGGGGGGGGGAAGAGGTGGGGAAAATGGGGAGAAAGAGAGGAAGGGAAGAGGGAGTAAGATCGGAGAGAAAGGGGGAAGGGAAACGGGAGAGAGGGGGAGAAGGGGAAATAAGACAGAGGAGAGAAAGATGGGAAGGAAGGAGAGAGACAGAGGAAAACAGGAGAGAGAAAGAGTGGGGGGAGACAGGGGTTGAGAGAGAGAGAGAGAGAGAGAGAGAGAGAGAGAGAGAGAGAGAGCAGGGAAAGGGGAGAAGGGAGGGTCACAGAAGCAATAATTTAGGGACTGTAATGGTAATTGGTGTCATTTTTCTACTATGTATATTTGATACAAATTGTTGTGGCGAGGAGGGGAGGGTGAGTGAGTGACCCGTCTCTCTGTGTGCTTAGTGACTGTTTCCTACTGGTGGGGGGGGGTCTTATTGGTCGTTGTCGTCCCCCTCTATCAAAGGGGTCGTACTGAGGGGGGGTCTTAATAGTCGTTGCTCTCGTCCCTCCGTCAGCTGTCTCGTGGTGGAGGAGTTCTTTACGGTCGTTGTTGTCCTTTTTTCGTTTGCTGGGTCGTACTGGGGGTTTGTTATTGGTCGTTGTCGTCTCGCCGTCATGGGTATTACAGTAGGGGTCACTCATAGTAACTGTACAGTAGATGTACGGCTTCTGAAGGTCTATAGCTTGAGCCCGTGCACCGATGACCACCTAACCTAACCTAACCTGGGCTGACTCGCCACCATGTTTCTCCCCCCTTGCGTCACTCTACAGGTACAGTATATGCCGCCAGGTAAGTTGTTTTTGGTTAATATTTATTTCTTTTATTTATTCTCATAAGAATTTTTACTCAGTCATATATCGAGTGTCGTCGTTACAGACCAATAAGCTTTCCTTTCTTCCTTGGAGGTGAGTGAGCGACCGGTTATGACAGGTGATGGTGAGTCCCTTCGTCTGGCCAGGTATAATAACTTCAGGTCGTGTGTTACCAGAATCATGGATATATGGGAACTCATTCTCACTCTCCTGGTGGTGGTACTGAAGTAGAGACACGGAAAATTTTATTATTAGTCACGGAGGAATGATTAAGATGTGTCTGTAAAAAATAAGTTTCCTTTACCCATGGACACGAAGATTCAGAAAGACGGAGGCAGAACGTCAGAAGTAGGCAGTCGGGTTTAGATGGAGGGATACAACTCAGAACACCACTAAAATATATACACAAGTAAACAAACGCATTCATACAGACATACAAACCTCTATACATTCAACACCACCAAGAAACAAACTCTTTACTACATCACACAAAATAGTTTAAATTTTTTTCACCTCCCACTATCATCAGTTATTAAACCTAGGTCTATTTATAACTAATAACCCCACTTCACACTCAAAACATTACTGAAGGTACAAAGAATAACCCCCCCCCCTCCCCCCCCCTCCCCACACACACACTCAAAAAAAAAAAAAAAAAAAAAAGCTTGGTTAATTCTCACGGGGTCGTCCATATTTTACAGCTACACAAGTTTGTACCCATTACAGCAGCCAGCCGTGTCCACCATAGTCCTTAATGGGATTGTGATTATCTCGTTAGGGTTGACCCATCACTTTCTGTTGTTTATCACTGTCATACGAATATAAGTGAAAGATGACGTTATTTGCTTCTTCAGTAGCTAGTTCCTTCCTTCCTTCATTTCCTTCCTTCCATCCTTCCTTTCCTTCCATCCTTCTTGCTTCCTTCCTTCCTTCCTTCCCTTCCATATTTCTTGCCTTCCTTTAGCCAGCCATCCTTCCTTCCTTCCTTCCTATCACGTCAGACAAAGTATTCTTCACTTGTCTTCTTTACTGCTCTCTCTCTCCATGGTCCGGACACCAGTGAAATCCAATGCACCATCCCCATATCCTTCACCTTCCAGCCCCAGTCGCAACACACGTCTTTTTTGTTTTCATCATATTACTCCAATCTGTTTAGATTCACTTTAACTAACCTCATTATCATTTACCTCTCTCGTTCCTTCCATGTCTCGTTTATTGAATTTCCTTGCCTTCTCGGTTCTTTCCCGCCACCTATCTACGTCTAACAGTGCCCTGATAAAGGAGGTAATTCACTAACTTTTTATAAATGATTCTACAGTATATCCTACGGGTTATTTTTTTTTTAATCCATCAAGTCTGGTTTTGTAGGTAATTCCGTTATGTGGCTGTTCAGAGGATTACACACACACACATACACACACACACACACACACACATATACATCTTGCCATGCATCATAAACTGCTGATAATAATAATAATAATAATAATAATAATAATAATAATAATAACAACACATAAACAGTCCTCTTGTTGGAATAAAGAGTTCAACTTCACCGAGGCGTTGATGAGGCAGACTGGCTATGTCCAGCTCGGCCCAGCACAGAGAACCGGATTTTATTCCCAGTCCTCCATGTTGTTATATAATTTTTATAATGTTATAAATCTTTTTGCTTTTAAACGAGGAGGAGAAACACTGGTTAAATATGAATACTGTAATACGTTCCTAGTTCCTCCTGGGGATAATTAATGCCGTGTATTTATAATAATTTACGTTATGTTAATTCTGAATCCGTATTATAGTACACTGTAGTACATGTACATAGGTTTTTAAGGTAATGTGAGTGAAAACACAGTACAGTAGTCAGGATGAATGCATCATTGTCACACATCATCTTGTGCTCGTTAACAGTAAAAGAAAATTGTTTTATTTCACACTGGTAGGATTTACACACGCCAGTTGGCCGTCCGTATGAATGAATGATCACCTCTGATTATATGTTCACACTGGAATTGGTGGTGATGACAGCTCCACTACAGGCCAGGCTGGAGATTATCACAAATTCATATCCGCTAAAGGTGTTTTCCTTAACCTGGAAATATGTGAACGAATACAAATGAATTTCAGCAAATTGAAGTTTGATTAATATTATGGCGGGAATATCACACATAAATACGATAGTGTTATAGCTAGGTGGTAGGTACAGTCGTCTGCATTTATACCTGGTACAGTGACTGGCGTGTTTTGTGAGATGTGGCAACTCTGTGTTTGTTTACAATGCTACATCATACAAAAACTCCCGGAATGACCTTAAGGAACCTCGCAATAGTAGCCAGACTAAGAATGCTAGATAAGCATTCCACAGAGTTGCCACATCTCACAAAACGCACCACGCACTGTACCAGGTGTAAGGGCAGACAACTGGATCTACCTCCATCCTGTATACGAGAAAATGGCTTAACATACGACTTTCAGAGAATCAGGTCCTGGGGTGGAACATCACTGGCCTGGTGGATTAAATGACAGTAAATATTTAGTGTTGACGTTAGGTTCGGGAAACAGCGCTTGTTAGTAAGCATACAAATAGTAACTATTAATATAAAAGCTTCATATATATAAATCCCTATATGTGTATTGTTCTATATAGTGACAACACTGTTCAGGGTAGTTTGGAAAATTGGCTCTGCAATTTGTGAGTTCTTTGTAAACGTCATATTTTTGTGGTGAAACTTTGGTCGTGTTTTTGTGGCTCTTTATTGTGGAGGATGGCGGTGGAGTGGTGTGTGGGGGAGTGGGGTGTGGGGGAGTGGTGTGTGGTGGAGTGGTGTGTGGGTGTCATGGTTTTGGGTGGATCGGTGGTAAGTATGAGTGGATTATATTATATAAAGATAATAATATGTCGTATTTCTTATTTCTTACCGTAGAGTTCGATACCTTCACACTGATTACTTACAGGAGATTAAGGTGTATCTACGTAGAAGTTCACTCCACCACTCGACATTCCATGATTTATACTTGATAAATGATGATTTATTGAATTCATTTAATTTTCAACATCCATCTAAGTTATTGGTTATACTTTGTCATAACCAATCAGTCATTATCTTTAGTAATAATAAGATAGGATCACAGATACGGGCAGATAATTGCACTTACATTTATTTGTCAAGCTTCCATACAATGATTTACAATTTGCATGGATATATGATTTACTCACGTTCACGCTGTAATAAAATTAATCTTCTAAAAGAGAATTTTAACTTGGGAACACATGTGATTACTCTACTATGGGTATGACCTAACAGAGCCTTAATTCTTCAAGTGATACATCTACTGCCAGCCTGGATTGCTTTTGTTGCAACCAGGCTTCCGCACAAGAACTTCTTTCCACGGGCCATAGCAACAAAAAGTACTCTTGGGTTACCACACATAGCCTCGCGTCACTGACAGTCACGGTAGACGGTTGTCGCGGCAAAGAGAACTGGTAAGCGTGACTTGAATTAACCATTTAGGTGCAATAGACCAGCCTGGATTGCTTTTGTCGCAACCAGGCTTCCACACGTGATATTTTCACGGGGATAACAAACCTAGGTTAACACACTTAGTCTCGTGTCGATCACGGTCACGGTAGACGGGTGTCGTGCAGGAGAACTCTGTAAGCGTGAATTAATTAACCATTTACTGTAGGTTTGATAGGCCAGCCTGGATTGCTCTTGTTGCAACCAGGCATCCACACGTGATATTTCCACGGGGATAACAACCTAGGTTAACACGCTTAGTCTCGTGTCGACGACGGTTCACAGGACGGAGTGGCGGTGGAGGACTCTGTGTGGTGTGGTGTCCCCCGCCCCCTTTCAGGAGGGAGAGGATGGAGGCGACGTCTTAACTAACCCATGGCTCAGGGGATACTACTTAAAATGAGGTTTTTGGGTGTGAAGCGATGAACAGTACAACACTGTTCCACTGCCCACCCCCCTAAAGGCTGGCTAACATACACTAATTGAAAAATACATGTCCCAGTTATGCCTCGCCGAGCGTCTTATCTCTGGTAAAACAAACTTTGGAGTTGGTTGCGTGGGTAAGCCTAACGCAACCCATGACAGTGGGGGAGTGGTGTGTGGGGGAGTGGTGTGTGGTGGAGTGGTGTGTGGGAGAGTGGTGTGTAGTGGGGTGGTGTGTGGGGGAGTGGTGTGTGGGGAAGTGGTGTGTGGGGGAGTGGTGTGTGGTGGAGTGGTGTGTAGGAGAGTGGGGGAGTAGTGTGTGGGGGAGTGGTGGAGTGGTGTGTGGGGCAGTGGTGTGTGGTGGAGTGGTGTGTGGGGGGGGAGTGGTGTGTGATGGGGTGGTGTGTGGGAGAGTTTTGTGTGGTTGTGTGGTGGAGTGGTGTGTGGTGGAGTGGTGGAATGGTGTGTGGTGGAGTGGTGTGTGGGGAAGTGGTGTGTGGTGGAGTGGGGTGTGGGGGTGGTGTGCGAGGGATTGGAGTGAAAGCTGATGGTGAAGTGAGGTCTGAAGGAATGGAGGGAGTAGATGGTGGAGTGGAGGAAGCAGGCAGGTAGTGCAGTGATGGAGACAACAGTTGGTGGAGTGGAGGCAGGAACCAGGTGGTGGAGTGACGGGCAGCAGATGGTGGAGTGGAGACAGGTGGTAGGGTGGCGGGCCAGTCCACATCATTATTCAGAGGTTAAAGCAGCCACACCTCTCTCATGGCGGCTCATGTCCACCTGGTGACGAGAGAGATAATTAGCTGGTGTTTTTGTCCACCTGGTAGCTCAAGAGGTAATTAGCACAATCTTCACCTGGAGGCAAAAAATTAAATGGTTCAGTTGGATCTGTAGTTGGTGGCTGCAGAAGTAATTAGCTCACTCTGATATTCACAAGGTATCTGGCAGGTAGTTAGATCTTGATTGATGTGTTCATGATAATTGGAAAGCTAATTTGATAAGATGACTAGGAAAGATAATTGGCTAAGTGTAATGCCCATCTGATGACTGGATGACTGACACACACACACACACACACACACACACTCAAAGGTCAATTTAAATGAGCTGTTCTGTCACTGTATTTGTGTCAGTTCAGTGAATACACATAAAATATTTAGTTACTGGCGAACGAAGACATTTAACTCAGATGGATGGGGGGGGGGGCTGGCTTTGTTATTGTTAAAATGTGTTTTTAGATAGATGCGTAGTAATGCAGGCAGGCAGGCTCTCTCTCTCTCTCTCTCTCTCTCTCTCTCTCTCTCTCTCTCTCTCTCTCTCTCTCTCTCTCTCTCTCTCTCTCTCTCTCTCTCTCCGATAACCTAACCCCTCATTCCCACAAAAAAGTGTGAGGCGGTTAATCTTTAAGTAAGTTAAAATAAGCTGGAGTGGAGATTCTTCAAGTGATCCTTAAAATCAAAATAACCATTCCAGAAAAAAAAAAAAAACAATAATATCATCATCTTTCAACAAAATTATGATACACCAATTACGCAAAAAATCACGAGCTTAGGCTAATTTAGATCATAATTAACAAGACTTAATTATATCTTTTTGTAGGAACATGAGAAAGAAATATTACGTCTTAAAAAATATTTACCTATAAGACTTAATATTAGATGAGTAAAAAAAAAAAAAGAATAAAATATGACAAAAATATCCCTCATGCTTGGAAGACATACATCAGTCAAGTCATTAGAGGGGCTTATTTGCTGCTTATTCTTGTGCGGTGAGGTTAAAGTGTTTTGTAAAGGAGGAATAATACAACAAGGAAGAATAATGAATGAAATAAGAATATATAAATAAATTTGAAGATAAAATAAAAAAATATAAAAAACAGCAGAACATAATTAGACAGAATAAAAGGCTGAAAAATAAAAGACAGTATTTCACAAGGGAAGATGACGTTGAAAGCACATGGATGAACAAAAAAAATTTATATATTAACAAGTAAGCATATTGAGCACACGGGGAAAATAAAAGCCTTCGTAATATAAGATTGTGACCAGGTGAAAAATAATTAAATAAAAATATAAAGGTTATATGTTGAGATATTGAGCAGGCAGGAGAAAATTATTAAAGAAATGAAAGTTGGTCAGAGAGAGAGGGAAGAGAGAGGCGAGGGTTGAGAGAGAGAGAGACGGAAGGTGAAGTGAGGGGAGAGGGACGAGAGGAGTGGGAGAGAGAAAGAGAACAAGGGGGAAGAGAGAGAGAGAGAGAGAGACGACCCCCAGCAAGACCCCTGGATCATTGAAGCACCAGACTAAGACTTAATGAACGGTGGTTAAAAAGACCCTAGCCCTTGTACCACTTAAATACTCTTACAATAAAACAACGCCACACTACTACTTTTTTTTTTATACCTTTGCTGGACAGAATCTCACTGAATTGGCCTTAACTCCCACTGGGCAGATTCCCACCGGACGAAATCCTTGCAAAACAATTTTATCACCACTTAAATACAATGACAGATTTAACTATTGAACAAAATGTCACGACCACCACAATAATAATAATAATAATAATAATAATACTAATATAGAGGCTGTATAATTTTAGTGATTAATAACATGCAGTATAACGTCATGTTTTAATCACATACCCTTGACATTTATGACAACATGGCAATATATCTACGCCAATATGTTGACATTTATGATATGCTGATTTATACCGGTATGATATTTTGTTAACATTATTGGACGATATGTTGACATTTATGATAATATATTAACAAATGGTGGTAAATGTTTTGGGGATAAGTCCATACAGTTGTTTATGTGGGTATCTAAAAGAGTACTTATCTATATTGCTGATGGAACACACACACACACACACACACACACACATGACCTGACGCTTGGATGTGTGTGTTGACTGTGGGGTTAGTCTGTTGTTACACTGATAGCTATATTCTGTGAAAAGACATGTGAACAGAAATAATAATAATGGTAGTGATGGAAATGATAATAATAATACTTGATGATGATTGATAATGATGATTTTTGATGATGATGATGGTTAGGTTAAGTATTGTACTAAATCAAGTTTTCATTTTATTCTTATAATTTTACAGAAAATGAAAAAAAAAATATCAACGGCGATAATGAAACTTGTGGTTTTAGGATTTTCCTACAGCAATCAGCACAGGGACCGTACCCACATTGCTACCTCCTGGGCCTCGCGTAGGGCGATGAGTAGCCTTCGCAAACTCCCTCCTCCTGGGCCTCCAGAATGAGGAGTTGTACCTTTCGCCGTATCGCCTTTTATGGAAGGTTTTCCTGAATCTTTCAGGCTCTTGACATTGTGTTGAGTGATACGATTGTTCGCTCACTGGGCGCTCTACTTTATCATGATCAAAACGCTTTTGTTTTGGAACCTTTTCGTCAGGGTTGTAGTTGGGCGGGCCCACGAGGATACCGGAGGTATTCAATTTTCAGGTACCGACGAGAATTTTTATATGGTCTGCGTTCTTCCACGGGTTTTCCATTAAGGCTACCTTTCTTACTTGTCCCAGTGCCAATTTAGCCTGGTGGGGTGGACATCAAGTACCGGATGAAGAGTCTTTTCAAGAGGACTCCGGGCAGGAACAAAGGTGTTTGCAGCTTCCTTTACTGAACTTCGGTATGCAGACGACCTCACCCTTGTTGCTCACACTGAACGCGACCTACGAGAGATCCTGAACACCTGCGCAGATGCTTATGCACACTCCGGCCTTCAGGTGAATGTAAGACTCAGATTTTCTTTCAGCGTGCCCTGGCTCAGCCACACCTCCACCATCTATCCAGTTTAACGGTACTGCCTTCTCTAATGTTACCCACTTTCAGTATCTCGCCTCCCACCTGTCCACTACCGTAGACATCGATGAAAATATTCAACATCGGATCAGATGTGTATCTCGAGCCTTTGGCAGATTCCGTACCTGAGTCTTCAGCTGCAAGGATCTGAAATTATCTACAAAGTTGAACGCATATTTAGCAGTGGTTTTCTCCCCCCCCCCCCCTTGTTATGTGGCAGCGAGACATGGGTCACACACAGGAGGCACCTCAAGGCACTTGAAAACTTTCACCAATGTAGTCTAACGTTCCATCCACCGAGCTCGCTGAGAAGACAAGAGAACAAATGCCAGTATTCTCGCTGACACCATCTGTAGGAACATCAAGGCTACCATTATCCATGAACCACTCGTTGGACTGAGCATGTTACCCGCTTGGACGACAGTAGACTGCCAAAGCAGCCACTTTACAGCTACCTAACGAATGGTAAATGTAACGCCGGCGGGCATCTGAAAAGGTGTAAGGATTGTCTTAAGACAAACCTGAAAAAGTGCTAGATCAACTCCCTCACCTAGAAGACGATTACTGCTCACCGGAACGCTTGGAGGAGCACCACACGTTAAGACTTTCGAGTTAGCCCGGCTACAAATGGAGGCAGACAAGCGCCAACGCTGGAAAGGCGCTCCCTCATTAGATGCAGCCGTCCACATGTGCAACATCTGTGAACGACTCTGCCGGTCCCATATCGGCCTCTTTAGTCACCTCAGAACTCACCAACGAAGGTGATAGTCGTTTACTCAATTCCGAGTGACGACAAAATAGTAGTAGTAGTAGTAGTA
Organism: Homarus gammarus; assembly: GCA_958450375.1. NCBI lineage: Eukaryota > Metazoa > Arthropoda > Malacostraca > Decapoda > Nephropidae > Homarus > Homarus gammarus. The sequence continues at coordinate 6,365,779 of CAUDMG010001490.1, forward strand.
GTAGTAGTGTGTGTGTGTGTGTGTGTGTGTGTGTGTGTGATTTTCATTGTTGTCTTACGATGTTTTACGCGCCTTAATGTCTCGGATGTATCGATATTCAGCACAAGTAGTTACTTAGCTCAATTTTAAGGCAGTTTTAAACCATGTAACACTTTTATGTATCATATTTTATGGGTTTAATATACCACACTAAATATCCATATATTCTACCACGGTATTAAAAACTTTTGAAAACCACCATCGACATTTGCATAGATGGGTAAGTTTAATCACTCTCTTGTAATTGTACTCTAAAGTATTTGTTGCATCATGTGGCTTAACAAACCTCTATGGTAAGATCTTTGTTTTAATGTTCGTGTTTTACGCTTTAGATGTGTCAAACATAAATTAAAAAGGCGTTATCGATTTTACCTGTGGATGTGATGTTAAATTATGGCTATTTTATATATTTATTTTAATATATCTATAGAGTTGTTGTGTTTTGGGGGCTGATTCTGTTATTAATGTATCACTTAATAATTATATTACCCCGCTATAAATGTATCTCACCCGGGATAAATGAATTATTAGACCAATGTAGCTCCAGGAGAGAGAGACGGTGGGGTGGGCTGGTGGTGTTGGAAGGATTGGGGGGCGGGGGGAGGGAGAGGCTGTGTAAGTTCTCCTAATACCTGGCGGAGTTTTATCCGTCTCATGAGCTGTGTTTGTTCTCTGTGGGTCTTAGGTTACCTCGCCTTTAGGGTCACATTTGTATTTCTTCATATATTTTTTTTCCCCCCCCCCCAATGTCGTAAATGTATCGGATTCTGGATGTTTACTGCGTGGGGGGTGGGATGTGGGGGGTTGGTGTGGGGTGTGGGGGATGGTGTGGGGTGTGGGGGTTCTGCTGCTGAGACGTCTTTGTTTGCAAGGGGCTGAAGTATCGGTTTCTTGGCGCTCGTGAGGAGGGCTGGAGTGAGGAGTTTGCAAGACGTGCATTAAGGAGAGTAGGAGGGAGGGAAGGAAGGAAGGAAGGAAGGTTGGTTGATGATGGTGGAAGGGAGGGAGGGAGGGAGGGAAGGAAATAGGTTGATGATGGTGGAAAGGAGGGAGGGAGGGAGGGAAGGAAGGAAGGAAGGAGGTTGATGATGGTGGTGGAAAGGAAGGAAGGAATTGATTATGGTTGTATGGAGGAATATTCTCCAACTCTAAATTAACACTCTAATACTCCATCCTCCACTGTTATACTCTCCACCACTCTACCTTCCACTACTCCACCACTCCACGTCCCACTACTCCACCACTCCACTTAATCATTCCACTCTTCCACCATTCCACCTTCCGCTCTTTCACCGCTCCTCCATCACCCCACTCCACGTCCCACTCCTCCACTACTCTACCTCACCACTCTTCCACCACTCCACTTCACCACTCGAGGCACCAGTGGCAGGACAAGAGTGGTGGGTGAGGGAGCTTGAGTTACCGGCAGCGTCAGCACCACATAATTAGAAACAAGTCGGCAGTCTGGGAGAAGACATTTTTCACAATGTCTTGGTAACTCTCTCTCTCTCTCTCTCTCTCTCTCTCTCTCTCTCTCTCTCTCTCTCTCTCTCTCTCTCTCTCTCTCTCTCTCTCTCTCTCTCTCTTCATCCATCTCTTCTTCATCCACCTCTCCTTCTCTTCATCCACCTCTCCTTCTCTTCATCCATCTCTTCTTCTCTTCATCCACCTCTCCTTCTCTTCATCCATCTCTCCTTCTCTTCATCCATCTCTCCTTCTCTTCATCCATCTCTTCTTCTCTACATCTCTCAACCTCTTCATCGGTCTCTCCTCCACCTCTCTTCCATAATGGTAAGCGGAAGACGAGAGAACCAGATTAGTGGCAATATGTGAGAGTTATCATGTGCTTCCCACTGTCTCACTCCTTGGTGCACGTGTTAGGGTCGTCGTTACTCACTGCAGTGTAGGTGTTTGGGTGGTCGTTACTCACTGCAGTGTAGGTGTTAGGGTCGTCGTTACTCACTGCAGTGTAGGTGTTTGGGTGGTCGTTACTCACTGCAGTGTAGGTGTTAGGGTCGTCGTTACTCACTGCAGTGTAGGTGTTAGGGTGGTCGTTACTCACTGCAGTGTAGGTGTTTGGGTGGTCGTTACTGCAGTGTAGGTGTTTGGTTGGTCGTCACTCTGCAGTGTAGGTGTTAGGGTGGTCGTTACTCACTGCAGTGTAGGTGTTTGGGTGGTCGTCACTCTGCAGTGTAGGTGTTAGGGTGGTCGTTACTCACTGCAGTGTAGGTGTTTGGGTGGTCGTTACTGCAGTGTAGGTGTTTGGGTGGTCGTCACTCTGCAGTGTAGGTGTTAGGGTGGTCGTTACTCACTGCAGTGTAGGTGTTTGGGTGGTCGTCACTCTGCAGTGTAGGTGTTAGGGTGGTCGTTACTCACTGCAGTGTAGGTGTTTGGGTGGTCGTCACTCTGCAGTGTAGGTGTTAGGGTGGTCGTTACTCACTGCAGTGTAGGTGTTTGGGTGGTCGTCACTCTGCAGTGTAGGTGTTAGGGTGGTCGTTACTCACTGCAGTGTAGGTGTTAGGGTCGTCGTTACTCACTGCAGTGTAGGTGTTAGGGTCGTCGTTGCTCACTGCAGTGTAGGTGTTAGTGTGGTCGTTACTCACTGCAGTGTAGGTGTTAGGGTGGTCGTTACCAACTGCAGTGTAGGTGTTAGGGTCGTCGTCACTCACTGCAGTGTAGGTGTTAGGGTGGTCGTTACTCACTGCAGTGTAGGTGTTAGGGTGGTCGTTATTCACTGCAGTGTAGGTGTTTGGGTGGTCGTTACTCACTGCAGTGTAGGTGTTAGGGTCGTCGTTACTCACTGCAGTGTAGGTGTTTGGGTGGTCGTTACTCACTGCAGTGTAGGTGTTAGGGTCGTCGTTATTCACTGCAGTGTAGGTGTTAGGGTGGTCGTTACTCACTGCAGTGTAGGTGTTTGGGTGGTCGTTACTGCAGTGTAGGTGTTTGGGTGGTCGTCACTCTCTGCAGTGTAGGTGTTTGGGTTGTCGTCACTGCAGTGTAGGTGTTAGGGTGGTCGTTACTCACTGCAGTGTAGGTGTTAGAGTGGTCGTTACCCACTGCAGTGTAGGTGTTAGGGTGGTCGTTACTCACTACAGTGCAGGTGTTAGGGTGGTCGTCACTCACTTCAGTACAGGTGTTAGGGTGGTCGTTACTCACTGCAGTGTAGGTGTTAGGGTGGTCGTTACTCACTGCAGTATAGGTGTTAGGGTGGTCGCCACTCACTGCAGTGTAGGTGTTAGGGTGGTCGTTACTCACTGCAGTGTAGGTGTTAGGGTGGTCGTTACTCACTGCAGTGTAGGTGTTAGGGTGGTCGTTACTCACTGCAGTGTAGGTGTTAGGGTGGTCGTTACTCAATGCAGTGTAGGTGTTAGTGTGGTCGTTACTCACTGCAGGGTAGGTGTTTGGGTGGTCGTTACTCACCGCAGTGCAGGTGTTAGGGTGGTCGTTACTCACTGCAGTGCACGTGTTAGTGTGGTCGTTACTCACTGCAGTGTAGGTGTTAGGGTGGTCGTCACTGTAGTGTAGGTGTTAGGGTGGTCATTACCAACTGCAGTGTAGGTGTTAGGGTCGTCGTCACTCACTGCAGTACAGGTGTTAGGGTGGTCGTTACTCACTGCAGTGCACGTGTTAGGGTGGTCGTCACTCACTGCAGTGTAGGTGTTAGGGTGGTCGTCACTCACTGCAGTACAGGTGTTAGGGTGGTCGTTACTCACTGCAGTGCACGTGTTAGGGTGGTCGTCACTCACTGCAGTGGAGGTGTTTGGGTGGTCGTTACTCACCGCAGTGTAGGTGTTAGGGAGGTCGTTACTCACTGCAGTACAGGTGTTAGGGTGGTCGTCATACTGCAGTACAAGTGCTGTCAAACACACACACACACACACACACACACACAGACCGTAGCCGTCACACACCGTCAATTACAAGACGCCTGGGAACGGTTGGGGGCTGGTTAGTCCCCTCTTGATGATTAATTAACGACGGAGGGTTTTTGAGGCCTGGTGATTAAAGTGGTTGTGGTCGTTAATGACGTGTCTTGCCTTATTGACGGGCCCGCCTTAATGATTGGTTGGTTTCCTTGGTTGCGTTAATGATTGGCTTGGTTGCCTTAATGATTGGTTGGTTTCCTTGGTTGCGTTAATGATTGGCTTGGTTGCCTTAATGGTTGGTTGGTTACCATAAGGCAGGATTACTTTAATAACACGAGGAGGAAAGTGAGGGGGAGAGAGAGAGAGAGAGAAAGAAAGAGAGAGACTGTGTGTGTGTGTGTGTGTGTGCCATCATCAGTCACACACCACCTCCTCCATCACTCACCGTGCTCCAGGTAATGGCTCCTCCGTAAACACAACTCCTTTATAATCCTCTCAACCGCTGGGAGACAAAGGCGAGGGCTTCTTCCGTACGGTTGTCCTTCCTTCCTTCCTTCCTTCGTCCGACATTTTATCTTTCCCTTCGTTTCGTCCTTCCGTCTTTCCATTCGTTCGTCTCTCCGTCTTCCCATCGTCCTTCCCTTCCATCATCCTTTTGTCCTTCCCTTCCTCTACCCATATGTCCTTCCCTTCCACCATCCATCGTTCCCCACTTCCTTCCCTGCGTCCATCAGTGGTACTTTATTAACGCTACAATATATTTACTCATAAATGTGTTTACGGGTAATCTAATTCCTTTTACACATGATTTTTAAACCTTTGGGTATAACACTAAAGGATCGGTGGTGGTCTGTGTGAGGGATCATAATATTTACTTCTTTATCTACTACCCTGGATAATGGTAGTGGGGATTAGGTCGTGGTATTCCCCTACTGTGTGGGGGGGTGGGAACTGGAAGAGGGGGTAGTGTGGGTTGGTAGTCGCTGGAGGTAGGTGTGAGGAAGAGCCTACGAGTGAGTTGACTGCTGTGGGTTAGAGCTAGCATACCCTACAGTTAGTCTATAAAGATACAGTTTATAGTCTGGATAATTGAGTAGAATTGAGACCAGTAGGCAGGGGGAGGCCTTGTCGCTGTTGCCATCATGAACACATATCCTCCTGTACAGTCTGGGGCAAAGCGAGGCGGGGGGGGGGGGGGGGTAAGCTTTCTGCTAATCTGGTGTTGCAGTCTTCAGCAGAGAATGAATGAGTGAGGGAGGGAGGGAGGGAAAGGAACTGTGGTTGGTGGTGGCAGCAATTAGAGGTCCCACCGCTGCCACCAACATAAAAGTCTCAGCCAAAAGTTGGAAGGCAGACAATTCAGATTTTTAACACTGACTTTCTGGAACATGTGAGGTTTATGAACACTTTAATGAATATTTTACCAGTATGAAAGGGAGTCTTGCATACATGTGTAGATACCTAGGTGCGCATACATACATACATACATACCTACCGACATACATGTTCACTTATGTTCTATTTACATGTGTTTTGTGTTGTATAAAGAGTATTGAAGGTACATGTGTTGTGTATTGAAATATGTAGTTTGTATGCATAGATTTTTGTTTATTGATATACCCTTTGTTGTTGTTGTTGTGTGTGTGTGTGTGTGTGTGTGTGTGTGTGTGTGTGTGTGTGTGTACTGTATGCTAGTATTCTGTTTGTCGAATTATGTCTTTTCATCGTGATTTTTGTGCACAACTGTATATGCTGTGTACATGCCTCGTGCACACACACACACATTTACCTTACATGCTTAAGTGTAATATGTGAGCCATTGGTTTGAATAATTACGTGTTGGGTGTTTTATGTGCAAGAGTTTATCACCTGGTGAGTGTATTTGATGAACCGAGTGTTTTATATCGTAACACCTGTGCATATATGTGTGTGATATCGACTATGGGATACACCCTAACTAAGGGAAGTTAGGGTCCTCCCGTCCCTGGGCCCTCCATCATCCTCCGAGATCTCAGGTGGCCCGGAAGTAAATGGTGTAGTTAAAACTGTAACTACCGCTCAGCAGGTCGGACCATACAACGAATTTTGACCTCCTCTTCCTCAGCAGACACGAAGCGGCGTGTTTTAAGGCTGAAATTATTTGGGGGGGACTCCATTTTCACCCCCCCCCCTCCTCCCCCCCTCCCCTCTCATTTCACCCTTGAAATTATTTTGGCGAAACCAACATCGTTGTTACTCCCTCTTTCCCATTTAAATTCTTTTAGGTAATCGGGGCCCCTTCCAACCTCCTTTCTTCATTTAAAGAGTGTTTAAGGGTAACTTTTAAGACATTAGGCAAAGAGAAGAAAACCCAAGGGGGAGCGATAGCATTTAGTTGGAGGGGGAGCATTGATACTTTTACTGGAGGCCTCGAGAGAGCTGCGGGTGAATGGTTGAGAGAGAGAGAGAAGAGAGAGAGAGCGAGAGAGAGAGAGAGAGAGAGAGAGAGTATCAAGTTTCCTCTTTTAAGTTTAGTCGTAATGGATGAATGCGTCGTAAGTGTGTTTTATGGCTGTGATCATGAAGTCGTTGCACGTAAAATTCGAGCCCTGATCGTAACTCAAAAATTGCCCTCTCGTTATTTTAAGTTCAAGCAAGTGATCGTTTGTGTCGAGGAATGGGAGTTAGGTTAACCAGGTCGAGCTGGGAGTGTGTTCAAGGGCTGCGGGTATTGAGATACTTCTGTTCCCCGTACCTTGTGGTGAAGACGAGGTGTTGGTTTGTACCGTGGGACTCGTCACCAAAAGATCTCGAACGGTCTAAGAGTCAAACAATATTTCAGAATTAACGAAAAATTTGAACATTGCTTTTTGAAGAAGTTTTATTGCAAATTAATTTTTTTTTCACCTGTTAATACTGTAAAGACGAGCAACATATATTATTACGAAATACTGAGAGTCACTTTGCAACCAGGCATACCAACCCTTCTGATATGACACGACCCATAGTGATCATTCTGAAATCTGTCGCCCAGCTCTTCCACAACTTTTGGTGGCGAGTGTACCTTGATTGGCGTACCGAGGAGGATCATGTACCCGTTACCATCTATATATCATAATATGTACCAGTGATTATATACCATCTACCACGTCCTACCAACCCTTCACAATGTACCGTGTACCACAAGCCGAGTATCATGCTTGGCGCCCCCTCCCCCCGTACCACACAGGCGAACAAAGACCATGCCGGGGGAGACCTTCCCTTGTAACACGCGGGAATAAAACATCGCCAGCCAAGAGCCTCATATTCTAATGGTCCTGTTCTCAGGTAGTGAAACACGCCCGTGATCACCCGACTTAACCAGTGAGAGCCGACCCACGATAACTCACGCCTCCCTTGATGAACGAAACAGCCGTAATGGCGAGCTCTCTCTGTAATGGAACTAAGTGGTGCTTTGTGTCCTGGTGGGAATTCTCTTGACGCGGACTTCTAGAGGTGACCTTTTCGCTTGATGGTCGTTGCAGGAATTCCCTTGACGTGGTTGATACAGGAGGGGGGTAATTTATTGTGCTTTCTCGACGACCTTCTGGGGAGGCGAGTGGAGTGGTTTCCCCCTATACGTGGTACTGCCTGACGACCTTTACGTTGTGGGAGTCATGGGAGAAATGCTCGTTGCCTGTATTAAACGGGAGAGCCAAGAGAAGGAACATAACATAACAGTCAGAGGAATGTGGCCCAGTAATGACACTAGCGCCAGCCCTCAAATGTTTATATCCCAACATCAGCGGTGCAAGTGTGCAACATCAAAGGAGAGAAGTGGAAGGAGTTAAAAGTGAAGTATCGTATTTCGTAAAGTACTAAATTGTAAATAACTTCAAAGAAAAACCTGTAATTGTATTATTCAGAAAGGTAGAGAAAGCCCCCACAGTGTGATTAACTTAATCTACAATTATAAGACGTTGAAAAAAATAGGTGTACAGAAAATTCTTTGTAGGAAAAGTGTTTTTAGAAAAATCTCCACATTTTAAGAGTGGTAAGCGAGGCAGAGGCAGGAGCTGTTAAGGTAAGGTCGAGGGTGGGTAAGCTCAGCACGAGACGCTGGCCTCAACGTCTCTCGTCCCACACTTTCCACTCGACTGACACAAAATTTGAGCAATGCCTTGAGGCAAGTAGTTGGTGTATTCAAGTGGAAGCCTGACAAGTTCCTACCAAGTGCAGCTGATGAACCAAGTTGCCTCGCTGACTGGCTGGTGGGATGCGAACACCCACAATTTGGTGGCTCGGGAGTCATTCATGGAAGAAAAGAAAAAGTGTTGGTTGTACCCGAGTCACAAGGCCCCGACGCTCACCCCAGGCGGCACCGTCTTGAAACATGTTGGGGTATATAGTGTTGAGACCCGCCCGACCACGGTGTAGTGAGCAACTGAGATTAGGACCAGCGGTGGAGGATCAAGGGGAACACACACTCTGTCTTTAACTAAATTCAGGACTGACAGCTACAAGCGCGTTGATTTGACTTTTATGAACAGAAACTAAATTATATTACCGAACAAACATCAATTAATTGTACTCATCGCCTCATGGAAGTGAAGAACAAGAGGGCATTATATATTTATAATTATAACCTGTTTTATCCTTTCAGAAAATAAGTTATTTAACAAGTGCAGCATCAAGAGCTCACTGTATAGTACTAACTGTAAGGCTGGAACCTATGTAGTCATTCCATATCGGTTTTTTAAATGAAGTCTCGTCCAACACGGGGTCCCCAGCCAGCTACAAGTGACCTCTTCTTTGATGCTGTGATTGAACGGAAAGACTTAGCTTAACTGTGATTCATTAATAATCCTCTGGCTGGACTCCACGTCTGAACCCGCACGGAAAACCAATGTAATAATTTGATATAGTTTAAAAAAAACATTAGAGGGGGCCTGTGTGTGTGTCAGGGAGAGAGAGAGAGAGACAGACAGACAGACAGACAGCTGCAGGAAAGAGAGAGCTGTAAGGTATTTTTATAATAAATCGCTTCCGGTGAGAGGACGGCCGCACAAGGATCATCTGGAAGAGAGATTTAGGCCTAAGCTCTCCCTCAGGACTAGAGGGCAACCCTAGAGTAAAGCCCTGGTCGAGTAAGGTCCTGGTAGAGTCAGCACCTGGTAGAGTAAGGACCTGGTAGAGTCAGGTCCTAGTAGTCAGGACCTGGTAGAGTCAGGACCTGGTAGAGTAAGGACCTGGTAGAGTCAGGCCCTGGTAGAGTAAGGACCTGGTAGTGTCAGGACCTGGTAGTGTCAGGACCTGGTAGAGTCAGGACCTGGTAGAATAAGGACCTGGTAGAATAAGGACCTGGTAGAGTAAGGACCTGGTAGTGTCAGGACCTGGTAGAGTCAGGACCTGGTAGAGTAAGGACCTGGTAGTGTCAGGACCTGGTAGAGTCAGGACCTGGTAGAGTCAGGACCTGGTAGAATAAGGACCTGGTAGAATAAGGACCTGGTAGAGTAAGGACCTGGTAGTGTCAGGACCTGGTAGTGTCAGGACCTGGTAGAGTCAGGACCTGGTAGAATAAGGACCTGGTAGCAAACTCGTGACTTGGGTGAGTTTAACATAACATTACGCGGATTGCCAATTTGTTACAGCCATTTCCTTGTGTGGATGTGTCGCGTGTGATGGGCGTGATGTGTGTTCAGTATGATGGGTTTGGGCGTGATGTGTGATGGGCGTGCGACGGAGAGTGCATTCAGGAGATAAGGACGGCCAGACCTCAGAAGCCAAGGGGAAATCCTGTACTAATGTCTTCTCGTTTCCTGTTGGTTGGTGAGATTTCCTGCCCCGCGCATAGTCGTCTGGTTGTGCTGACCTGGAGGCGGAGATTCAGGCAGTGGCTCCCTAGAAATGTCTTGTTTTCATCACCTGATCCGTACTTTGTTGTGATGCTGCTGTTCTTGTGGGTCGTCGTGGCTGAAACGAGAGAGAGAGTCGAGTTTGGATTACAAGACTTTGGAATCGAAACCCGTTCTTTTGAAAATCTCCATCAGACATGTCAGGAAAGCTGGGTATTAGGCTGACTTAATACTTCACAATTTGGGTAACATTTTAGCTACTTTATGACTGTACTACGTTAGCCACTTGTTTGTATTTTTATCTCCAGTTTGAGAGAAAATAATGAAACTTGCACCTTAAAGAACCTGACTTGGGTGTCTTCCTTTTAGTCATTCAATAGTATCGTCATATTTTTTCTTGTCTGCACCTTCTTCTAGTGTGTGTGTGTGTGTGTGTGTGTGTGTGTGTGTGTGTGTGTGATATTTCTTTTTAGTTTCCCCTCGGCACAATGTCTCCATCTTGCGAGTCTTGTGTGTCCTCCTGGGTGCTGGGGAGAGAATGAGGACGCGTGGAACAATGAGTCTCACATGGCGGGCGTCTGCAAGTCTTCCTCCTAATTATGCCGTGATTTTAGAGAAGGCGAGTCGGTCTTGGTGGAATTATTACAGCCGTGCACGTGAACCATCTAATTGTTGTCTTATTAACCCAACATTTGTAGTGTGTCTCTCTCTATCGGGCTTGTAATAACAGGCTGATGACCTCTCTACGGGGGACCACCATCACTGACACACGGCGGCGCTGTTGTTGCAAGCTCAACCACAAGTTCCCGGTTACAGAGAGACACAGAGTGGGGAAGAGAGAGAGAGAGAGAGAGAGAGAGAGAGAGAGAGAGAGATCTTAGGAATGGAGCAATCAATCAGGACCAAAGCGGATAGGGTTTAATTAAGTTATTATGAGCCGTACTAAAAGTCATAAATACACGCACGCACACACACACACACGAACACAGTAAGCGGGGTTGTTGTAGCGGCTGACCAGACTAGGGAGGGAGCAGCAGCAGCAGCATTGTGTGTAGTTCCTCGTGCTGTTGAGTCACAAGTTGCACCTCCGATGTACATTATTAATCAAGTTTATGTGGCGGCGAAAGTTGGAGGACACGTGACTCCTCCCAGGTGCTGGTGGTGGTGTCGAGGGCCGAGGTCTGAAGGAGGAGGAGGACTGAAGACGAGGAGTTGGAAGAGGAAGAGAGTCAGGTTCAAGGAAGAGGAAACTCGAAGGAAATGAAAGAAATAAGTTGATAGCAATTGTAAAGAAAGAAAGAAGGAAAGAATTTAGAATTAAGATGGATGAAGATGAGGAAGATAATAGATGGTGGAAGCAATGTAGCAGTTTAGAAAGAAGAAAATTGTCCAGAGAAATTGTAGGTGAAGGAAGGAGAGAGGACGTGGAGGTGTCATATATTGTACAATGGTGAGTATAGGTAAGTGATGGTAGAGAACTTAATGATGATGGTGGTGAAGGGAAAGGAAGAGAGTGATGATGGGGAGGACAAGAGGTAGTGAGGAGAGTGGTGATGGGGAGGACAAGAGGTTACGAGGAGAGGAGGAAAAAGAAGTTATTCCCTCACGGTAGGACCTTCCAACACGATGGGGTGACCTCTACTCCTGGCGTCACCACCACCACCACCACCCCTCAGTGACCACAACATACACAGCTGGTTAACGCTTCAAGGTGCGGCCGTGTTCTCAGTTTCTGTGAGGGAAGACGACAATAAATGACACTGGGAAACAAGTGGAGGGACAGGGGAGGAATCCTTACTTCCGGGTTGTAGGAGAGGGGTGAGGAGGGGCCGCGAGGGAGAGTGGGAGGCGTGGATAGGTTGATGAAGTTGATGTCAGATCTTTATGGAGTTGGTGAAGGGAGATTTCGAACGGGGAAAAAAAGTGGGGTTTTATTCTTTGAGTTTGGATAAAATGTTTGAGTATTGAATCTTAGAGAAAAATATCAAAACGACAAGTCATTTAGTATTGTCTTCACCCTGCTGAGACGACCGAGATTGGTGTTGGTTCTGCGTCACCTCGTAAGACTAAGTGTGTGGCTCGGCTCCCTGGATGATATTCAGCTAAGGCGTGTTATGGAGAGATGCTCTGCTGCTGTGCCAAGGTAGACTAGTACACCTTTGAATAATTTGTGTGTGTGTGTGTGTGTGTGTGTGCTCAAAACCCCCGTGCTGAGTTTCAGGGTCGTTCCGTCTACACGACCCTTACTGTGTTTCTGCTGGATACACCAGGCAAAGGCTGGTGTAGAGCACCATTGTCCTTTTGTTGTTGTGAGAAACAGTTGGTGGTTCTTGGTGTATTTTTTGTCCCCGGGGCTTAGGTGGAGGGGATATGTAAATGCTTCCCGTCTGATTGTCTGTTCATCCACCCGTCTGTCCACACGTCGTCAATAATCAGTGTACGAGTATTTCATTTAATCGTGGGAAGAAACTGCTACCTCATTGTTTCTCTATGCAAGTATACGTCCGATTTTGATGGATCTTTGTGCTGTATTCAACTCTCCAAGATCTCTGAGGAGTTAAATCTTGGTGTTCAATATGTGTGTGTGTAACTCTCACGTTCCGTTGTTTTTCATTATACATTCACTAACAATGTTTTATTGTCTTTACAGGTACGTGTGCGAGTATAAGCAGAACCACAGGTGCCGTCCCTCACACCACCAGGTGACGTAGAATAATAACACTCCCGTATTACCTGTTCGTGTCCTCACCGCTCCCAAGATGATCCCCATTTGTCTGTATAACACGCTTCATAACACCTCTCACTATTGTACTTCTCACAAAAATATCTCCACTACCTGACCACACGATATAAATTCTCAAGTGGACAGTAAAGTTGAAGTAGTAGATTATCGTAGCAATTATGACTCAGTGTGAATCGATTTTGTTTTGTGAGGATAGTAACTTGTAGTTTTAGTCTTGTGTTGTGGTAAAAGATGTTTAATACCTCATGTGAGTCTCTTATGTTTGTGACCCCACCCACGTCCCCTGCCACCCACCCACGTCCCCCGCCACCCACCCCTGTCCCCCGCCACCCACCCCTGTCCCCTGCCACACGCCCACGTCTCTCGCCTCCACCCCTTCTCCCGTTTCGTCCCCAACCCCAACATTGCACCCGTCACCCACTCTCCACGAAACTGCCACCCCTCCCCGTCCCCGCCTCGTGAGGACCGGACACGTCCTGCCTTCATCTCTCCAGTTCCATTCATCATGTGGGCGGCTGTCAGTGCCCGCGTCCCGGTGTATGAGCTTGTCTCAGGCAGGGATGTTAATAATCCGCCTCGTGAGATGTCGTGAACAAACGTGTTCCCGGACCCTAGCAGCATGTACCGGACCCTAGCAGTGTGCACCGGACCTTAGCAGTGTGTACTGGAGCCTAGCAGCGTGTACCGGGGTCACCAACATACCTAGGATGACAACCGTACCGTCGACGTGTAACCGTTTGCTCGGTTTGGCACCGTGCGCTAAGTTACCAACATGTATATAGGTGTAAGGACGTGGGACCCAGGTGTGCAACAAGCAACTTGGCCTGGGAAGTTGGACACAGTCATAACACGGTACACCCAAGTTGGCAAACGCGGACCAGAACCCAGCAACGTGTGGCTCAGTTGACAACGCTAACTATAAGGTTGCGTGGAGTGACGACTCAGTGGGTAACTCATCATAAAATACATAGTGCGTTTCGGCACTTGTAAGGAGGTACACAGTATGGCAGATATATAATGTATCAGGTACACATATTGTATAGTATAGTATAGCCAGAAGGAAGTAAGCGGTGTTCAAACGGTAATGTGAGGAAGATCAGTGCAGTTATTTCCAAAGGACTTCTCTCCTTGAATGTCCATTTTCCATGTTTATAATTAATTAGTCTTCATTTTTAAGTCTTCTTTCCGTATGATTATTTTTTTTAATTCGTGCATTTATTTTATATTTATTTATTTATTTATTTTTATTTATTTGTTAATTTATTTTACCAAAGTAAGAGTTCGAACATGAACCAGGAAAACTTAAGTGAATATTGGGGTACATGACTATTTGAATTATAAATTTATTTGGCTTTCTATGGTCCCTTTAATAAACTATTTATCATTGGTAAATGTTGAGACATACTCTCTTGTAAATACTGATATACCCTTTCTATCTACAAGGGTTTATCATTTATGGGTAGTCATATACCCCTAAAAGGGTTTACCATTAGGGACCCTCAAAAAAACACTTTTCCTTCCCCCATTTTCCTTACTGTGTATTTGTCCTCACTCTGACCTGATCTCTCGCAGTTACCGCCGGTCGTGGTGAGGGACGGTGGGTGCTGTAGGGCCCAGGTGCTATGGAGGTAATGCTCTGGTTGTGTGTCAAGATAAGGATCCCTCTTGTGTCTAACTTGTCTCTGGGTAAAACTTTTTTCTTGTTTAAGTTACAGGACACAGACTCGGTAGCCGGGTGAGGGAGGGAGTTCTACCCGTAGTGTACTGTACTAGGTCAGTCTATCTTGACTATTGGTCACTTAGTCGGTAATGGGCACATTGTCGTGTTTACCCCCACTTATCTTGTTCATAACAGTGATAAGAAAAAAGAAAAACGATCGTGGGTGAAGTAAAAAAATTATAATAAATGTAGGTGCGTTGGGTGTGTTGGAAGGTGATAGTGAAGGTGTTACACGAACCACCACGTACACTGAGGGATTCTACCGCCCTCCACCTTATCGTGTGGGCGTGGCTGGTGGATGGGTTAGGTGGGGCAAAAATATGGGGCGTCAGTAGTAAAGGGAAAAAAAATGACCTGTGTGTAAGTGTGGGTAATGGCGGCATTGTGTGAGGAGACTATGATTATGTTGGTGCGTGAGTCTTAAGGTCCTGTATACACACACACACACACACACACACACACACACATTAATGTTAGGGTGGGGGGTAATTGTAACATCACGAGAGAATAACATCTGTAACGAGGGCTTGTTTTGGGGGTGACTAATTGCCTTACGTAATTACCATAACTACTCTGGCGTATAGAATGATTATGGTGCCTCAAGAGTGGTGTTCTGTCTAGGACTGAAGTTGTCTCGTGGGATTTGAAGACGGTAAAGCAATGCCGGTCTGAGGTCTACAGGGTCACGTGTAGGTCAGGTCAAGTTAATTAACACCAGTGTATTAGTAGTGCCAGATATTAGGAGTGCCAAGTCAATATTGCCAGATATTAGGAGTGAGTGCCAAGTATTTGTAAGTGTCAGAGTTTTATGAGGATTTTCGTGTCCAAAGCTTATGAGTGCCTTGTCTAGTAGGGTGTGTCAATTTTGTCAACATGTTAAAAATCAAATTTGGTAGTCAAAATATTGTGCCTCTTTATGTCTAAACTTGAGATTAGCAAACAAAAATGAATTAAAATAACCCTCACCTACATCAATTATACCTTAAAGTTTCAAATATCAGTATTTCAACAAATTAATGAGACTTGATTAGAATTATTCACTTGATATTAACTAATCTCATGTAAGCATATGGATTATGGAGTATATTATGGTTCTATAGCTTTTGTACAATATGCATGTCAGAACCTGAACGTGAACAGGCACTCCGTGTGGGACAGTTTAATTCTTGTTTTGACTTGTACCAAGCGTGAGGATAAGGCGCCCGGCTCACTCTCCTTCTAGATATCATAGACGGTGGTTTGCTCTCATTGCACTTGCACCTACTCTACTAGACGAATTCTACATTTTAATTATTGTAAGTAGGGCATATTGATTGTCGCAGTTACTTATATCATTGTATAAATCATTATGTTCTAAGAAATTATTATGTTATTTCTGTTACAGCATTTTTGATAAACAAATTGATATTTTTTGAAACAACAATTGAATTATGAAACATTGAAATATTTTTCTATTTGTCAGATAGTGTGAAGATGTCAAAATTGAAGACAAGAAGTCAGTTGTCAACCCACTTGAGCCTGCTAGTTGGTAAAGGGAAGGAGCTTCCTGTATCAGAACTTCCAACAGTGAGAGACATGCTAAGATTAGGGTTACTCCTTCGAGAAAAAAATGCAAAGGACAGAAGGAACTATACAGATAAAGAACTCATAAATGACATGATAGTCCCTCTTCTGCATCAATGGACAAAAGCTAATGCACTATTCAAACCACCTGTGGTTAATCAGTGTCGAACTATTGAGCTAAAACTAACGAAATTATGGCACAAAGCAGTTGAAACATCACTTGGTAAAGGAAACTTGGCCAGGAAAAATGAATTTCTGCACACACTTGATACTCTATTTGACATTTTGACCTGCAAGTGCTCCATACAATTATGTTCTGAATCCAACTGTTCTCACTCAGGTAAGAGAGAAATAATTCCCACATTGATTGTGGTTGTCCTCGTGAAAAGAAGATCCCTGTTTTAGAGCTTGAATTTATAAAGGCACAGAGGACAAAGGCAGAAGGCCAAGGAAGTATGCAAATGGGTTCAATAGATTATTCAGAAACAAAGAAGCAGATTGCTAATGCCAAGAAGAGAGAACAATCCGAGAGAGGGAACAAAAGAAGAAAATGAAGAGTGAAGAAGCCATCGAAAGAGAGGAAGAGCTGTGTCAAGATGTTTATCACATCTTTGATAGTTCTTCTGATGAACAGGAAGCAACATCAGATGATAGTTCCAAAGAGCCATCTGAACCTTTACCAAAGAAAATGAAATACAACACAAGAAATATTTCAAACATTGCTTTAGCTAGTATTCGCCACCATGCTGGACTTCGTGAGGCTGCAGAAATTGCAACTGCCGCTTGGATAGATGCAGGCCTCATCAGCCGAGAGGATGTATCTTTGGTGATAGATCATAATAAAATTAGAAGAGCACAAGAAAAAATAATGAAGGAAATATCTGATCAGCATGAAAAAGATTTAAGCGAGGGAGGGCTCTCCTGTCTTTTGTTTGATGGAAGAATAGATGACACAAAAGTTTTGCTAGAAGTAGAGGGAGTGAACAGAAAGTTTCCAGGTCTCATCAAAGAAGAACACTACTCTGTCTGTTCTGAGCCTGGTGGTCGGTTTTTGTTTCACTTTGCTCCCGAAACTGAAGTAGAAGGGAAGAAACATGCAGAGGTCATTGCTGATCATATTTTATGTTGGGTTCAGGAGAGAGGACTTGGCAGTTCACTGCAGGCTGTTGGTGGAGATTCAACTGCCGTGAACACCGGATGGCAGGGGGGTGTAATGACGCATTTAGAGAAAAAACTAGGAAGAAGACTTGTTTGGATTGTACGTGATTTACATACAGGCGAGCTACCTCTTCGTCATCTCATCCAGGAACTTGATGGTCCTACAAAGAGCAACAACAAGTGGTCAGGTCCCCTTGGCATCATGCTGGATGAAGCAACACAACTAGAAATAAATACAACCTTTCCAAAGGTCGAAGTTGGCCCTCCCCTTCCGGCGTTGTCTGAAGGAGTCATCAAAGATCTCAGCACAGATCAATCCTATGCTTATCGTATTGCCCAAGCAATAAGATCAGGAGAAATGCCTCAGTCATTGGCTCTCTTGGAGATTGGACCTGTCAGTCACAGCCGTTGGTTAACTACAGCTCTTCGTTTCTGCAGGATTTGGATTTCCAAACACGAATTGAAGGGCAAAGTGCTGAAGAATTTGAGGTTAATTGTTGAATTTATTATTGGAGTTTATCTTCCCCAGTGGTTTAGTGTGAAACTTAATCCTATGTGGGTGGATGGGCCCAATCACCTTTTGTTTCAATTGCAGCTAGTAAGAACACAGAGGAAGGTAGTGAGGGACATCGTGTTACCTGTGGCAAGAAGGTCCGCTTGGTATGCTCGATCAGAAGCAGTTTTGCAAGCAATGCTTTGCAGTCAATGTACCAATCTCCGAACCGAGGCTGTAGAAGTCATTGTAAAGATTAGAGGAACGCTAATAGATGACGACCAGTTGGGAGACTGTTCGTTTCATTCAAGAAAAGTTCTCCCAATAAACGTCAATGCCACCAAATTGTCAGAATTGGTTGACTTGAGTTTGGAAGTCTTAGAGCCACCATTGACAACAAGTCTAACTAGCCAAGAATTGAGAAACCTTAAAGAGACTCCAATGCAGGTGCCGAAGTGGCCTTCCCACACTCAAAGTGTGGAGAGATGTGTGAAAATGGTCACAGAAGCAGCGGGCCATGTTTACAGCCACGAGAGGCGAGAAGGTTACATCAAAGCACAAATAGCAAGCAGACTACTGATGACAAGAAACCAAAGCAAAGAGAGTATGAAGGCATTGGTTACTTTCAAATAGACTACGGATAATAAAATATAATAATTTGAAACTTGAAACAGTAACATGTGTGCAAACGCTGGTTATGTTATAAATTCACAAATATGTACATTTAAAAATCCATTTGATGTAGGTAGGACTTATTATAAAAAAAAATTTATGCCAGAATATTGTTTTGCATGCTTAAAAACTACAATAAATTGCTACCAAATTACTCGATTTTCAATTTAGCCAGTTCACCCCCTAAATTGACACACCCTATTGTCTAGAGTGCCAGCTGTTTTCGAGTGCCAGTTGCTCATGAGTGCCGTGACTATAATACTAACTATTTATGAGTGCCTTGTCTAGAGTGCCAACTGCTTATGAGTGCCAGGTGTTTATGAGTGCCGTTTCTAAAGTGCCAGACAATGTGGACGAGGAAGATATTCTGAGGAAAAAGGAAACTTGTGAAATATGAAGAAAAAAATTAGGGTTATTTGTTATTCTGGTTTAATTTACAGTTAATTACCATCACATTTCTACCATTTGGCACTCCATTCCTTCCCTTCCTTCCACCCTCCTTCTCTCCCTTTCTCTTGTCCACTGTACCTCCCTTTTATTACACCTGTTATTCTTTTCCTCCCTCCCTCTATCCTTCCTGTCCCCCCTTTCTTCCTTCCTCACTTGTCCTCTTTCCCTCCTGTCCTTTCTCCCTTCCTCCTTCACTCCTTCCTTCCCACAATCTCTCCGTCACTCTCTCAGTCACTCCTTGTTCCTCTTGCAAGTGTCTCCTCCTTCCTCTCCCAACCACATCGAACTCCTTTTCTTCTCTTTAACTTCTCCTCCTCCTCCTCCTCCTCCTCCTCTTCTTCTCCTCCTCCTCCTCTTCTCCTCCTCCTCCTCCTCCTCCTCTTCTTCTCCTCCTCCTCCTCTTCCCATATACGAGTGTTACTTCCTTTCTTAATATTTTCTATCCCTTCTTTTAGTACTCTCTCTCTCTCTCTCTCTCTCTCTCTCTCTCTCTCTCTCTCTCTCTCTCTCTCTCTCTCTCTCTCTCTCCACCTTCCTTTCCCCCTTTCCTACCCCTACATCCCCCCTCCCCATCACCCCCCCCTTCATCCCCTTCACCCCCTCGTTAACATATCTGAATTAATTTTTCATTAGGATACTTTAGTTTGTCATTATATTCTCCTTTGTGTGTGTGTGTGTGTGTGTGTGTGTGTGTGTTATAGAGGTGCGGCTGTGGGGCTTTGATTATTCTAGACCCGCAGCTCATTTGCATATTTTAATGATTGCTTGTCCCTGTACCCTCTAGCGCGCATCTCTCTCTCTCTCTCTCTCTCTCTCTCTCTCTCTCTCTCTCTCTCTCTCTCTCTCTCTCTCTCTCTCGTGCGCGCGCTTCTGATTTTAATGCAGGCCTAAGTGTTCATAGGTATTGTGGGAACTTTGTAGGTGTGGTGGGAACTTTGTAGGCCTAATGGAAACTTTGTAGGCTTGTTGGGAACTTTGTAGGAGTGATGGGAACTTTGTAGGTCTAATAATAACTTTGTAGGCTTAATGAGAACTTTGTAGGCTTAGTGGAAACTATGTAGGGCTGGTGGAAACTTTGTAGGCCTAATAAGAAATTTGTAGGCTCAGTGGAAATTATGTAGGTGTGGTGGAAAATTTGTAGGCCTAATGGGAACTTTGTAAGCTTGGTGGGAACTTCGTAGATCTAGTGGGAACTTTGTAGGTCTGGTGAAAACTTTGTAGGCCTAATGGGAACTTTGTAGACCTAATGGAACTTTGTAGGTCTGTTGGGAAATTTGTAGGTATCTTGGGAATTTTGTAGGCCTAATGGAACTTTCTAGGTCTGGTGGGAACTTTGTAGGTCTGTTGGGAACTTTGTAGGCCTGTCGGGAACTTTGTAGGCCTGTCGGGAACCTTGTAGGCCTGTCGGGAACCTTGTAGGCCTGTCGGGAACTTTGTAGGCATGTCGAGGAGTTGTAGTTGTGTTTAAGTTAGCCGAGAAGGAAAGGATTTGTATAGAAACACGGATATTGTTTTTGAAGGTTGTTGATGTTTGGAGGCGTAGAATTTATTTTTTGGAGACCTGGGATTTGCTTAGGTGTGGGTTTTTTTTATTATTTTAATCCTAGAAATGATAAAATGAAGGCGTTGGATTTTTTTTTTAAGGTGGGATTTCTCTTGGTAGCTTGGGATTGATTTTTCTTTTTTTTTTTTTGAAGCTTGGGAATTTTTTGGGGGGAGACGTGGGATTTTTTTTGGGGGGGAGGGGGGAGGCGTGGGAATTTTACGGGGAGGCGTGGGATTTTTTTTTGGGGGGGGATGCGTGGGAATTTTACGGGGAGGCGTGGAAACTTCAGAAATCGTTTTATCAACATTGTGTTGTATTCACCTCTGACACACCTGGTCTTGTCCACCTTTCATGCTTTACCATCCTGTTATCATGCCTCTTCTGTTTCCTTCTTTAGCATCTTTATCATCCTCCCTTCCTCTTCCATCCTGTTATCATTCTTATTTTGTCTCATTCTTTCATATTTTTATCATCTTCCCTCCCTATTTCATCCAGTTATCATGCTTCTCTTTTTCTCGCACTTTATCATCCCTCCTCTTCCCTCTTGTTATCGTCCTCTCCTTTCTTTTTTTCATCCCATTTCTCTGCTCT
Source organism: Homarus gammarus (assembly GCA_958450375.1). Taxonomy (NCBI): domain Eukaryota; kingdom Metazoa; phylum Arthropoda; class Malacostraca; order Decapoda; family Nephropidae; genus Homarus; species Homarus gammarus. Next base: position 6,386,433 of record CAUDMG010001490.1, read on the forward strand.
ACCATTCCTTTTCTGATCATCCGAGTCTTCGATCACCTACGAGCTGCAGACCCAAGCCACTTACTGACCCCCCAAGCCACTTACTGACCCCCCAAGCCACTTTCTGTCCACCAGGCCACTTCGTCATCAGCCCTTGGCACTGTTCTAGTCCCTTTAAGAACTGTATCCGACCGTGTCCAGTGTGGCCCCCTTCCAGTCGCGTTCGGTGTGGCCCTCTTCCAGTCCAGTGTGGCCCCCTTCCAGTCGTGTCCAATGTGGCCCTCATCCAGGTGTATACAGTGTGGCCCTCTTCTACCCGTATCCATTCACCACGTGGCCACCCCCTTTTCTTCCTTAGCCCTTTCATACAGCCCCCCCCCTACAATTTACCCCTTGTTCTTCTTCTTCAGTTTGCCCTTTACTCGCCCTGCAATACACTTCCCTTTCAATCTACCATTAACGCCCCCTTCAATTTGCTCTCACCTCCCCCTTCAATCTGCCTCCAGTTCATTCATTTCCTCTCAATCTCTTCAATTCCTCTCCCCAGACCATTCATTTCCCCTACCAGCCATTCATTTCCATTCTCAGACCATTCATTTCCCCTACCAGCCATTCATTTCCATTCTCAGACCATTCATTTCCCCTACCAGCCATTCATTTCCATTCTCAGACCATTCATTTCCCCTACCAGCCATTCATTTCCATTCTCAGACCATTCATTTCCCCTACCAGCCATTCATTTCCATTCTCAGACCATTCATTTCCTCTACCAGCCATTCATTTCCATTCTCAGACCATTCATTTCCTCTACCAGCCATTCATTTCCATTCTCAGACCATTCATTTTCCTCTCCCAGACCATTCATTTTCCTCTCCCAGCCTTTCATTTTCCTCTTCCAGCCTTTCATTTTCCTCTCCCAGACGATTCATTTTCCTCTCCCAGCCATTCCTTTTCCATTAACACCAGTTCCCTCTTCAAATCACCTTGAATCCCACTCCAATTTTTTCTGTTCCCCCACTCCAATCTATTGTCATTTCCCCACTCCAATCTTTTCTGTCCCCCACTCCAATCTATAGTCATTTCCCCACTCCAATCTTTTCTGTCCCCCACTCCAATCTATAGTCATTTCCCCACTCCAATCTTTTCTGTCCCCCACTCCAATCTATAGTCATTTCCCCACTCCAATCTTTTCTGTCCCCCACTCCAATCTATAGTCATTTCCCCACTCCAATCTTTTCTCTCCCCCACTCCAATCTATAGTCATTTCCCCACTCCAATCTTTTCTGTCCCCCACTCCAATCTTTAGTCATTTCCCCACTCCAATCTTTTCTGTCCCCCACTCCAATCTATAGTCATTTCCCCACTCCAATCTTTTCTGTCCCCCACTCCAATCTATAGTCATTTCCTCACTCCAATCTTTTCTTTCCCCCACTCCAGTCTATAGTCATTTCCCCACTCCAATCTTTTCTGTCCCCCACTCCAATCTATAGTCATTTCCCCACTCCAATCTTTTCTGTCCCCCACTCCAATCTATAGTCATTTCCCCACTCCAATCTTTTCTGTCCCCCACTCCAATCAATTTATTTCCATTCCAATCGTTTCAGTTCTACTTAGACCCTTTGATTTTCCCTTTGTCCTTTCTTTTTCCTCCCCAGTCCCCTTATTTTCCCTTTCACTTCCCCTTCAGTCCCTTTATTTTCCTCCAAGTTCTCTCTTCACCCCTTTTTAGTGAACTTTCATCACCCCAAACCCCTTTTTAGTGAACTTTAACCACCTCAAACCCCTTTTAGTGAACTTTCATCACCTCAAACCCCTTTTTAGTGAACTTTCATCACCTCAAACCCCTTTTTAGTGAACTTTCATCACCTCAAACCCCTTTTTAGTGAACTTTCATCACATCAAACCCCATTTTAGTGAACTTTCATCACCTCAAACCCCTTTTTAAACACCACTACTCTCTCTCCCCCTTTTTGTTGGTGTCCTCCTTTAGCCTGAGACTTGGGGTCTAATCCTGAGAATCTCTCCTTTTCACCCTTCCGAAAGTCACACGTAATCTTCTCAAGGCCTCCAACTCCCCTTCCCTCCCCTTCCCTATTTCCCTGTCCTTCATCTCCCCTTCCCTCCCCTTCCCTATTTCCGTGTCTTTCAACTCCCCTTCCCTCCCCTTCCCTCCCTTTAACTCCTCTGTCTTCCCCTTCTTATACAGTTTTCCTTTCTTCCCTTCCATTTCCTCCCTTTAACTCCCCTCTCTTCTCCTCCTTATACAACTCTCCTTTCTTCTCTTCCGTTTCTCTCCAAACTTTCTTCCTCCTCCTCTTCATCCTTTTCCTCTTGCTCGTTCTCTTCTTCATCTTCCTTTTTCGGTCTTCCTTCTCTTCCTCGTATTATTGTCTTCCTTCGTACCCTCCTTCTCTTTTCCTCCATCCGCTTATTCTTGCTTCACTTATTCTCTGTGTGCTTTCTTCTTCTTCCCTTTGTTTTTCCTGTCTTCATTATATCCTCTTTTATTCCATGTTCTCCTCCTCTTCCTCATTATTGTCCTCCTCTTCTTTCCCTCCATCTTCTATCGCTCTGTTCTCTCCCTCCCTCCCATCCATTTCTTCCATCCTATCCTCATTGTTTAATTACTGTCCCTCTTTATCCTTTTCATCTATTCCATCTTTTCTCATCACTTTCCTTCCTGCTCCTATTCTCTTCTAGTCCCTCCCTTCTATCGTTTCCTTCCATTCTTTTTCGATTCCGTTCTCTTCTTTTCCTCCTATTCCCCTTCCTTCCTTCCTTCCTCTTCCCATTCCGTCCCTTCTCGTATACCATTCTATTCTCCCATTGTTTGCCCTTGTCTTCCTCCTCTTTCTTCTGGTATTGCTTTCTCCTCCTTCCATTCCTCTTTCCTGTTGGTGTTTGTTTCCCTCTTCCTATTTCCCTCCACTCCTCCTATTTCCCCTCTGTTTACCATCCCATTCCTCCCCTCCCTCATTCTCCCTTTCCCTTTTTTCTCCTCTCATTCCCCTCTCCTCTATTCCCCTTCCCTCTTTCTCCCATTCCCACCCTCCCTCTTTTTCCCATTCCTGCTCTACTTCTCCTATACCCTTCCTTTCTTCTGCTACTCCCCTCCCTTCCCCTCTTTCCCCTCTCTTTACCGTCACTTGGTCCCCTCTCCTGCATTATGATGAATGATCGGCTCAGTGATCACGGGAAGGGGAGGGAATCTGTCATGTGCGGCCATGTTTGACGTCTCTCTCTCTCTCTCTCTCTCTCTCTCTCTCTCTCTCTCTCTCTCTCTCTCTCTCTCTCTCTCTCTTTTTTTTTTATCCTATTTTATTCTTATTATTTGTTTGGTTTTATCCATTTATCTCTCTCTCTCTCTCTCTCTCTCTCTCTCAACCGTTCCGTTCCGCTCTGTTTCGCTGTTCTCTGAGCATTAAGTCCGTCTCTTCCTTGTCCGATACACAGGACAACAAATTTTTTATAATTCCCAGTTGCATGAGATTTCTTTACTGTTTCTTACCATTTTTGATCTGCTGATTTCATATTTGAAACCAGTTTTGTTCTGCATGCTCCAGTTTTCATGTAATTTGAGGTTTTACATTCTAGCCGTTTGCGGTCAAATTAATTAATTACACGATTATGGTATCAATAGGGAGATATAATTTTGTCTGTTTTTTCTTTCAGATTTGGTCATGGCTACAAAGAGAAATCAATGTGTGAACAAACCTGATGCCTTCTGTTATATTTGTGGATACTTCACGCTTATTCGTCAGAGGCGCAATATAACATCGTTTGTGAGGCGCGGCTATAAAGCGTACTTCGGACTTACTCTTGGCGACCAAGACAAAAAATGGGCTCCACATGCTGTGTGTCATAACTGCGAAGAAATGCTGCGTGACTGGACAAAAGGAAAACGTAAGGGCTTACCGTTCGGAATTCCCATGACCTGGCGAGAACCGAAGGACCACACAACTGACTGCTATTTTTGTCTGATCAATACGAAGGGTGTTGGCAAGAAAAACAGACATAAAATATCGTATCCTAGTATCCCTTCAGCAATTCGACCTACTTTGCACTCTGATGAGCTACCAGTTCCAGTTTTTAATGGGTTGTCTCCAGCTGAAGAGGAGGGAAGCGACAAAGACCAAGAGAGTGAACATGAAACTCAAGAAATACTTGCAGATTCCGACGATTCTTCTGATGGTACACCAGAGTCATCAACCCCTCAGAAGTTTAGTCAGCCAGAGCTGAATGACCTTGTGCGTGATTTGGGTCTCTCCAAAAATGCAGCAGAAGTTCTAGCTTCTAGGTTGCAAGAAAAGGCTCTACTGAACCAGACCACAAAAGTTTCAGACTTCAGAAAGCGGGAACAGGATTTTGTGCCATTCTTTACAGAGGAGAATAAGTTTGTTTACTGTCATAATATCCCGGGTCTTCTCCAGGAATTAGGGATTCCATTGTATAGTCCAAATGACTGGCGATTATTTCTAGATAGTTGTAAGCGTAGCCTGAAGTGTGTGCTACTACATAATGGTAATGTCTATGCAGCTGTTCCAGTGGGTCATTCTGTGTGCTTACGAGAGGAGTATAATGACATTAAAACTGTGATTCACCTGCTAAAATACCATGAGCACAACTGGACAATTTGTGTTGACCTCAAAATGGTGAACTTCCTTCTTGGCCAACAAAGAGGATTTACAAAGTATCCCTGCTTTCTTTGCATGTGGGACAGCCGAGCTAGAGACAGGCATTGGAACCTGAAGGAGTGGCCCTTACGTGAGACTCTGGAAGCTGGTATGCCAAACATTGTCAATGATCCAATCGTCAGTCGAGAAAAGATCATATTTCCTCCTCTCCATATCAAGCTGGGCCTGATGAAACAGTTTGTCAGAGCATTAAATACTGATGGTGAATGCTTCCAACACATAGTCTCTGCTCACCCTGCTTTGTCATTTGAGAAGATAAAGGCAGGTGTGTTTGATGGACCACAAATTCGTGCACTTGTACGTGATCAAGACTTTGTCAGAAAGATGGACGACAAGGAAAGGGGTGCATGGCTTTCATTTGTGGCGGTAATGGAAAACTTTCTTGGTAATAAAAAGGCTGACAACTATGAAACCCTTGTAGCAACCATGTTGTCAGCCTTTCATGACCTTGGATGCAATATGAGTGTCAAACTCCATTTCCTATATAGTCATCTTGATAGATTCCCTGAGAACCTAGGGGCAGTAAGTGACGAGCAAGGCGAGCGGTTTCATCAGGATCTCAAGACCATGGAAGACCGCTACCAAGGGAGATGGGACAAACATATGATGGCAGACTACTGCTGGAGCATTAAACGAGAGTGCCCTGAGACATTTCACAAACGCAAGAGCTTCAAGCGCAAATTCCTACCTGGCTAAAATGTGATTGGGCTTTGTCTCCTCATAGTAACAAATTTCTTACCTAACAATGAGTTTTATACAAATTTCAACCTTTGTTTTAGATGGAACATGTTTCAAATTGTGTTGTTGAATAAATTTAGAATATGAAATATTTTATTGTTTATTACCCAGCTAATTTAATGACAGTTTAATGACATATTTTTCAAGATAGACGACGAGGTCAATAAGACGAAGACGAAATTTTGAAATTTCAAAATACCTTGATTGCAAAAAAACTAGAGCTTACAGAAAGAAACTAACTTCAGATATGAGATCAGCACACCCAAATTAGATAGAATCAAGTGTTTATAGCAATGCAACAAAAACTTTGTTGACCAGTGAATTGGTTCCATTCCAGTTATTACATTTTCTTAGGTATCAATAGCTAGTTCATCTGTATATTTCATTACCTCAAGGTGTGGCTGGGCAGGTGAGCTCTACAAACAAAAATAATTTATCTTCTAATTATTCAGGTCAATTACTGGTGGTTGTGTCTCTCCATCTGCAAGAATTAATTAATAAATGAAAAATTGAATGTAAAATTTTAATTATTGGAGGATTTTATTTATTTGTTATTTTTTCGTTGAACCTCCTAGCTTAAGGTTACATTAACGTGATGTATACTGGCTGTGCGTCCGCTTAGTGCTCGTTGTTCGTACGCTGTTCCTCGTTATTCGTCCGCTGTTCCTCGTTATTCGTCCGCTGTTCCTCGTTATTCGTTCGCAGTTCCTCGTTATTCGTCCGCTGTTCCTCGTTATTCGTCAGCTGTTCCTCGTTATTCGTCCGCTGTTCCTCGTTATTCATCAGCTGTTACTAGTTATTCGTCCGCTGTTCCTCGTTATTCGTCCGCTGTTCCTCGTTATTCGTCCGCTGTTCCTCGTTATTCGTTCGCTGTTCCTCGTTATTCGTCTGCTGTTCCTCGTTATTCGTCCGCTGTTCCTCGTTATTCGTTCGCTGTTCCTCGTTATTCGTCCGCTGTTCCTCGTTATTCGTCCGCTGTTCCTCGTTATTCGTTCGCAGTTCCTCGTTATTCGTCCGCTGTTCCTCGTTATTCATCCGCTGTTCCTTGTTATTCGTTCGCTGTTCCTCGTTATTCGTCCGCTGTTCCTCGTTATTCATCAGCTGTTACTAGTTACTCGTCCGCTGTTCCTCGTTACTCGTCCGCTGCTCCTCGTTGACCAATAATATTCTAACATGATACAACTATAGTAGACTTTTATTGTATTTTTTTCTGGAAATGTTAAAAAAAAACAACAACAACTGGGTAACACTTTGAGCCCTAAATAAAGAGAACAAAATAGTGATGGCTAAGGGTGTGGGAGGAGTTCAGTCATGTGTGAGTGGAGGGGGTGAAGGAGGAGGGGATAGAGAGAGGGGAAGAGAAAGGGGAGGAGGGGGAGGATATAGAGGAGAAGGGAGTGGAGGTAAGGAAGGAGCAAGGGGTGGAGGAGGAGGAAAACGAGACTGAAAGGGAGGGAGAAGAGAAGGATGAGGGGAAAGAAGAGGCTGTCCCCCTCCCCCAGGAAGTACACTGGGTGCACCCCGCCCTCCTCCTCCTCTCCGCTCTCCGCGTTTCCGATTGATGATTGATCACACATTCCCCTTCACATTTCTCTCATTTCCCCGCTGTTTCTGCCTGGTGCTGGCCATGGTGGTGGTAGTGGTGACGGTGCTGGCCATGGTGGTGGTGGTGACGGTGCTGGCCATGGTGGTGGTAGTGGTGACGGTGCTGGCCATGGTGGTGGTAGTGGTGACGGTGCTGGCCATGGTGGTGGTGGTGGTGGTGACGGTGCTGGCCATGGTGGTGGTAGTGGTGACGGTGCTGGCCATGGTGGTGGTAGTGGTGACGGTGCTGGCCATGGTGGTGGTAGTGGTGACGGTGCTGGCCATGGTGGTGGTAGTGGTGACGGTGCTGGCCATGGTGGTGGCAGTGGTGACGGTGCTGGTCATGGTGCTAGTAGTGGTAGCGGTGCTGGCCATGGTGGTGGTAGTGGTGACGGTGCTGGCCATGGTGGTGGTAGTGGTGACGGTGCTGGCCATGGTGATGGTAGTGGTGACGGTGCTGGCCATGGTGGTGGTAGTGGTGACGGTGCTGGTCATGGTGCTAGTAGTGGTAGCGGTGCTGGCCATGGTGGTGGTAGTGGTGACGGTGCTGGCCATGGTGGTGGTAGTGGTGACGGTGCTGGTCATGGTGCTAGTAGTGGTGACGGTGCTGGCCATGGTGCTAGTAGTGGTAAAGGTGCTAGCCTCGTTGGTAGTGGTGGTAACGATAGTGGTGACGCCTTTCCTATGGTACCCTTCACAACTCGTGTTTGTACTTATCCAGCCGAGATGTTAAGTAAACTAGCAATAAGTGGGGGAATATTTTTTGTTTGTTGATTACTTTATAAGATTAAGCGTCCTTGGGGGGGGGGGGGGGTCGGTTGTAGCGGAGTATTGGTGGGGGATAGAGATTGCAGGGGAGGGGGGGGATGGAAGGATAGGTTGGTGTGTTTGATGGAGATAAGAGATTGATGGGGATGGAACAAGCGCCATCACTTACTCATAGTGTGTAACTTATGACTGGTTGTGAAGAGTCTTCCTGAAAAGGGACGGTCGGGGAGGAGGGAGGGGGAGAGGTAGTTGGGAAGGAGAGGGATGACGGAGAGGTAGGGAAGAAGGAATGGAGGTTGGTAGGGGAGAGGAAGGTGAGGTAGGGAGGGGGGGGGGAAAGGAGGGGGAGGTAAATAGGAAAGGGGGAAGTAAGAGGAAGAGGAAGGGGAGGTTTTTAGGGAAGAAGATGGACCAATGTGGCAAAGAAGGCAAAGTAGAAGAACATGATTGATAAGGAAGGATATTCACCAGTGGAACAGGAGAGAGAGAGAGAGAGAGAGAGAGAGAGAGAGAGAGAGAGAGAGAGAGAGGCTGAAATTCACGTTGGTTGTGGTGGGGGGGGGGGGGGGGCTCCAAAACGAAAGGTAAACATAGATTCTTTTCCTCCCGCCGCTGTCTGCCCTCACAACGAGAACATTAGTCTTGTAATTTAAATATTGATGAAGGTATTTAGGAAATTCCTTTAGAGGGTTAAAGGAAATTTTTCCTTTGTTATGTAAAATGGTGAGAGAATATCAATTTCCTTTGAGGCTATTGAGCATCTCCCGCAACCTTCCTTCCACCCTCTCTTTCTTCAGTCTCCCTCACCTCCTTCACTCCTTTCCTCTATTCAACCTCCCTTCCTTCCACCATACATCCTATTCTCCCTCCTCTCTCCATACTTCAACCTTCTCTCTTTCTCCCTCCCTTCCTCTCTTTTCAATCTCTTCCATATTCTTCAATCTCCTTCCCTCTCCCTGCCACGATTCTTCTACCTCCTCTCCGTCCCTCTCTCCCCTGCCACTCACCCTCCCACTCACCCTGCCAGCCTCCCACTCACCCTGCCAGCCTCCCACTCACCCACTCTCACCATTCTTTCCTCTCCGGACACACGTCAAAAAGACAATTTCAGAAACCATCGCAGACAACTTGTACGGAAAAATTATTTGTCGATTGAAATCTCGAAAAGAAATTAGATGGATTTTCTACACAATTTGCCGCCGCCAGACGCTCTTGCAGGAGGTTTATTAGGCCGTGAGTCGCGTCCCTTTGCGCACACTGTTTCACATGATGAGATTCAAATGGTAACGTAAACACAGATTCATTCCAATTCCCACAACGCCAATCATCCGCCCACAGAGGGTGAAGGGTTCTGTGATTAGACAAATCCAAGATTCGCCCTTAGGGATTAGAGTTTGATTCTGCGGACTGGTGGTCTGGGAGGGGGGGGGGGGTGTCGGTGTGTGTGTGTGTGTGTTGTATATGTTAGTAGTTGAGTATTGTTTTGGTGGTAGTTGAGTGTGGTAGTTGTAATAGCTGGATGTTGTTGTGGTAGTCCATGACCCATTGAAGGTGTGTTACAGGCAGGTTGCATGTTATCATTTCCCCAGGTCATTGTTACAGGATGGCAGCAAGTCCTGTATTCATACTAAAGACACCAATATAGTGTTGACGCCTTTGGCACCACTCTTACTGACACCAATGTTATTGACACTAATGTTACTGTCACCAATGTTACTGACATCAATGTTACTCTCGCCAATGTTACTCTCACCAATGTTACTCTCACCAATGTTACCGACACCAATGTTACTCTCACCACTGTTACCAATGTGTATAAATCTCATGTGTTATTGAATTTTGCCTCTCTAAAAAAAAAATCTTATTTACGAAGTAGAGGAATAATTCAGGCATGGCGGACGTGTTTCAGCTTCCTACCCACGTACAGATGGCAGAGGTTATGTTAGGCGTTTAAGTGAATTAGTGAAATTAATTCGTTTTGTACCAAATTTGGCTTGGATAGATTAATTAATTATTCTGTATGGACAGTATTATGTTAATGTGGGCGAGGCTGATGTATTTTCATGTTCCCGCTGTTAGACTTTGATTAATACAACTAAACCTATATTTTAACCTTAATGCCTTCAATCAATGGATATAGTTGATGTGTGTGTGTGTCTGTCTGTCTGTCTGTCTGTCTGTCATAGTTGTTGTGCATAACTTTAACTTAAGTCCGATATATAAACGATTCAGTGAGTAAAATAAATAAATAGACACAGTAGTTTAATAAATAAATTAACAGGAAGATGTGAATATATGCAATAAATAATAAAATCCGTAAATGAATGGATAACTAAATAATTGAATAAATAAATGATAAAGAAATTGGGAAGTAAATGGATGGTGCATAAGAGATTGGTGTTTGTATTATTGTCTATCCCCCATCCCTCACCCCGTCCCTCACCCGTCCCAAACCCATTCCTCACCCCCCCCCCCCATTCCTCACTTCCCCCCCCTCCCCCCATCATTTGTCTAGTTCTTTCTGGGTATAATTTGTTAAGTCACTCTTACTTCATGAATAGTACTGTTACTACTATTACTGCTCCTTCCTTCCTTCCTTCCTTCCTTTCTTTCTTTCTTTCTTTCTTTCTTTCTTTTTCTTTCTGTCGCCAAGTGCTGTTCCTGTATTAAAAATTAGTGACCCTCTCGTTATTCCTACAGATGTTGACCTTTGACCTCTCTCTCAGGTAAAATTAATTGGTATTATATAGCATCGTCTCGGGGTAGAGGAGGAACATGTACCTCACCTCTTTCATTGTTGGCCCATAAGAAAATTCTCTCTCATTCTCTTGTCATCCTGGGCTTTTGATCTCACCTGAGCTACGTCAATGAGAAGATATGACCATAAGTAAATACCAGGTATCAGAGAAAAACACACCAGGTAGAGTCTCACCTGGCGAAGCTCACTCACTCACCGTGTGTAAGACTCACTAGGCACAATCAACAACTCGCCATGTTTACTTTTACAGCAATTTAATTCAGCTGACGTGCGTTGTTTGCTTAACTATTAATCTTCTCCCCTTGTGTAAGCTCGGGATGGAGGGGGTTGATGGAGGAGGGGGAAGAGGAGGAAACTAAGGTGATATGGAGGAGTAGGGGAAACACTAGGGTGATATGAAGGAGGGAGTTGATGACGGTAGTGGAGGAGGAGGAGGGGGAAGAGGAGAGGAATTGGGGGTGATATGGAAGGGGTAGAGGTTAGAGAGGAAAGGGGGGGGGGTGATATGGAGTGAGGATAAAAGGAGGAGGAGGGGGAGGGGTTGAATGAAAGGATGGGAAGAGAAGAGTTAAAGAGAAGAGAGAATGGGGAGGCAATGGGAGTGGTAATGTAAGGGAGGATATAGGGATAAAGCAGGGAATTGGAGGGATAAAGGAGGGGAGGTGAGGTGAAGGGCGGGGGGAGGGAAGGGAAGGATTATGGTGTGTTGGGAAAGGAGGGAGGGACGGAGGGTGGGTGGGAGGGAGGTTTTGTAGAGGAACGATCAATTATTTATATTTACCTGGTGTGTGTGTGTGTGTGTGTGTGTGTGTGTGTGTGTGTGTGTGTGTGTGTGTGTGTGTCCTTGCTTGTCAGTCTGTCAGCCTGTCTGTCTCTTGCCTGACACACAAACTACACACACACATACTGTACACGCAACGAGATAATAATTGGACCGTGTTAACCGCTTTCCGTTTATAACCCACGACGTCGCCTTGTTGTTGTTGTATTTTTGTGGCGCTGGTAAGGTCAGGGGTCAAGGTCTCGCTCAATCACTTGCTACCCTGACGACTGGTACCGCAGCAAGTGAAATGAGTCTTGATATGACCGTAGGTTTTATACAGTGTTACAGATGACGGTGAGTGTGAGGTGAACTTCTGAGTTTGTGAAGAATTTAGAACGTAACCTAACTTAACCTAACCTGATCTAAGGTAACTTAACCTAACCACAAAAACTTAAACCTAACCTAACCACAGAGACCCAAACCTAACCTAACCTAACTCAACCACGAGGATTGATGCCCATTTGGATAGGCACTCATTCCCAAGGCTATTCCAACACTACTCCAGTACTTCCCCAGCATTTCCTCAACACTTCCTCAACACTACTCCAGTAATTCCCCAACACTGCAAAATTTCTCCAACACTACTCCAACATTTATCCAACGTATGCCTACCATTTGTTCCATTAATTCTAGACACTTCAACTAAATGGGTGTGGATGATTGCAAGAGAAGACTTAAATGGGTGGGGTAACGAACAGGAAGGTGGGCGGGGAGGCCAGTGGGTGGGATAATGCACGGGGAGGTGGGCGGGGAAGAGAGTGGGCGAGACAACACACGGGAAGATGGGCGGGATGACGCGAGGAAGTGGGTGGGATAGAGGTTGGGATGGACTGGGTGGCGTGGGGCGGGAGGAACTATGTGATGATGTCGTCCAGCTGACGATAATCTCTTAATTATTCCGCACGGGCGATACCCACGCTTATCAAGGAATCCCCCCACCCACCCCACCCACCCACCCACCCCACCCATCGTCCACTCACCCCATCCATCGCCCACCCTCCCAGAGACGAGCAGTTCTGGGGAGCGACAGGAGAGAAATGTGTGTGTGTGTGTGTGTGTGTGAGAGAGAGAGAGATACTGTTTATTACCGTCAGTGGTGGAGCAACACAGGTGTGGCACTTGGCACTGGTAGCCAAGAGTAGAATACCTCCACCACCGACTCAAGTGTTACAGTAGTATTAGAAGTGCCACCACAACTACCACCATTAGGACTATCCTGATTGCCACCACAACTACTACCATCAACAGTTCTCTTATAGCTCTCTTGATTGTCACTACACCACCACCATTGATTACAAGCGCCGCCGCTCACCAACCCCCTTCACTGCCAGCGCCGCCGCTCACCAACCCCCTTCACTGCCAGCGCCGTCGCTCACCAACCCCCTTCACTGCCAGCGCCGTCGCTCACCAACCCCCTTTACTGCCAGCGCCGCCGCTCACCAGCCCCCTTCACTGTCAGCGCCTTCACTCAACAGTCTCCTTCTTTGCCAGCGCTGCCGCCCACCATTCCCCTTCATTGCCAGCGCTGCCACTCTCTGGTGAAAAGTTTAGGTTGCCGTATTTTGTGTGCGCGGGGTCTCCCAGCAAGGAAAATGTTGGGTGTTGTTATTTGGGCTGTGCTTGTATTGTATTTGATAACAGAAAGGCAATATTGCCTTTTGTAGTGTGAGAATTTATTGAGTCAATGTTGTGTGTTGTTGTTGCTGCTGTCGCTGGCCCCTGAGGGAGATGTGTGTGTGTGTGTGTGTGTGTGTGTGTGTGTGTAGGGAGGAGAGTGTATGTATGCCTGTATGTAAGATACGTGTGGTGTGGTCAGAAAAGTTCAACCGTATCTTTCTGACTTTATTATTAACGTTTACATATGATATCGTGTGTGTATGTTTGTGTGCGTGCGTGCGTGCGTGGTGGACTCAGGTACCTGCCTAGTGCTTGTAGTTTTTACCCCATAATAAAGTCACACCTACCCTATGAGTGTTGTATTGTATGGCCCTAAAAGCAGTGCCAGTCTAAACCCTTCTTGGAACAGTGCCACCCTCTACTGTCCTCTATGTGGCTCGATATGGCTGGATTGGTTGGGTTGCAGCGTGATACGAATTAAATTGGACCATTCAGGGTGGAGTGTCGTAGCCAGGCGGTGATTGGCCCATAGTTGGCCCCTCCCTTTCACCAGCCAGGTACCTCTCTCTCTCTCTCTCTCTCTCTCTCTCTCTCTCTCTCTCTCTCTCTCTCTCTCTCCTTTCACCAGCCAGGTACCCCCCTCTCTCTCTCTCCTTTCACCAGCCAAGTACCTCTCTCTCTATCTCTCTCTCCTTTCACCAGCCAGGTACCTCTCCCTCCCTCTCCACCTGTGTACCCCTTCCCCCTTTCACCACCCAGGTAACCTTCCCCCTTTCACCACCCAGGTAACCTTCCCCCCCCCCCAAAAAAAAAACTCCTGCCTGAGGGAGACTTGTGGCTTGCAGGATAACTACCCTTCCTTCCTTCCTTCCTTCCTTCCTTCCCTCCTTCCTTCCTCCCTTCCTCTTCTCTCATCTTCCTTCTTCCTCCACTTACCCCTCTTATTTTACCTTCGTCTTTCCTTCATCTTCCTTCTATCATCCTGCTTTTGTCTCCTTTTATCTTCCTGGTATATCCTACGCTCCGCCATCCTTCTCTTGTCGTGTGTGTGTGTGTGTGTGTGTGTGTGTGTGTGTTGACTGCTCTTCTATTATTATTATTATTATTATTATTATTATTCGTCGTCCATAGCATTATTACCATATTATAGCTGTTTGATATAACTTAATACAATAGTGAGTATTATAATGCAACGCTTTGTATATATGTACAGTATATGTGTATAGTGATCATATAAGAACTGTTTTATATTTTAGGTGTTTCAATTGTCTTAATGGTTTCGTCTCAAAAACATCACAATTTTATTAATAAGAACCAATTAACGACGTGACCAGCAATGGAATGACTGTCTTATGGGAAGTTCGTCTATCTGCCTATCGTTAACTTACTACAGCACTTAAACTTGTATCCAAAATGGCGTCATAATTGTACTGAGACTTTATTCTATTTTTTATTGTCTTGTTTGTATAGGCACTTTCTTCCTCCTCCTCTTTCCCCCCCTCTTCTTTCGCTTTTCTTCTCCTCTTCTCTCCCCTTTCTCTTTTATCAACTCTTCTTCCTCCTCTCCTCCACTTCTCCCCCTTTCTTGTTCCTCCTCTTCCCTCTCTTCTTTTCCCTCTTCTCTCGTTTTCTTCTTTCCTCATCCTCCTTCTTCCCTCTCTTTCTTTCTTCTCCATCTCTTCTCATCTGTTCTCCATTTTCTTCTTCTTTCATTCCCTTCCTCGCCTCTCCTCACTCCCCTGTACCTTACCTAATAATCATAATTCTTCTTCCTCTCCTTCTTCTTCCCCCATTTATCACCTCGGCCTTCACTACTCTTTTCTCTCTCTCACTGTTTATTTAGTTCTCTTTTGTCACCTCGTTTGTCCTCTCGTTTTTTCCCCTTCCTTTGTATCCTCTCTGTGTTTACTCTTCCTTCTCTTATGTTTATTTATTTTCTCCTCTGTCTATCCCTCTTTTTTTCCTTTCCTTATCGCCCTGTTCCTGCTCTCTCTCTCTCTCTCTCTCTCTCTCTCTCTCTCTCTCTCTCTCTCTCTCTCTCTCTCCATAGCATCATTGTGAGGTCCAGACTCCTTGACCAGATTTAAAGGGACGCTTCCAACAGGCGGTGTTTACGGCAACCAGACACAACAACGCTGTCATCCTTCCTTCCTTCCTTCCTTCCTTCCTTCCATCTATGTCCTTACCCCATAACTCTTTCCTCCTTCCGTCCATTCCACGTCCCGTTCCTTCCATCATCCCTTGTCATCCCCCCCTCCCTCCTCCCCCTTCCAAGGCCCTCATGTCCAGACAGTAACGAGTTCACTTGTCATGCTCTTCCCCTCCCTCCCTCCCTCCCCCCTTTACTCCCTCCTCTTCCTCCCTCCCTCTCTCTCTCCCTTCCCCTCCCTCCCTCCCTCCGTTTCATCACTCCTCCCTTCGCTATTTCTTTCTCCCCCTCTCTCCCCTTTTATTTACCTCACTCTCACTGGCGCCTGAGGTCCCCCTCTTTCTGTCTGTTTATTCTTTCACTCTTGCTGTTGTTATTGCCTGTTTTGTTGTTGTTATTGTCTGTTTTTGTTGTTGTTATTGCCCGTTTTGTTGTTGTTATTGTCTGTTTTTGTTGTTGTTATTGCCCGTTTTGTTGTTGTTATTGCCCGTTTTGTTGTTGTTATTGCCCGTTTTGTTGTTGTTATTGCCTGTTTTGTTGTTGTTATTGCCTGTTTTGTTGTTGTTATTGCCCGTTTTGTTGTTGTTATTGCCCGTTTTGTTGTTGTTATTGTCTGTTTTGTTGTTGTTATGACCTCCTGTTTATCTCTCTGTACTGTACGTTCTCCGTATGTCTCTTTGTCTCTTTCTTCCTCCTTCTCCCTCCCACCGGTAAGTCCTCGTCATCCCCCCCTCCCCCCCTGTAACCCCTTGTCACCCCCCTAGCCCGCTATCATACCCCAGTACCACCTTGCTACCACCCCCCCCCCCCCAGTAAGGCCCTGTCACCCCCCTAGCCCGCTATCATACCCCAGTACCACCTTGCTACCACACCACCCCCTCCCTCACCCAGTACCGCATCTCCCTACCCCACCATACCCTAGTACCACCTCCCTACCATACCACACTGTTCCTTCCTACCACACCATACCCCCCAGTACCACACCTCCTTACCACACCACACCCCCCTTACCACACCACACCCCCTAATACTACCACCTGTCGACCTCCTGCTTGGTTGCTTATCATTGTATTCATCCACACGCATCATCCACCTCGTTTTATCGGCCGATCTCCCCTCATGGTGACCAGGTGGCCGCAAACACGATAATTTGTTGAATGATAAAGACAGATGACAGCTGATTGTGCGATACTGTGGGGAGGGGGGGGATCTCTCTCTCTCTCTCTCTCTCTCTCTCTCTCTCTCTCTCTCTCTCTCTCTCTCTCTCTCTCTCTCTCTCTCTCTCTCTCTCGCTCGCACCTATCTCCTCACACTTGACCGACATATTTCCATACTTGGTCTTGTTAGTGGAGTGAAAATTCTCGCGTTGAAGTTTGAAGCAACTTTACACGTGCTGGTTTAAGGAGTTTTTTTTTATTATTATCATCTAAGTTTTACAAATGGCAAGTGTTCTCCATCACGGCTTCAAGTGTGATGCTGGAGGAGGTGGTGGAGGATTACTAAAGGCTTCAAGTGTGATGTTGGAGGAGGAGGAGGAGGATGAGGAGCGTGGAGAGATGGAGTAGGAGGAGGTGGAATAGGAGGGAGCGTAGAGGAAAGACTTAAGGGATGGGTGTTGGGGTTGTAGAGGGCATAGGGTGTGTTGAAGGGTGTAGAAAGTGTGTTGAAGGGTGTAAAGAGTGTGTTGAGGGGTGTAAAGTGTGTTCGGTGAGGGTGTAGAATGTGTTGAGAGGTGAAGTGAGTATGTTGAGAGGTGTAGCGTGTGTCTTCGTGGGTTTATAGAGTGTGTTGATGGTGTCCTGTGTGTGTGTATAATGTGTACAGAGTGTGTGTGTGTGTTGAGTATGTGTATATAAAGTGTGTGTTCCTGAGGGCCTTGCAGGGAGTGGCGTCTCGTCCTGGTTGATGGCTGATACTGCACTCAAGCGAGGTATCTTTTTGAGCCGTAAACAAGTACAGTGTGTCTCTGATTTA
This sequence comes from Homarus gammarus, assembly GCA_958450375.1. Classification (NCBI taxonomy): domain Eukaryota; kingdom Metazoa; phylum Arthropoda; class Malacostraca; order Decapoda; family Nephropidae; genus Homarus; species Homarus gammarus. Next base: position 6,403,517 of record CAUDMG010001490.1, read on the forward strand.
CATGGTTATGGGAGGAGGAGAAGAGAAGGAGATGTTACGTAGGAGTGAAGGATATAGGAGGGGGGAGGAAGAAGAGGAGAGAGGGAAGGAAATGAGAAGGTAGAATGACGGAAATAGGAAGGAGAAGAAACACGAAGAGGAGTAGGTGAGAAGGGATGAAATGAGAGTGAAGGAGAGGGGAGGGATAAGGGATACGGAGAGGAGGAGGAGCAGGTGGACAAGCACGAAGGAGTGAAGAGAGGGTGATGAGAGAGGAGATAGGTGGAAGAGAGTGATGAGAGGAGTAGAGAGGTGGAAGGGAAGAGATGAGAGAAAAGTGATAATCTCAGGTAAGTGACCAGGTAGGTAGCTGTTATTATGGTATTGGGTTAGGCTATTAATTGTTGTGTTTACATATTGTTATTTTCGATTGATGACGTCACATTAATTGTATTTTATTTTTTTAAAGATGAAAATAATTGTTACTGGATGTTGTTGATTTTTCATTGGTGTTTATTCCGTTATTTATAGATTTGTTTGTTTATTTGTAAAGTATAAACAAATATGAAGGAAATTTGTATCTTTTGGTCAGTTGAGATAGAATTTAAATGTTCATCTTTTTTTTATAGTGACTTAAATTCTTTTTTTTTTTATTAAATTAGAGTAAAAATTCGATCGCAGTTGCATACCATATTTATTTTTAGTAAGTTAAAGTGAGGTGAATGTCAAATTAACCACCCCACGTTTTGTACAGTGATTAGTCTAGTTTTGTGTAGAGTGGTTGGTGCTGTCATTATCCCAGGGAGGGGGTGAGAGGAAAGGAGGGGTGAGAGGGAGGGAGGGGTGAGAGGGAGGGAGTGGTGAGAGAGAGGGAGGGAGGGAGGGAGGGAGGGAGGGACATGGTCAAGATTATACAAGTGGCGCCAACAACAATGGGCCACTAATCACTTCCAAATTGCCTTGGGGGAGGTGTTCTGATTGAGCTACCCCTAAATTCTACACGTTTTCTATGGCGCGGCGAAATTTTTGTGAGCACACTGAAGCACTGTTTACGTTTATAGGATTTTTACGTATTTAGTTGTATGATTTATAAGGTTTATCCACTTCTCTTGTAATTAGAAAATGACAGGTTTGTAGGTTTGAGATTATAAGAGCCCTGTGTGTCATAAATCCCGAGTGATGAAATGAAGGGATTCTGTTTACAAACCCCCGCCAGCTGTCAGGAGCTCTGGTGTATAAATTCCTTCAGATGGATTCAATTAGCCTGGTTGTGTATTGGTTTTAATTGGATTAACATCTGCCAGTAACAACAACTTGATGATTCACTCTTTATCATCTGGTGGTCTTGGCCACAGGAGACGTCTTGTGTGTTAGATTACTCTCCCCCGCCCCCAGAGAGGTCGCCATACCATTGAACTATTTTTGTGAGTGTGGGTGTGTGATACCTTCTAGGAGGGGCCAACACCCACCACTCACCCACTATCAGGACAACACACCCCTTGACTCTCACCTGGTAATTACATCACTACACCTGTAACAATCTAGATCCATTTGACTTACAGGTATAGGCAGTTCCAATAGCAACAGTCTGATTGATCTGGCTGTTGTGTCAGGATCACTGTGTCCGATTAACCTGGCGGATTGGGCGGTGTGTTGACAGTGTGTGTATGTGTGTGTGCTTTAGGTGGACATGAGGGTAGTATTGGAGGTTTGAGAGTGTTGACTGTCTGTGTCATCTTGGAGGTCTCTAACACACCTCACGTGATCCCAGTCTTCTACCTGAGTAATGTTAACGATCGACTGAAATATTCTGGTTTAATAATAATAATAATAATAATAATAATAATAATAACGAAAAATAGCTGCCTAAAAATAATGATAATGGTGATAGCTTAAATGAAAATTAAAATCCACATTTGATTGTCATAGAAATACAGACACCAATTAGGACAATATTATATGAAAGAAAATACTGTTGGGGGGGGGGGGGGTCGTTGTGTACTTAGGAACCACCGTGGACATCTATTAACGTAGACCTTATGTGATCATGTCGTTCTTACACCTGAGAGATGGAGTTTAGAGATAATTAGAGGAATCAATAAGGTGAGTGAAAGATGTTAGGAATGGTTATGTATCACAGACAGGTGTTTCAGGAGGAGTATTAGTGTGGAGGATGCGGTGATGGATGCCTCCTCCCTCCCTCTCTATATGTCCATCTCTCCCTCCTCCATACACTTTCTATCCCTCTATCTTTAATATCATCTATCTCTCTGTACCCTCCATCTACCCCTTAACCTCCTCCCCAACCCCTATCCCCTTGCTCTCATCTTTGTCAACCCCCAGTGGAGAGAGAGAGAGAGAGAGAGAGAGAGAGAGAGAGAGAGAGAGAGAGAGAGAGAGTCCCCTCCACCTCGTGCTTGGTGACACATAATCACCTCGATAATACCTGTATTTGTCTCACCTTTTTAATAACAAGTTTATGAATAGGGTTCCCTTCCTAACCAACACGGCCGGGGTGAGGAGGGGATGGGAGGACATTACTCACGGTACTGTACGTTTGTCTGTCCATCTGTCAATAATAGTCTCTTGAAATGTAACTTTATTTTCCCAATACGAGTAAATGTGATAATGTGTATATAGTTCCTTGGCACCCTAGGAGGTCACCCCTGTTGGCACTAGGATCACTGGGTCAGAATCCAAGAGTCATTGTTGTTAGGGAATAAAATTTGGGCTTTGGAACTACAGGTTTAACTTTCTGTGCACGGATGAACACGATACTTTTATCTTACTGCTGGCTGGGGTGAGGTGCTGGCTGGGGTGAGGAGCTGGCTGGGGTGAGGTGCTGGCCGGGGTGAGGTGCTGGCCGGGGTGAGGTGCTGGCCGGGGTGAGGTGCTGGTGACCGGGGTGAGGTGCTGGCTGGGGTGAGGTGCTGGCTGGGGTGAGGAGCTGGCTGGGGTGAGGAGCTTGCTGGGGTGAGGTGCTGGCCGGGGTGAGGAGATGGCTGGGGTGAGGAGCTGGCTGGGGTGAGGAGCTTGCTGGGGTGAGGAGATGGCTGGGGTGAGGAGCTGGCTGGGGTGAGGAGCTTGCTGGGGTGAGGTGCTGGCCGGGGTGAGGAGATGGCTGGGGTGAGGAGCTTGCTGGGGTGAGGTGCTGGCCGGGGTGAGGAGCTGGCTGGGGTGAGGAGCTGGCTGGGGTGAGGTGCTGGCCGGGGTGAGGAGCTGGCTGGGGTGAGGAGCTGGCTGGGGTGAGGTGCTGGCCGGGGTGAGGTGCTGGCCGGGGTGAGGTGCTGGCTGGGGTGAGGTGCTGGCTGGGGTGAGGAACAAGTTTGTTATTAATTCTGTGTTACTGAGACAAAGGTTTAAGGTAGAGGGGGGAGGGGTGTGGTTGGGGGGAGGTGTGGTGATGGGGGGAAGAGGTCGTAATCCTTATGCTATCCGTCCATCGGCCCGTCCATCCATCCGTGAATGAATGTGTGTGTGTGTGTGTGTGTGTCGCCTTTGACCATGTTGAGAGAATAATATTATTGCTTGTTTTTTTCTAAAGGTGTTTCTCTGAATGTTTATATTTTCACCGTTTATGTTATTGTTTGTTTTTCATTGTTATTCAGTTGTATGTTGTTCTCTTGTATTTGTTATTTATTGTTTTGTTATATTCATCCTGTCCTTGTTTGGCTGGGACTATTATTATTATATGGGCAGTATATATACACACTCAAACACATACATACATACATACATACATACATACATACAGACATACGAGACATTTATTCGTTCGTTCATTCATGCATGTATACATTTATTCACTCAATCCTACAAACATACACCACTGCAGCTCTCAACGTAACGACTAAATATCCCGCCAAATCAAGCACACTTTACCTCTCCTCTCCTATTACCTTCCAGCCTGCCCACCCACCAACCAACCAACCAACCAACCCACCCAACCACCCACCCACCCACCCACAAGGTGTTTTAATTTTACTTATTGAAGGTTTTACTGAGAATAGTTTGGTTGGGTTATAGTGTCATAGTGTACAGGTGTCATGGTGTACAGGTGTCATGGTGTACAGGTGTCATAGTGTACAGGTGTCATGGTGTACAGGTGTCATGGTGTACAGGTGTCATAGTGTACAGGTGTCATAGTGTACAGGTGTCATGGTGTACAGGTGTCATGGTGTACAGGTGTCATAGTGTACAGGTGTCATGGTGTACAGGTGTCATGGTGTACAGGTGTCATGGTGTACAGGTGTCATAGTGTACAGGTGTCATGGTGTACAGGTGTCATGGTGTACAGGTGTCATAGTGTACAGGTGTCATGGTGTACAGGTGTCATAGTGTACAGGTGTCATAGTGTACAGGTGTCATGGTGTACAGGTGTCATAGTGTACAGGTGTCATAGTGTACAGGTGTCATGGTGTACAGGTGTCATGGTGTACAGGTGTCATGGTGTACAGGTGTCAAGGTGTACAGGTGTCATGGTGTACAGGTGTCAAGGTGTACAGGTGTCATGGTGTACAGGTGTCATGGTGTACAGGTGTCATGGTGTACAGGTGTCAAGGTGTACAGGTGTCATGGTGTACAGGTGTCATAGTGTACAGGTGTCAAGGTGTACAGGTGTCAAGGTGTACAGGTGTCAAGGAAATGTATTGCTTTGTTTGTTTGGTTTTTGTTGTCATAGTGTTGTACTGTTGTTCGTTTGTTGTGACAGTTTGTTGGTTGTGACAGTTTATTGGCTGTGACAGTTTGTTGGTTGTGACAGTTTGTTGGTTGTGACAGTTTATAGGTTGTGACAGTTTATCGGTTGTGACAGTTTGTTGGTTGTGACAGTTTATTGGTTGTGACAGTTTATTGGTTGTGACAGTTTATTGGCTGTGACAGTTTGTTGGTTGTGACAGTTTGTTGGTTGTGACAGTTTATAGGTTGTGACAGTTTATCGGTTGTGACAGTTTGTTGGTTGTGACAGTTTATTGGTTGTGACAGTTTGTAGGTTGTGACAGTTTGTAGGTTGTGACAGTTTGTTGGTTGTGACAGTTTGTTGGTTGTGACAGTTTGTTGGTTGTGACAGTTTGTTGGTTGTGACAGTTTATTGGTTGTGACAGTTTATTGGTTGTGACAGTTTGTTGGTTGTGACAGTTTATTGGTTGTGACAGTTTATTGGTTGTGACAGTTTGTTGGTTGTGACTGTTTGTTGGTTGTGACAGTTTGTTGGTTGTGACAGTTTGTTGGTTGTGACAGTTTGTTGGTTGTCACAGTTTATTGGTTGTGACAGTTTGTTGGTTGTGACAGTTTGTAGGTTGTGACAGTTTGTTGGTTGTGACAGTTTGTAGGTTGTGACAGTTTATCGGTTGTGACAGTTTGTTGGTTGTGACAGTTTATTGGTTGTGACAGTTTGTTGGTTGTGACAGTTTGTAGGTTGTGACAGTTTGTTGGTTGTGACAGTTTGTAGGTTGTGACAGTTTGTTGGTTGTGACAGTTTGTAGGTTGTGACAGTTTGTTGGTTGTGACAGTTTGTTGGTTGTGACAGTTTATTGGTTGTGACAGTTTATTGGTTGTGACAGTTTATTGGTTGTGACAGTTTGTTGGTTGTGACAGTTTGTTGGTTGTGACAGTTTATTGGTTGTGACAGTTTGTAGGTTGTGACAGTTTATTGGTTGTGACAGTTTGTTGGTTGTGACAGTTTGTTGGTTGTGACAGTTTGTAGGTTGTGACAGTTTGTTGGTTGTGACAGTTTGTAGGTTGTGACAGTTTGTTGGTTTTGACAGTTTGTAGGTTGTGACAGTTTGTTGGTTGTGACAGTTTGTAGGTTGTGACAGTTTATTGGTTGTGACAGTTTATTGGTTGTGACAGTTTATTGGTTGTGACAGTTTGTTGGTTGTGACAGTTTATTGGTTGTGACAGTTTATTGGTTGTGACAGTTTGTTGGTTGTGACAGTTTGTTGGTTGTGACAGTTTGTTGGTTGTGACAGTTTGTAGGTTGTGACAGTTTGTTGGTTGTGACAGTTTGTTGGTTGTGACAGTAAATTTGTTGTATTGGTTAATTGTGACGGTTGGTTTTTACAGTTTGCTTGGATAGAAGGTAGAGGTAGTGAAGGAGGTGGAGGTGGAAGTAGGGGAGGTGGAGGTGGGGGTAGTGGAGGGGAGGGTAGTGGGGGTGGTGGTGCTGGAGGTAGTGGAGGTGAAGGTAGTGGAGGAGGTCGGGTGGGTTAGGGTGATGGTCGCGAGCTGTAATCTCTTCCAATTACATGGTTTAAGCAAGCGTGATGTGGGGAGTCGCGTCGTTTTGTCGGATATAATTAATAGCTCCATTTTTCTGCTACCTGGAGCTAATTAGCGACCTGTGTTGGTGTTTTACGGAGCTTTGTAGTGAGTCGGATGAATCGTTTGCCTGGGCTGTCTGTTCGTGAGTCTCTTCGGTTTAGTGCGTTATCTGCGTTATCTGTTGATGTGTGAGGTAAGTGCGTTAAATGTGCGTGTGTTTTGGTGCATAAGTTGTATATCGTTATCTTGCTGTGCGTGTGTTTAATACGTCGTCTTTTCTTTCTTGGGTTTGACGTATCAGCAAACCGTACATGCTTTTGATGCGTCATTCTTAATCATGCTCTTAAAACGACGTCACTGACCCATGCGTTTGATGTGTCATTCTTTATCATGCTCTTAAAACGACGTCACTGACCCATGCGTTTGATGCGTCATTCTTTATCATGCTCTCAAAACGACGCCACTGACCCATGCGTTTGATACTCCCTCATACGTTTAGATACATCTCATACGATCCCCCGCACCCATCGTATGCGTCACCTTGCCTTGTATGCGTCGCTGCGTGTGTGCGGTAAAAGACACAACGAGGTGAGGATAAATTAGCTGTCTGTGTGTGTATCAGTCTTGACGGCGTGGGAGGGGGATAGTAGGGGATAGAGGTGGATAGAAAAGGTTAGAAGAGAAGGATAGGGATGGAGGGTTGAATAGAGAAAGGTTTGAGGAGGTGGAAAGCAAGGGAATGGAGGTGGTGGATAGGGATGGATGAATGGGAGGTGGTGGATAGAAAGACTTGAAACGGGTGGATAGGGATGGATGGATGGAGGAGGTAGGTAGAAATGGATAGAGAGGGATGTTTAGAGCAGGTGGATAAAGAGATGATTGTCCACGTTTGAATCACTGGATAGAGGGATAGTTGACCGTGGTGGATAGAGAAGGGTTAGGAGGGGTAGCGAGGTATTGTGTTGTGGGGATAACTTCAACAAGATGGAGGTTAAGTGGGAGCTGCGTCACTTGACCTCATGATCAAGTGTTTGTTCAATTTACTGCTGGGTGGTGGGCGAGGTTGTGGTAGGATAAGGGAATGGGTGGTGTTGGAGGGGGAAGAGGGGGAGGTTGTGGCAGAGGAAAGGGGGTGTTGAGGGGGGTTGTGGCAGAGGAAAGGGGATGTTGGGGGGTTGTAGCAGAGGAAAGGGGGTGTTGGGGGGTTGTGGCAGAGGAAAGGGGGGTGTTGGGGGGTTGTGGCAGAGGAAAGGGGGGTGTTGGGGGGGTTGTGACAGAGGAAAGGGGGTGTTGGGGGGTTGTGACAGAGGAAAGGGGGTGTTGGGGGGGTTGTGGCAGAGGAAAGGGGTGTTTTATAAATGGAAAATTATTTATATATTTTAGGCTTTCAATCAGCTTAATTCAGTGACCCAGCTTGAAAAACCAAACCTGAAGCTGAGAAACATATTTGACTAATTTATAAAGTTTACTCATTTCCTAAAATTAGATACAGAAAATCACCTTAACACCCTCAAGCACAGTAAATCACTTCAACACCCTCAAGCACAGTAAATCACCTCAACACCCTCAAGCACAGTAAATCACCTCAACACCCTCAAGCACAGAAAATCACCTCGACACCCTCAAGCACAGAAAATCACCTCGACACCCTCAAGCACAGAAAATCACCTCAACACCCTCAAGCACAGAAAATCACCTTAACACCCTCAAGCACAGAAAATCACCTCAACACCCTCAAGCACAGAAAATCACCTTAACACCCTCAAGCACAATAAATCACCTCAACACCCTCAAGCACAGAAAATCACCTTAACACCCTCAAGCACAGGACAGGATGGGCGTGTCTTAAGGCTCCCCTGACGATCAATTCCAGGGTTGAGTCACAGCCAGACAAGATGGTGAGTCAACTGAGTCACATTATACAACGAACCACGACATGACTGTTTGTTTTCATGTCAAGAAGTGATTGATGTACTGTGTTTGTTTTCATGTTAAGAAGTGATTGATGTACTGTTTGTTTTGTTGTGGATGGCTGTAACAATCGATGGGTAGTTATATCTGATAGAATTGGTGGCCTGCTGATCACAGAACCCCTTAGAACTTGAGCAGAGAACCCCCAGAACTTGATCACAGAACCCCTCCTAGAACTTGGTCACAGAACCCCTCCTAGAACTTGGTCACAGAACCCCTCCTAGAACTTGGTCACAGAACCCCCCCCCCCCTAGAACTTGGTCACAGAACCCCCAGAACTTGGTCACACTCAGCTCCGAAAATCGATTCTTTACCTCTGAAACTTTGATGAGTCTGAGTAATTGGTCCTTTGACATATGGAGAACTCTCAGGGCAGCACCAAACTACACAAGGGGTTTAAGGGGTTATCACGGTGAGTGCAAACCTTTAACTCCCTCCAAATAACCTCCAACAACCTCCAAATAACCATCAACATCATTTATTAACTTTCGGCCACCTCCACTTACCTCCGACTACCTCCAAACAACTTCTTTCAACAACCTCTAAATAACCTTCAACAACTTTTAGCAGCCTCCGACAATCTCCAATAACCTCCAACACTGCAATTACCCCCAGCAACCTCCAGTTACCTACAAACAACCTCCAACAACCTCTAAACAGCCTCCAACAACCTCCAATCTCCTCCGACTACCTCCAATAACCTCCAACAACCACTAACAACCTCCAACTACCGACCACTAATGTACCTTATGAATAATAGAGTAGTGTAGATGTATAACCTTTTAGTGTATGTAGACCAGGTGTCCTTTGTGACTACCTCTTGATGGCTTTATCCACCCCCCCCCCAATAAAGCCACCCCCCCTCAATAAAGCCATCCCCCTCCTCCCCCCCCCCCACCCATGTTATAAGTCTGCTGCTACTGAAGAGATATACACGGTGGTGAGTTCACTATGTTGTATTATATGTCTGGTGTTGTACTATGTATCTGGTGTTGTATTGTATGTCTGGTGTTGTAGGTCTGAAAGAGGTTAGTTGCTCTTGTTGAATTCAAATAATAATAATAATAATAATAATAATAATAATAATCTTCCTCATTTTCCACCCTCCTTCCCCTGGCCTTCCTCCACCCCACTCATCTACCCAACCCCTGCCCTCTCCTCTCCTCCTACCTCCCCCTCACCCATACCCCACCTTGCTACCCACCACCACCCGGCCTTTCCCAGCCCCAGGTCTAGACGACTTCAGATGTCACGTGTCAGTAATTCGCATATAAATTAAAGTCATATTTGCATCTGCCCTGACAACCTCCTCCTCCCCCCCCCCCCTGGTATTTTTCCCTCATTTATCATTCTCTTTTATTTCTCTTATCTCTTGTCTTCTTCGCTGGTAATTTATACTGAGTCTTTTTTTCGTATTATTGATCAGGTGAAGGTGTTATTATTATTATTATTATTAGTGTTGTTGTTTTCACCTCCTCCTCCATTTCATCATGTCATCAGTACACACCTTTCCTTACCTGTATTAAGTATGGCGGTCAAACTGTATATCAGCACCAGACGTCAATACCAAGTTAGTGAGCTTCTACACCACCTTACTCCTCTTCCTATTGAGAGGTGGGGGGGCGGGGTGCTAATTATACTCCAAAAAGTCTCTAAGGTTGTCTGGGCACATACCTTTACCTTAATATTTACCTTAACCCACCAACCCCTTACCTTTCCTCCTTAATCAAGCCAGGTAATTGCATATTTAGTTCACCTGACTTGTTACCCTAAGTGTAGCCGTGGCCCCCCCCCCCCTCCCCACCTTCTCTCACTTGCTCTGTTGTTGAGTGTGAGGGGAGGGGACGTGGGGTGAAGGGAGGGGAGGGGAGGGGACGTGGGGTGAAGGGAGGGGAGGGGAGAGTGCTTGAGGTTAGGGGAGGGAAAGAAGAGGTAGGGGGTTAGTAATGGGAAGGGAGGTGGCTAATGAGGCTTTGGGGGAGGTGAGAGGAGGAGGTTAGAGGTGAGTGAGGTAGATGAGGGAAGTGAAAGAGGGGGAGGAAGAGGGGGAGGCTAGTGATGATTGAGGGAGTCGAGTCGAGGGGAGTGGAGGGGAAAAGACTACATATGAGTGAAAGAGGTAAGGGGAGGAGAGGGGTTGCGGGGGTTAGAGGAGAAAGATAAGCTAGAGATGATTGAGAGAGGTGAGGGGAGAGGGGGAGATGGTTGTGAGAGGCAGTGTCGGTATGGCATTAGTCGTCCCCTCGGAAATCTCCCGCTGTTTGCACTAGCTGAGGGGAAACGGATTCATCTATATTTTTTTTTATGATTTTTGGTGATAAGCCTCGAGCAATGGTCTCTTTCCTCCCTTCCCTCTCTCTCCCTTCCCTCCCTTCCCTCTCTCTCCCTCCCCTCCCTTCTTCTCCTCTCATCTCCTTCTCTCACTGACGACCTCTTTCTCTCCTCTTCTCTCCTTCCCTCTCCTGACTGTCGACCTTCTCTCCCCTTCCCTCCCCTCATCACACTGTCGACTTCACCCTCCTCACCCTCCTCCAACACGGGAATCTCTACACTCCCTCACTCCCCAGTACACGGGAGGTGATCTGACCCACCACATTACTCCTACCTGGTACACCTAACCTTCAACTAATACCTTGAGTTTGTTTACCTGGAATCTGAAGACCATTAGTTGAAGTTAGTCAAGTGGTATACCTGTAATTTGTCCTCCTTTGATTTTTGCCCAAATATACAGTCCACTAAGCATGAAAGTGGATCTCACACGCTTGACTGCCCACTTGGGACAACTAAATGTATAAGTGGTGTAAGTGGCAAAATGGTGTTGAATTAATTAAAAAAAAAAAAATAGCTCACGTATTGTTGTTGAAAATCACATTGAAATGAATAATTGATAAAAAATAATGAGCATGATGATAATTATCTCGACATATTGTTTTACTATGTTAAGTTGCCAATAATAATAAGGTATTGTACCTTCACCTGATCGTCGTCCATCAATAATGACGAAATTAATGACGAGAGCTGCCTAAATCACTGTCACTGAGTTTACGTGTGTGTGTGTGTGTGTGTGTGTGTGTGTGTGTGTGTGTGTCCCGAACCAGGGCGCTTGACAAACGACCCTCCAACATACTCTCTGATTCAAGTCGAGTTCCTGCGCTTCCCTCATACCTCTGTTCCATTTCCTTTCCATCAGGTGAAGTACCTTCTTGCCTCCTACTTCTAACCCCTCTATCCTCCTCCTCCCCCTCCTCTCGCAGAGTTTAAAATTACTCCCTAACCCCTCTTCCCCTCTCCTCCCATTCCTCATCTGCATTTCCCTCCCTCTGCCTTCCTCCTTCCCATCCATATCCATATGATAGACTCCCTCCATCTTCCCCACTCCATCTCTCCTTTCAATCCTCCATTTCATAGCCTTCCTTTCTTTCCCCCTCCTCCCCCTTCACTCTCATACATACTGCCCCCCTCCCATTCTCTTCCTTTCCTCCCTCCAGAGTACCTTGTGGCAGGCACTTGTTCATAATATCATCTGATTGAAAAATGTACGTTGGTTGGCATGTAATACTGCTGGAGGTTGGAGGCGGTGGTGGCGGGGTATTGTTTGGTGGTGAAGTGGCGCTGATTGTTGAGGGCCGAGTGGGCGCTGCCATTGTTTGTCGAGTCGAGGCACCAGGAAAAGGATTCAAGTTTTATTTACAGGCTGGAGGTCCGTAATTGTGTTTGGAAGTGGGAAGGGAAAGAGTAGAAGGATGAGGGGGTGGAAAGGAAAGAGGAAGTAAAGGGTATTGGATGGGGGATGGATAGAGGATCGGTTGAGTGAAAGGAAGACGCAAAGTCATTAAGATGTGAGTGAGGACGCATCTGGTGATATGTTGAAACTGTACACACGTGCTGGTGTACACGAGCCTGTAGACCAGTGCAGGTGTAGATGAAGGTTTGTTGGTGTGAGCATAGAGAAACAGGGAGGTTGGTTAGGGTGACTGTCAGTGTGGATTGGTTGACTTAAGACTGTCTGCCCAGTGTTCCTCTGGCGGCCCAACCCTCCATGGACTCCCTGTGTCCTAAAGTTCTGATGCCATGTAATGTGAGATGAGGTGGAATTTTGTCCACCATCTGCCAGTGAGAGGTTGTCACCTGTGTGCTGGGAGGTACCTCGCTACCTGCCATACTTCCGGAGTGGGTTTCCTTACTTTTGAAATTAATTTATTTGTCAGTGTTTCTGTAGGAACCTACATACTGAGGGTCACCCTACAAAGGGTTGCCCTGCCAGTTAATGTTACAGGTTTATTGTAGTAATCTTCGCGTGTCTACCTGTTTTGTTTACCATTGTCTGAGAAGATCCTGTTATCCAGCCTAACTATGTCTTGATTCACTTACAATTATTTTGGACACGATCCGCAAAGCGTGGTAAGAGGTTATGTTATTGTACGTGTTTGTGGCCTCGCTATGAGCCCTGATCCCAGGCTGCTGCTGTGTGTGTCTGTGACCTCAGCAGTGTTGGGTGGTGCTCAGTTGTCAGGTCTGCAACCATCATTAAAGTCTGTAACCTTCCTGGTGGTCCTTTGTGTTGGTGTAACGTACAGTATATGGTTTAAAGTCTGAAATTAAGTTGTTATTATTATTATTATTATTATTATTATTATTATTATTATTATTATTATTATTATTATCAAGTATTGTGTTCAGTGTATACAGTAGATGTTAGTGTTTTCTTAAAACTAATTATTTTTCCTTTCTTTTCAGGTAAGTTGTTGACGAGTGTAGAGAACAGCACCGGGGCAGCAGCAGCGACACAGGTCAGGTGTGTTCCTCTAACCTTCATCTATTTTTATCTATGAACTTGTTATTCCAAAATGAATCAGTGTGCGTGTGTGTATTGTGTTCCCAGTTAAGGTTATCTCTTTATATATAACATTATTGAGGTTCATTAATGATTCCTCAGCGTAATAGACCGTAATGTTTATTTGGAACACAATGTGATCACTTTGTGGCCATTACCGGCATTGAGGGCAATTACCTCTGTGTGTCAGTATATAATGGTATGTAAATATTTCGAGATTGGTATGTGGAATATCTTGGGATTACTCCGTGGATGATGTTAATAGTATGTGAATATTTTTTATGAAAATACTCACTGAACCGCGAATATGGCCCTGTATGTTAGGTCATTACCCCAGGTGCTTAATGAACATAAGAACATAAGAAAATAAGGAGTCTGCAATAGGCCGGTTGGCCTGTGCATGGCAGCTCCTGTCGAGAGTTACTACCACTCTCTATCATCCATGAATCTATCTAGCCTCCTTTTGAAACTTTCCAGAGTTCCCGCACTTACTACAAAGTTGCTAAGCTTGTTCCACTCGTCCACCACCCTATTTGTGAACCAGTTCCTTCCTATCTCCCTCCTAAACCTAAACTTATCCAACTTGAATCCATTGCTCCATGTCCTATCCTGCTCGGATATTATAAGAACTTTATCTATATCCCCTTTATTGATTCCTTTCACCCACTTAAATACTTCGATCATATCTCCCCGCACTCTTCGTCTTTCTAGGGAATGCAAGTTAAGTTTCTTTAACCTATCCTGATATGGAAGGTTTCTAAGTCCCGGAATCATTTTTGTCATTCTTCGCTTCACCGACTCTAGTGAATTTATATCCATTCTATAATAGGGGCACCAGAACTGAACCGCATAATCGAGGTGCGGCCTGACTAGCGCAAGATATAGTTGCAATAAGACCTCTGCACTCTTGTTATTTATACTTCTAGATATAAAACCCAATACTCTGTTTGCCTTATTTCGAACATTAACGCACTGTTTTCTAGGCCGTAGGTCCGGGCTTACAAGTACCCCTAGGTCTCTTTCACAAGTCGACTTCTCCAGGTTGATGTTGTTAAGGCTGTATACATTATAAGTATTTGTTCTTTCAATATTGTATTAAGTACGCTGCACTTGCTGGTGTTGAATTTCATTTGCCATTTTTCAGACCACCCCTGCAGTTTATTTAGATCCTCCTGTCATGCATTTGCATCCTGCCCTGAATTAATTTGCCGCCCTATTTTGGTGTCATCCGCAAACTTGCTTATGTCACTGCTGATCCCAGTATCTAGAGCTGGTTGTTAGTGGTCTAGAGGTGCACCGTAGCCTTTGGCAGCCTCAGGGTAGTCAAGAAGCTAGTAATAGTAATTGTAGTAGTAGTAGTGGTAGTAATGCTCATGGTAGGTGTAATAGTAGTAGGTAGTAGTAGTAGTAGTAGTAGTAGTAGTAGTAGTAGTAGTAGTAGTAGGGAGGATGGTGGTTGGGACAGACAGTGGTAAACAGCCTTTCGTCATTGTCCCCCCCTTCATGCCTACACTCTCCTCTACCTGACCACTTTTCCTCTACTAACTTAGAATTTTTGTCTGCCATGTTTCCTAGGCGCTGTACCTTGGCGCGTTCACTGCCACAGTTTGTTAAGGCCGCTGTCCAGGAGGCTGCAGTGGATGAATATTAATGAACGGGTTTCTGTTTTCAAGAATAAAAATGTTTTGGCGGAGTCCTCTGTTAACACCTATTTTTTTTATCTCTCTCTCTCTCTCTCTCTCTCACTGTTCACACTTCATCATCCTACCTGTAACTCCTCTTCCTTCCTCATCATCCTACTTGTTGCTTCCTCTCTCTTGCTCCTCCTCTTTCTTACTTCTATTTCACCACTCTATTACCCCCCCCCCCTCTCCTCTCCCTCCTCCTCCTCCTCCTCCTCGTCTCTTCCTCCTACTCGTCTCTTCCTCTTCACCATCTTGCTGGAGGGACCCGAGGACTCCTCCAGAGACAGCGGTGGGCAAGAGAGGAGCTGCGTCCTTCACGTTAGTTAGTGGACTTGTCTGCTACGAGGAGCCGGAATACTAATTAGGAGGATGATATGTGTGGTAATTCTTGCCAGTGTGTGGTGGTGCTGCTCCTGCTTCTCTGTCGGGTCTACTATTGCTGCTCTGTCGGGTCTACTACTGCTGCTGCTGCTCTGTCGGGTCTACTACTGCTGCTGCTGCTCTGTCGGGTCTACTACTGCTGCTGCTGCTCTGTCGGGTCTACTACTGCTGCTGCTACTCTGTCGGGTCTACTACTGCTGCTTCGTCGAGATTGCTGCTGCTTCTCTAATTTAGATTCTTGAAAGTGCAGGACTAGTAACCATTATTGCTAGAGAGGGGGGGGGGGCTTGTTGTTACTCCGGGGTTGTTGTTGTACTTGTGATTAATCTGTATCCCGCCTCTTGGTTATTGTTACTACTGGAGGACCCCTGCTGGTTGTGATGTTGTTATTATTATTATTACTTGGGGGAGACCTTGTTGGCTCTCGTGTTCCACTGTGATTACTCTCTCTCTCTCTCTCTCTCTCTCTCTCTCTCTCTCTCTCTCTGTTATTATTATTATTATTATTATTATTATTATTATTATTATTATTATTATTGTTGTTCTAACTGTGACTTACCTTACAGTTGGGAGTGAGGGTGGAGGGAAGTGAGGGTGGAGGGAAGTGAGGGTGAGGGAGTTGAGGGTGGAGGGGAGTTGAGGGTGAGGGGGGCGAGGGTGGAGGGAAGTGAGGGTGGAGGGTGACGTAGTGAGCACTGTGTAGGAGTCATCACTTGGCCTTGTTGACATGGTGGGTCATCCTGGGTACTAGAAAAAGAGAGTCTGCTTGTTCAGTTTTGTTCACTAGCTAATTGTTCTTCCCTGATATTGTGTTCTTTTGTTTACTTTTCTTCCTAACGATGTAGTTGTGATGGTTACTTTTGTTTTTTGTCTTTAAATTTTAGTTTTATATAATTTGTATTGTGGGTATTTTTTTTTACGTATGATTACAGTGAGTTTTGGTTTTTAGCATTAAAGTGATGATGATGATGACGATGATGATGATGATGATGATGATGATGACGACGATGATGATGATGATGATGATGATAGTATTAAGTAAAGTCATAATATAGCAGTAGTAGTAGTAATAAGAGTGGGAATAGTAGTAGTGGTAGTAGTAGTAGTGGTAGTAGTACAGTAGGTATTGGATATATAACAGGTTTGATGCAGTGGTTAATATACATTGGGGTTCCAGTGGTAAGTATTGTATATATATGTATGTTGATTCAGTGGTAAATACAGTGGATATAAGGAGCATTGATCCAGGGTTTAATACAGGGGGGAGGTTAAAGTACTATGTGTTAATGCGAGTTGCGGGAACAGCCGAGGTTAACGCCTTGAAAAATAATAGCCTTGATTTTACCTGTGAGTTATGTAGCCAAGTTATCTCTCTCTCTCTCTCTCTCTCTCTCTCTCTCTCTCTCTCTCTCTCTCTCTCTCTCTCTCTTTTCCGCCTCCTGCCTCTTTCCCCTCTCCTTCCCCTGCCTCCCTTCCCTGTTCCTCCCACTTCCTCCCTCCCCTTTTCTCCTCTGTCCCTCCCCCTGCCCCCTCCCCTTTCCCCTCTCCTCCCCATGCTTCTCTCCCCTCTCCATTCCTCCCCCACCTTTTCCTTCCCTTCATCACCTCATCTGCTTTCCTCCCCTACCTAAACTCACCTCCCTTCCATTCCTTTCCCCCCTACACACACACACACACACACACCTAATCAATAGAACAACTTGATACACACAACCCCAGCCTGAGGTTTTATGCGACGTCAAGTGAATTTGGTATGTGGGATGAGAAGTGTTGCATCCAGAGTGTGAGAGAGATGAGGTAGAGTGCGTGGGAGGGTGAAGGTAGGAGTGCGTGAGGGGGAGAGAAGAGGAAGAGTGCAGGGAGTGGAGATAAGATTAGTCCATGGGGGAGTAGAGAAACCAGGAAGGGGAGTGTATGAGGAGAAAAGAGGAGGAGGAGGGGAATTGAGTGGAGGAAGAGTGCGTGAAGGAGAAAGAGGAAGAGTGCGTGTAGGAGAAGGAGGAGTGTTGTGGAAGATGTGTGGGCGAGGTGGTGAAGGAGCTGTCCTGGCCTTCTGCTGGATGAATATTAATACCAAGTGGTCGTGACTCCCTCGGCTGCCTCCTCCTCCTCCTCCTCCTCTTGAAGATACACATAGGTTTCTTATGTAAGATGAGAGTAGGATTACTGAGGACACGGCGGTTGTCTCGCAGGATCAAGTAAGATACGGGATTTTCACTTGTAAGATTACTTCAGAATACAAGGTGTAATTTCTCGTAAGATCTGACGCTTCCCTTGTAAGAAATGATGGTGGGAGACATGGGGATTCTCTCGCAGGATTTATTGTTTCTCTGCTACACTGCGAGAGACACGAGATTTCTCTTTGTAAGATTAAGTCTTGAGACGCACGGTATCTCACTCTAGATATTATGTGGGAGGACGTGAGACTGAAGGTTTATTCATTGAAATTATAATATAAGACTCGTAGTTCTTCCACCAGTAAGATTACCGTAAGTCCTCTCGTCAGGTAAACGTAAGTCCTCTCGTCAGGTAAACGTAAGTCCTCTCGTCAGGTAAACGTAAGTCACAGCAGCGTCTCCGGCAAGAGTACGTGTAGAATGACATGTGTAGATGGCGGGCCAGTGCAAGAATGTCTCCGGCCGGTGATACATCCCCGCCCCGGCGATAGGTTTTCGATGCCACGACTTGTTTATGTGCGAGGATACGTGAAGGCACCAAAGCGCTTGTCGAGGAAGGCGTGTCAGAAATTTTGACACTACTGGAGCATCCGTAGATTATTGACGCTCGCTTGCAGGTTTGGGGGAGTCGAGAAATCACGAGGGGGTAGGAAAATCATGGGAGGTGGTGATTTAATGAGGGTAGAAAAATAATGATAGGTAATGTTGTAACGGGGGTAGTAATGTGATGGGGAAGAGATGTTATGAGGTTAGAGAAGTTATGAGGTATGGATGTCATGGACGTTGTAATGATATGCGTAGAGTAGGGATGATTTTGGGGTTGTGGTGTCATGCAGGGATGAATGATATGAGGTTGTGATGTCATGAGCAGTAGTAAGATTGTGGAGGATAGTAATATGATGATGATGGTGTCGTCTGTAAAGGTGACGCCATGATGGGTAGTGAAATCTTGGCGGAGGTAGTGTTATCACGGGGATTATAGGAGTCACGGAGGTAGTAATTTCACGGGGATGGAGCTATATAATGGGGTGTTGATACGGGGTCATATAGTTACGGGATTATGGGTGAGGGAGGAGTATCGGCGAGGGGAAGAAGGGGGAGACGATAGGTATTGGGGATTTTGTTTGGTGTGGAAGATTGAAGCATTAACACCCAACGGATAAGCTACACCGCCGGGCCGATGCTTATAGTGCCACCTAACTGTGGTGCATTGTGTATGGAGGATTATCATGTATTGTGTGTGTGTGTTAACAGTTTCGATGGTGGTGTTTTCATTATGTCTGGGTGGAGGGGAAGAGGTAATTTGTGGTGCCGGTAGCAGGTATTCCCTCGGGCCTATTGACACGAGACATGACGTGATAAAAGGAATATTCTACTTACTTCCTCTCAATAACTCTTTACTGTATTTTTTCTTTCTTCTTTACTCTCGAGGAAGGTAAGAAGGAAGGTTATCGTCTGAGAGTGAAGGGTTTGGTTGGTGTAGACGGTGTTGGTGCGGTGCCAGAAGTAATCAAATGAATCGAACTTGGGTTTAATCAAGGGCCATGTTTTCTCCTGCGACGACCCACTTCACGCTCGGGGGCCAGTCGGGGATAACCCACATTGAGGGGGGGGGGGGGGAAGTTTGGTGGTCATGGGCCAGAGAGACGAGAATTAAGCATTTATGTCGGTGTGTGTGTGTGGGTGTGTGTGTGTGTGTGTGTGTGTGTGTTGCCCTCTTCTCCAAACATCTTCTTATCCTTCTTGTTAACTTTAAACTTCCTTCTTGGTTTTCAATCTTTCGAAAATCGTCATTTTTAAAGAGAGAGCGTTGTCATCGTTGCCCTGTTCGGTCGACGGTTCTTTTCAGATAAAACTTATTTGTGAGCAAGATTTTCACAGCGTATTTGTGCCATTCTGCGTGTGCCGTCATGTAGCGCAGGTTAGGATTCATCCATTGACGTGGTTGCAAGGTAATCTGGGCTTATACCTGACTCTGATTGATTTCTCTAGATTAAACTTTTTGCCTCTCTGAATTGACGGTAAGAGTATGAAAGTTTCAGATGGTAAGAGTTAGTTTCCTCTGATTTTCCAGTTTTGTCTACGAGAACTTGGTGGAAAATTTCTCCAGTAAGTCATAATAATTATTTCTCGGTAATTTTTGTATTTATATATGATTTTCTTCTTTGTGTGAGGTGGAGTGACAGACACGCTATATGTTCACTGTTCACTCTCCTCACGAGGTCGCGATATATAATTGGTCGTTGTAAAATTATTATAAAACGTGAACACATTTGTAGAGTGTCACTGTTGGATCCTCCGTCACTTGAAGCTGGCCGTCGGAGGGGAACTAAAATGAACTCGGTGTTGATGTATTATATATCCATCTTGTAAAGGGATGGCCAGTGACGCCCTCCTCCACCACCCACCAGTATGGATTTTCTATCTGGATTTTATTATGTTTTTCTGTTTGTAGATTTTTTTTCTCCTAAGTGTTTGAATACAAGTAAATTTTTTTTCCAGGTGGGAAGAGAATATGAATGGTGATATTGGGGCGTTGCTAGTACCCACACGCTAGTATATAACAGTCCAGCAAACATCCCCAGGAATGTATTTTAGACGATAGTGTAGAATCTTGTTCCAGACAGCAATTCCAGAATCTGAAAATTGTTGGTCAATGTCTTAACAAGAGGACGCTGAGAGACTCCCTGGAAATTTGCACCAGAAAGTGTTGAAGGAAGTGAACCGAGATTGTTTCACAAGTTGATTCTCTCGTGTCAAAATTAGTCTGAGAGTTATGTCAGGGTTGTGTAACCATCGTGAGGTTCCTGCAAGTTATAAGTTTTCTCTTGTGTTCCATTAGGTAATTGCAGAGTGTGAAGTCTTTCTGGCGGTGCGGCGGCCGAGTGGATACGTTGCTCACTTCCTGTCCAATGTGTCGCTAGTTCGATCCTGGGACACTTCCTCTCTACCCAACTATATCTTTTCCGCAATAACAATTCCTGATGAAACATAATCATTGTACATTGATGGTCAGTATGTGTGAGTACAGCTTCATGTTTTCAATCTAAATATATATTGCAACATTAAGGCTTAGTTGCATTTTTCGCATGAAATTGAAATTGAAGTAATTATTTCCCAATGAAATATCATGAAAGTTATTAATGACTTAAATATTCATTGGGATATTTTCTGATATATTCTGAGCGGCTGATACACACACTAATGTTCACGTATTCACTCCCAGGCAGGTGAAACAATAGGCAGATTAAAAATAGGTGAGTGGGTATAAGTCAACAGTGGCGGGGGGGGGGGCTGTACGTGGTGAAGGTTATATACACTATCTGACAAAAAAAAAACATAAAAATAAAGGAGTTTGGACCCCTGGCAGCGAGCCTCCCTAAAAACCCATCCAGCCCCGGATAGCCAGATTTGACCATTTGATTTGACTTGTTATACCGCCTCGCCGCTCCTAGACCCTCCCCCTGGGGATGGTGGCGGTTGGGGGGGATGTAGAAAGAGCCTCTACTGTTTCCTTAAAGTTCTGTGTGTCTGAGAGAGAGAGAGAGAGAGAGAGAGAGAGAGAGAGAGAGAGAGAGAGAGAGGTGTCGTCAGTGTCTGGGTATCATATAGGCTTATGTTGATCGGTTGTACTCCACACACTTTTCTCCAGCTCAAACTCGCGAGAGGAAACATTCTGTGTATCAATTTGCCCTATAAGACGAATTAGTGTTATATTCAGGAAATATTTCATTTTCTTTTGCGTCTTTATTTATTATTATTATTATTATTATTATTATTATTATTATTATTATTATTACTACTGCGAGAACTTCCTTGGTCATCTAACTGTGTGTGTGATTATCGTGGGTATATTGGGTGGTGGTGACGTCTGTACGGTAAATTCTCTCTCAGGTATATCGATATGATCTTGAGAACTCTTGAACCCAAAGTTGCTTTTACCAGAAACTTCTAGATCAGTTTATGTTCCTCTCTTGGTTTGGGTGACACCAGTTGCCGAGTTCTGCAAGATGCCCTTTCAACCACCTCACTCCCCCTCCTTCCCCTCCCCCAGTCACAGCCTCCTCACTCTTCCTCCCCCTCCCCTCACGTTACAGCCTCCCCTCACTCCTCTTCTTTCCCCTCACACCTCATATTGCTTCTTGGTGTGTTGTCAATTTTGATGATTTTGATGACGTTTTCTTCACTGTCACTTGGCGATGAGTCGTAAATTAAAATGTGTCGATTATAATTTTCAATTTTTTTGGGGGAAACTCGTGTATTTGGAACTTTTCATTATTATTATTATCCTTTTATTACTAATCCCTTTTCATGATATTTTGTTTCATTCACCATTGTTATTATCACCCGTGCGTCCCTCCCTCTCTACCACCCTCTCCCACTCACCTTTCAAGCTTCCACCCTCCCTCCCTCCCTCCCTTCCCCCTCATCTCCCACCCCCTTCTTCCTCCTACCTACCTCCAACCCTCACCTCCCTCCCACCCTCACCTCCCTCCCACCCACCTCCAACCCTCACCTCCCTCCCACCCACCTCCCACAATTTTCAATATTTTTTCGTTGTTGTTATTGCAGGATATAACAGCGGGCCGCAGCAGGCAGGGTATTGTTCACCCGTTTGAATATATTACTGTTTTAATTTGCAACACGAATTGGATCGATATTTTGTTTGTTTTATCTACAGCTGTGTGGCGAGGTACTGACGTCTCTCTCTCTCTCTCTCTCTCTCTCTCTCTCTCTCTCTCTCTCTCTCTCTCTCTCTCTTTTTTTTAAGTTGATATTTTATTATATATTTATTTTGTTTTGGTATTCCCGTTTTTTTATTATTTCGTTATTCTTTTTTGTTTGTTTTTATTGTCGAGATTCCCGTGTTTTTTTTTTTTTTTTTTTTTTTTTTTTATAGATATTCCAGATGTGTAGTAAATTGAACAAACATAAAAGGTTTTGGCTTCTGTGTGTCTCTTTTTTTATTATTATTATTTTTTGTAGTTGTTCTGCCAGTGTAAATATTTTCCTTTCTTAATTACATTCTAATCTACCTGCCTAAACCTGCCATTACACTGTGGGTTCAAAGGTCAGAGGAATTATTTATTTTTCGATTCGCGACGGTTTTCAGTTTCCTCTTTTTATTTACAGAGATGTGTTTTGTTAATCCACTTGTGACCTTGTGTGTTGTGGTGTGACTTTGTGTAATTTATTGTGACTCTTGGTAATTTAATGTGACCTGGGGTGATTTATTGTGACGTTGAGTGATTTACTGTCATTTTGAGGTATTTTACTGTCTCCTTGTGTGATTTACTGTGACCTTGGGGTATTTTAATTTGACCGTGAGTGATCCAGTTTGACCTTTACTAAGTTTGGCCTCGAATAAGTTAGTTTGACCTTGACAGTCTGTAGTCTGTGCACGTTTCACTGCCTCGCCAGTTCACTCTGTCTAACTTAACCTTAATCTAACTTGGAAGGTGCAGGTTTCCAGTATCCGGCGACGTGTGCACCCTCCAACTGATGCAGGTGTACCCTCCAGTCGATGACTTGTGCACCCTAAAGAAGACGAAGTGTGCACCGTCCAAACGGCGACGTGTGCACCGTCCAACCGGTGGCGTGTTCACCGTCCAGCCGATGGCTTGTGCACCCTCCAGACGGCGACGCGTGCACAGTGGGCCCTCAACAAGCTCAAAGGTTGCCAGCAGTCTCCGCTAAGTAATGCTTCCGGTATTGTCACATTTATTGTACCCGGGTGAGTTACGGCCCCGCATATCATAGTGACCTGCTGGCCTCCTCCCGCCGCTGGAGGGAAGAAAGTCGCTGGAAGGAAGGATGGGGGAAAACTGGAGTGAGGGAGTGTGGAAGGAACTGGAGGGAGGGAGGGAATGTGGAGAAAACTACAGGGAGAGATGGATTGCGGAGGGAACTAAAAGGAGGGAGGGAGGACTATAGGTGGGAGGTAATAGGGAGAAGAGGACTAGGAGGGAAAGGAAGAGAAAGGAGTTGTTTAAGAGGAAGGAATGGGTGAAAGAAAAGGAAAAGGACGAGGAATAGCTATGGGAAAGGAGAGGCGTAGGAAGAGGAGACGGGGGAGAAAATGAAGAGATCATGAGGAAGGGAAAGAAAGGGTTAAAAGGGAAGGATGAGGAGAGAAGGAGGTAGAAAGGGGGGGAGGGGGAAGACGAAAGGTGGCGAGGTTTTGGATGGAAATAGAGAGGAGGAGGGAAGAGGAAGAAGGAAGAGATCTTGGAGGGGGGCGGAGGGAAAAATGGAGGGGGGGGGGGGAGAAGAAGGAAAACGAAAGATACAGAAGGGGGAAGGAAGGAATGGAGGGAGGAAAAGGGAGGAAAGACGAAAGATATAGGAGGGAGACGGGGGGAAAAGTGGATGGGGGGAAAGAAGAGGGAAGACGAAAGATATAGGAGGGGAGGGGGGAAGAAGGAGTGGAGGGAGAGAGAAGGGTGGGGGGGGGGGGGGGGCTGATGGAGAGGGAAGATGCCTCGGCTTCAATTTATTGTTATTGGATGTGTTGTAAGAAAGTGTTTTATTGTTTTGTTTTCGTTGATGAAGTAGTGTCAGTGTCAAGAGGCCCAAGGAACTCTATTATTTGCTCTTACGGGTGTTTTTTTTTCCTCGTGATTTTAGTTTTTTTTTCTTAGTGTTATTGTGGGTTTTTATGTACCGTGTGTGTGTGTGTGTGTGTGTGTGTGTGGGTACAGTATTACAGGTGGAAGACACGACTGATAAACCTCTTTTTTTTTTAATCAATGTAAGTTTTTTTCCCCCAAGCGTTCTTTTAGTGCTCTCGTTTTTATTCATTTATTTATTTTTTTTTTTT